>PVIH01000023.1:295138-653119 GCA_004025045.1 Sigmodon hispidus | reverse complement strand
CACTGGGGGTATAGGAGGGTGTCACTGGGGTGTAGGAGGGTGTCACTGGGGTGTATAGGAGGGTGTCACTTGGGGGATATATGAGGGTATCACTGGAGTGTAGGAGTGTGTCACTGGGGTGTAGGAGGGTGTACAACTGAGTTTCAAAAGGCATTAAACTCTGTAAAGGCAGTTATGCAAGATTCCATCTCTCCAGGTTTTTGTAGACAAAATAGTGGTTTCAGTCACAGCCCAGAAGACCTCTAGTGGTAAGGAAGTTCTCTGGGATGAATTTGTCCCAAGAGAAGAGTGTCAAGAGATGAGCCATAATTCAGTGTCTGAGCATGGCTTTTAGGGAAGTAGTATTTTAGCTGCATGGACCTCATATTCTGGTAGAACATCCCACCCACTGTGATGACCACTAGGAACAGTCCATATCTGCCAAACATGGCATGTTATTTTACAAGATGGCATGTGGCTAAGAGTAGTCAGTTATGGAGCTTGGAGACCCAGATGACCAACCCCACCTCCCATTTTTACCCAATGCTCTGACTGCTCAAGTTTTCATTGAATTATTGAGATAATCTCCAGCTGAAGACCCTTAGTGAGGCATTGAGGCAAACACTTGCAGAACCTGAATGTCACCACAATCTATGTAGCAAGTGCTATTGGTGATGCCAAGTTGACAAAGAGAGTTCCACAGCAGTGAGAAGAGCAGAAGCCAACTGGAGAAGACAGAGAAATCTGTGGAGGAGAGCCTTTCAGTGTGGAAGGAAATCACAGGGAGGGTCCTAGGAGCTGCCTAGGGAAAAAACGCTGCTGGGAATGATAGAATACAGTGAATAAAGGACTTCACAACTAGCCATGACCTCGGGATTGGGATCTTTCTGAGGATAGACAAGGGCAAACACAAGCAAGAAAGCTGAAATCAACTAAATGGACTGGAACATATCAGTAGAATATGCTTTTATGGAGAGTTCTTCTGACTGGAATGTAACCATACCTAACTTGAAAATATTGGGAACATACTTAGGAGCAAATTTATTTTGGGGTCCCAGGAAGAAAGCATATGCTGTTTCCTCCTTCTAAAGTTGCTCATTCTATCCTAAAATGAGCTCTAGTGTATTGCTTCTCATCACTCAGCCCAGCTGGAAGCTGTGTGAGCCGTTCAGAGATGCATTTTTTTCTTCCAAATAATGTATGTTGTAAGGGCTAGTGCAACATCATGACCAAAAGTCAAATGTGGCTAGAGCATTTGTTTATTGGTCCTGGGAGAAGAGTTCTTCTTCTCCATGAGAGTGCTCTCTACACAGTGTTTTGCCGAAAGGTTTTGTATAATTTTTTTTCCTTTTGAGAAGATATTATTCTTAATCTTGAGGAACCAAAGTACCAATTTGCAGACATTGCTATTTCAAGTCTCAGGAGCGTTCTAACAAAACAGGATTCTCTTTTTGGTAGGCAAAGTATATTGCTTAATGTTCATCTAGCAATTACACATTAAACTGTTCATATTTCAAATGAAGGGCCCACGGGAAGGAGGAAGGAATTGATTTTATGACAGCAGTACAGTGATGGTTGAAAGGCATTACTTAACTTGGATATTAGTAATGTTCTGTGTCATATACAAAGATGGATAAGACACAGTCCCTGTCCTCAAAGGCACTTACAGTTTAGTGAGGAAGAGAAACAGATGATAAAATAATGTAAGGGAGTAGCACAGCCAGAAAAATTGAGCTACAATGGTTAACTCTGCAGACTGGTATGCACATGGCTTGGGTTCAGGTCCCATTTCTCTTACTTCCTTATTGAACTTGGGCAGTTTACTTTCTATCACCCAGAGCCCTTGCCCTTGACCAGATGATAAGAGTATGGCTGCTATTGAGTATGGCAATACCAAGGGGTATTGCAAGGATTAAGTCAGTCAATACATGCTTAGGAAGGTACCTGGCACATAGTAATGCTATGAAGGGCTAACTGTTTAGAAGTCTGGGCTTGTATTGATTCCAGGGAAAAGAGACGTTCTCATGGAGAAATCTTCACTATATTGGAAAACAATCTTAAGACAGACTGTCGAGAAAGCTCTGGAGAATTTCTCTCCCCTAAATTACTTGAATGAAAACAAATGTATGCCCATCTTTATAGAATGGATTAAGAGCCTACTCTATGTGTGGTCTTGCATCTAGTGATGGGTGTAAATAATAATGGGTTTAAGGCAAAGTTTCTTCTAAGAATTTTAGTTCAATGAGAGTAGAACACAGCAGAGTGAAGAATTATATAATTCAGTGTTTAGAGTGGGGCTGTAGAGGACTGGAGCGATGTTATGGAAGATAAAGGGAGGAGATGGGGAGAGAAAGAGAAACAGATTATAGATAGATAGTAGACAGACATATGCTGATAGATAGTAGATAGAGTGAGGATAGTATATAGTAGATGATGATGATATATAGATTACTATAGATAGATGATGACAGATAGAGACACACAGAGAGAGGATTTACATTTGGCATGGGGACTCCCTGAGCTGGAAAGATAGATGTGTGAAACAGGTAGTTGCGATCAGAATCTCAGCGAGAAGGAGGTGTGGCGGTTAGCCCTTCCACTGGATCCTTAATTACACTAATTAGAGCTGAATCCTGCAGGATATAGGAAATAGTTTACATCAAGAAAACATCTGGAAGCAGAATCAGGTGGAAGTACCAGGGTATGGTCAGAAGCCTGTGGTGGGAGACTGCAGTGTCCTGTAGGAATAAAGCCAACATTTATAGGCCAAGTTTCCCTAGGAAATGTGGACCCTCTATGAGGCAAGAAGGCTGAGTATGAAAGTCAAGTTTATGGAGATAGTCCTGTCCTCCATAGGTACATGCCCCACAGCAGTATTTATCACCTTGCCCTGACCCAACAGTGCCCAGATCTAAGCAACATGTTTGAAGCTCACCCCAGGAGGGAAAGGGGTGTTTTCACACTGTCTTCTCCAGAAACTAGAGTGGTATGCCTAGCCTTCTACCTTGGGTAGGATCTTAAACCTGTCTTTATGCTTTGCTGGACAGAGGCCCTTGTTTAGACCCAAGTCAACACTGTGGATCTGCTATATGGATCCCCTAGGTTTTGAAACCACTGGCTCTTAGACTGTTAGCACAGCTTGCCACTCACATGGTATTTGTTTGCTGGCGCTATCTTACTCTCCACTTTCCAGACATCTGGAATTTCCTCAGGGTCAACCAATGCTTTTTGTGTTAGGACCCTCAGCATATCTCCAAGCAGGTGTTAACCTTGCATTTCCCACAGGGTGGAGGTACATCCAGCAAACTGTGCCGGTGAGCCTCTGCATTTAGCATCATAGGCAAAGAAAAGAAAGCCAGAAGGGGTTCTGCTTAAAGAGATGCAGCCCAGAGAAGGAACGTGGGTGTTCTCAGGTCCCAGAGACACCAGTGAGAATGGGTTTGCTTCATTATAGAAAGGAAAATCTCATCCTTGGGGATCAAATAAAAATGAGCTAAAAAAAAATCCCTCAACTATTCTCTCATTGCATTCCTGTCATGCATTTGATCCTTATGCTGCCACTAGTGGATGGAGACCCTGATGTCACCCCCAATTTGCAAATGAAGAAGCAGAGCATGGAGCAGTTGGATCACTGGCCAAGGCCACACAGGTGGTAAGTGACTGAGCTGGGGCTACACATATGGCCTGGCTCCAAGCTTAGACCCTCCTCTGTTCCTCAGGGAAGTGTGTGCTGGAGAAGAGAGCAGGCTGAGCTGCCAGGAGCAGAAGTTGAGGACTAATGTCAGATGCCTCAGGGTCACAAAGGGAAGGAAGTGAGGTCATCTCTAGAGACTAGGCTTGGGAATGTTTAGTCATCTTGGTACAACAGAGTTTGAGCATCCACTGTTGGAGAGCCCAGGGAGTTGATCACATGCTTAAAAGGAATGCTGGCCAGCATCAAGGGCCCAGCTGGCGCTGTCTAATGTGAATTTTGGAATGGAACTGATAAAGGGGTTTTTATGAGTTTCTCCAGTCACCTTCCATGTGCAGGGGACCACAGATGAGATGCAGTGTATCTTGCTGCCTTGCTCATTCCTTACGACTTCACACTCGACTGTAAACCTGGAAGAGCAACATCATGTGTAGATGCACTGAGACATCTGCAGAGAACAGGATAATGGGATCCCAGGGGGGCAGGATTGGGTCAGGTGAATGATGGAGGCTCCAGAGATGAGTAAACAGAGAGCCCACAGTTGAAGAGCCCATGAAATGAGAATAGAGCCTGAGAGAATTGGAAGGGGCTGGTAGGCTGGAGTGGCAAAGAAGCCTTTAATGAAAATGTGTACCTCGGTGCTCACTTGTTAGAATAGACCAGAAAACAGCCATTCACTTGCTGTGAGTAGGTGAGTAATAATTGTGTCGGGTAAGACTGGGGAGATGCTGATTTCATTGTTTACTACCAAAGAAAATTGGGGACTGCATAGGCTAGTAAGACTGGCCCCAGTCAAGGCCTAGGGTTCGCTAATGAGGTTGTATTACAAGCAGACCCAGCTTTCCTGAAACAGTAGCCTCAGGAGAAAAGAAATAAAGTCATTTTCTTTTGGAAGCAGAAGATTTAACATTGCTTAACAATAACACTTAACATTGCTTAGCCCTTAGCCGCAGGCAAGCTCCTAACTACCCCGTGCTAGAAACTGTCTTTGCCTATGCTAGCCAGGGTTCTGTTTTATTTTTGTATGGTGTCATTTAGCTTGACAGCTACCTGCCTGGGCTTGCTTTAAAGATGAAGGAGTTCCCCAAAAGCTTAGGAATGAGCCCCTAGATGAGGATGTATTTTCTACCCATGCTTCCAAATTTGACATATAAGTCAAGGTTACTGACATTACCTTAAAAACTCCTCTGACATCTCAATGAACAACCTAAGGAACCGAGTCAGCAAGTGGCAGATTAAATTCTCTATAAGGTTGGCCACTCACTTTCTATAGACAGACCTAGTTCAATCATTGATTTTAACAAAATAATTCCACAAATATGTAAACTCTCCTGTTTTTTGATAAAGAAGAACAGGTGTCTATAGAGATGTTCACCTCTGGCAACAGGAAAGAGCAGGGAGCTGGTGTGATTCAGTGAACAGGACAGGAGAATCCCCCAGGCAGGGATGGAGAAAACCGGGTCAGCATCACGGCAGGCCTGGATCTGCACACCTCAGATGCTAGCAGGGCAGGCATCTCTACCTCTGCTTCTCACTGGGCAAATGTGGGCCCCAGGGGTGGTACACATGGCCAGAGGACGAACTGTGTGTTTTCTTTTCAGATCCCCAAATGGAAAGTTGGGTTTGTGTGCTCCTCACTAAAATTCTGTGTCCAGGTACTCTCACACAGCTCTGAGCTCCTTCATGGCTACAGGCAGGCACAGAGGTCTGACTTGGCATGCTGCTAATCAGGCCTCAGGTGCTCCCTTTCAGCCACACGGCTGTCCCAGAGCTGACAGGGCTTTGCCAATTCATACGCTGTGTCAACAGCTCCCCTGCCACAAACAGCATCCACACACTTTGTCATGAAACTCCTTCAGCAGTGTTTATTTCTAAATGGACTTGTTTGGAGTCAGCCATGATTGGGCATTTCAGGGCTAATTAGGGAAAATAAACAGGAATTGGAAACCTAGAGGCCTTTGTCTTAATAGTTACTACTCTGAGCATTTCATCAAACAGGATCCCAAGGACAGACTGGAACCATGTCTACTGGCCATATCCTGGGGGCCCTCTCTACACAGTAGGCGAGCAGCAGAACAGGGGAATTAATAAATGAGTGAGATTTATAGAACTTTACATGTTATTTCTGTGTTTTTGATTTATGCCCCAAAAAAGAAAAGAGCAGTTTCTAAATGCAGGATGCAAGTTGGTCAGGAAGACATTAAAATTAATTTTTTCTTCCTTTCTACACTTCCCCTAAGAATTTACTGCCTTCTTTACCTTAACCACAGTTTCCATAGATTTCAACGGGGAAAGCCGGAAACCTTACATTTCAAATGAATTTTGGAAATGACTCCATTTTTCAAAACGAAAACATAATGCTAAGTCAGGGGAAAAAATAGGGGCAGGAAACTCCTCATAGATGAGGGAAAAGAATACGTTACATGATAGTATATAAAGGAAACAGGAAGATATGTAAAATACAGCTGCATCAAAGCTTTTAAAGACGGAACTTCCTGTATCTTACCAGGGAAAATGTTAAAAGTTGGTGTCCTGGAAAATATATGGCTTTATTATTTTTGAAAAATCAACATTCTTTGTGTATATGTGTGGTGTGTCTGTGCATACATGCATGTATGTGTGTGAGTATACTTGTATGAGTTCATGCACGTGTGTTCAAGGGCATGTGGAAGCCTGAAGCTGATATCAGGAGTCTTTCTTCCTTGGAGTCAGTCCATCTTCCTCTTCAAGGCAGGGGATCTCAGGTGAGCTCAGACCTCGCAGTTACAGCTGGTCTAGCTAGCAAGCTTGAATCAGGGGTCCCCTGCCTTAGGGGTGCAGGAATTTCAAGACACTACACCTACCTGCCATTTACCTGGGTACAGGGGATCTGAACCCTGGTCCTTATGCTTGATGCTTGTGTGGCAAGCACTATAAATGATGCGCCATCTGGCCAGCCCTAACATACTTTTTCTGGGAGTAGATGGTCACCTAGGCTGTGGCTGATATAAATTTCAGGATATTATTTTTGTCACTTAGCAGCAACTGCATCTCTAAGTCATCAGCTCAGTAGCTCAGCTCTGGTGACCATGAAGCCTCATCTACCCTTTCTAAGGTGATACTCAGTTACTCCAGGTTGGTAGCTGGCATTCACCTTTCTTTGTTTCTTTTCGAACTCACTATTTCTCACACTTTCAATTTGTTGAAGTCCCATGGAAGGGGGCTTTAAGTCATCTTGGAAAGGGCTCCTCTTTGTCATGTGCTCCTGATTGTAGACTAGCAGGACTGGATTCTACACCTCTCAGATAACAGCCCCAATCTTTGTGAACTGTATCTCATTTTCAGGGGTGTCTCCTTACAGCATATGGGGATCAAGTTAGGTCAGCTTGGCCAAGCAAACTTTCCCACGAAATTCTTTCTAGTCCCTGATGTATCTGGACCTCTTAACAATATTTGCTTACTGCCTCAAGGACACAGTCAGGTTCTAAAAACACCTTCCAGGCTCATGTTTCTCTCCCTCTTTTTAATACCCACCTGAAGCTCCAAGGTTAAGGCCAGCCTGCCCTTTCTCTTGGGAAACTTCTAGGACACAGGATTTACCATTTTATTGTCTCTAAGCTTGGTGCAGGATGTTCAATACCATTTTTATAGCAATGGCTTAGGATTTCCATCCAGTATCCAATATTCTCGATGACATGTTCAATTGCAGTGATATACTATTTTTCTCCCCTTAAAAAATAACCCACAAGTGTTCCAATTATTAGCCCAGTTGTGAAGAAGGCAACAGGGCCATAGCAGACGGCAAAACTGTAACATATTCCCCATCTCAAAGCCAAATTTCTAGGTCACATAGATATCCCTAAAGGCTTCATTTGTGGGCAAGCTGGGGATGGGAGACCCCTCTATACCCTACCTTGGTAAGGATGCATACTGCCTCTCCATCCCTTCAAAGCGGAGGTTGCTTCCATCTGGACCCTTTCCAGACACCTGTGGAGAGAAAAGTAATTAGAGCTGAAGATCCATTATACACCCTGGTTACTGACAATGCATCTCAAAATTATAATCAGTGCACAAATGCTGCAATCGCCTGCCAAAAATTCAACCCTGGGAAAGCGAGCAAGCACTCGCCATCGCTACAGGCACCAATGATCTAGCTACAGACATGGCGCTTGACAATAGTCACTTCTTTCAAATCGGGTCACTGTCAAGTGAACTCCTTCCTATTTCCATTGCCAGGAATATTCTATAGGGCGTTTTCTCTTCTTTGTCAAATTGACATTAGTTTTTAGGACAGATTTAGAATGACAGAGAAACTGAGCCCATGGCATAGTGTGTTCCCAGATCCCCTGTGCCTAGGTTTTTCTTATTCTAGGAAGGCATATTTCTTACAATTAATAAATTAATATTGGTGTATCAGTGTTAACCAATGTCCACAACTTATTTATATCTTTACTTAATGTACTTTCTGTCTTCAGGATCATAGCTCAGGTGCTATATCATGTTTAATCATTGCATTTTTGGCTCCTTCCTCTTAGCTTTGTTTAAACTTACAAAAAAAATTTATCCAAACATTTGTCCTGTGTGTATATGTTTATGTGTGTTTGCACATGCCCTGCTGCATGTATAGAGGTCAGGGGACAAGTTATAGAAGTCCATTCTCTTCTTCTGCTCCTGGATTCTGGGGAGTGAACTCAGCTTATAAAACTGGGCAGCAAGAGCCTTCTCTCATCCGCCATCTTGCTGCTCCTTTGGCTGTGAATTGTAAAAGTAATATGAGCCCTTTTTCACTAACAGGGATGATGTTAACTAAATGTTTATTGACAGCACCTATAAAGCCTTTCCTGACACCCTGACTGTCATCTGGTTCTGCCCCTCATGAACAACCTCTCAGAAACTATGAATTATTTTCCTGTAACATTGGTCTTTATAGGATTTGTCCCTCTTTGCCTCTAGTAGCATTTTCTGTCAGCCTTTGAGGTTCTGAAGTGACTAGATCCAGTAGGTTCCCCAGAGTATATTGGATCGCTGAATACAAAAGCCTTCATCCTTCTATACCCATCATACCAGTCCGTGGGATGGACCCACAACAGGCAGGGGAAAAGTGTTTGCCCAGTGGCTGGTGGCTTACCCAGGGGAGCACATGGGCTGTGGCAGGCCACTCCTGTGCTTGCTTTTATGCTAAGGTGACCTTCAAGGAGTAAGCTGAAAATTGCTACTATGATAATTGAGAAGAGAGGAGAGTTTGTTAGAAAATAGCAAACAGCAGTGCCAAAGTCAGTGGTAGAAATCTCTAAGCAGTATTCAACAACTGAAATCGGTTCCTTTTTGCCAAGAGTCTTCGTTTCTGTTCGTCTCTGCCATTGCATTTTGGGCAGGGTGTGTGTCTATGTGCATGTGCTGCTGGTGGGGTATTGGGGGAGAGATGCTCAGAGCATATGTGAACAGGCAGGTGGTATAAAACTACTAGTATCTAACCATTTTGTGAAGCCTTAGCATCTGTCCCGAGAAACTTTATTTTAGCAATACATGGAACAGAAGTGGCAAAGTTTCTTTAAGATTTTCATATGTACAAGCACACTTGACTCCATTTCCCTCCTCCAGCTCCCTTTGTGCCCCCATAACATGACCTCTTCCCAACTTTACCATTTCTTCCTTTTTCTTTCCCTTCCTTCTCCTCCTCTCTCTCTCTCTCTCTCTCTCTCTCTCTCTCTCTCTCCTCTCTCTCTCTCTCTCTCTCTTTGGATTTAATTTTTAGTTTTTAGTTTTTATAGACAGGGTTTCTCTGTGTAGCCTTGGTTATCCTGGAGCTTGCACTGGCCTTGAACTAAGATCACCTGCCCCTTCCTCCCAGTGCTGGTATTTAAGGCATGTGCCACCAACACACAGGTTACTCCTCTTTCTTAAAATAACCTACTAAAGTGCTGAGAATAAGAGATTGAATGCTCAACACTAAGTTTCCTAACACACCAGGGCTAAGGATGATGACAGACTAGAGAGAGTACTGATGTGTAAATGCCAGAAGAAGAAGAAGAAGAAGAAGAAGAAGAAGAAGAAGAAGAAGAAGAAGAAGAAGAAGAAGAAGAAGAAGAAGAAGAAGCAGAAGCAGCAGCAAAAGGAAATGCAGTATTATGATCCCCAACTATTCCTGTCTATGGGTTTTTTGTACTCTTTGATATAGGATCATATTACGTAGCCCAGGCTGTCCTGAACTTCATGAGTGTTTGGATTATAAGTCTATACTATCATACCCAGAACTGGTTTGTTTAGTTTTTGGGTTTTCTTAGGAAGAATTCCCGTTAAACTAGTATTGAAGGATATTAATGATGGATGTTGGGAAAACATCATGCTTATGAATCCTAGCACAGCTCAAAACATTCACAAATCACTCTTAAAGCTACAATTTAATACTTTCAGCACGTCATCCAGAGTTGGGTTGGCCTCATGAGGTTAGTGGTTCATACTGTGATGACTTGCGGTTGGTACCCCTTGCCTGGTGCTGTTCTTGGGACTATCTGACAAGCATTCCAGACTCAATGAGATGCAACACAATGCTCATCTTCAAGGAACTTTCTGTCTTGTTGGGAAAACAAGCATTAGGAATGCAGTGAAAATGTCTGATGGAGTACCATCCAGGAAGCTACCATTTGTAGCACAAATGCAAACTGAAGGTATTAAGAAAGGCCTCATGAAAAAGGCAGACCTAAGGCCTGATTTCAAAAGCCAAGCAAGATGTTTGCACATCAAAGACTGTTCTGCTCCTCACCAATTGAGTATCTCTCCGTGTGCTTCTCTATGGACACTGCAACACTGTGCAAAGAAGTTAGCAATCACCCAGCACCTCCTGTGTCCTAATACACATGAGGTAGTGTGGTCCAAGTGATGAAGAAATGCAGCCCTTGCTCTCAAGGAGGCAGATCTGCAAACAATTATGTCTCAATGACGTCATGCTAGAATGGAAGTCTGGGGAAGGAGGCAGCACCTGGCAGAGTTGAAGACAGTTTCAGATGGGTGTTGATGCTTCCCCACAACTGAATATGAATGAGGAGTTTTTGGGGGGAATAGGAATGAAGGAGGAGCCCTAGGAGGCATCCCAAAGAAAAAGAATAGGCATGCCGCAGCATTGTTTTCAGGGTTCGCAAAATTTGGGTAATGCAGAAACAGAACGTTTTTAAAAAGTGTGCTTTTTCCTACCAACAGAACTAGGGCCGCTACTGCAGCTGTTACGGCTGCACTGTGGTGGCTTGTTTTGTGTGTGAGACACCCTGCCTCTGCTCTTTTAAACAGAGGGTTTCTTAAAGGACCCTATGTTTTTGTCAAGTAGACTACAGGCTAGCTGGCAGATGATGGCCTTCAGAGATTTTTCTGCCTCTGGCTCACTGTCTATGGGGCAAGTGTATGACACATCTGCTTCCTTACATGGGTGCTGGGAGTTAATTTGGACTGTCTTGCAAGTACTTTACTTACCAAGTCAGTTCCCTGGCTCTTGCAATGCTCTGTGTGTGTGTGTGTGTGTGTGTGTGTGGTATGCACATGCATATGCATGTGGGTACACATGTGCATACAGGTGCATGTGCATATGCATGTGGGTGCACATGTGTGTCCAGGTGCACGTGCAGATGTGTGCATATTGAACACAGAGGTTGGCAGTGGGTATCTTACTTGGCTGCTTTCTACCTTTTAATTGACACAGGTCCCTCACCTGAACACAGAGCAGACCAATTCAGTCAGTCTAATTAGGCAGCTTTCTTTGGAGATCCCTGTGTTTGCCCTTGGTGTTGAGATTAGGTGTGGGCTGCTCTCCCTGACTGACATGCTCATGGATGCTGAAGCTCCAGACTCTAGTTTCTCCGCGTGTACAGCAATTACCCACAGAACCATCTTCCCAGCCCCTTTCCCTGCAATGCTTTTTAATAGACTTTATAGAACAAATTTGGGTTTATATCAAAAAGATGGTGTGAAGATTTCTCCTACACCTCTGCTCATAATATGATTAACTTCTCCCATTACCAACACCCCCAACCAAAGCAGCACAATGGTGACCACCCTAATACCATGATTTTGTTAGAGTTCTCTGTTGTGTGCTGTGTGAGTCTGGATAATCACATGACATATATCTGCCATAACGTTCACACAGAATAGTTTCAATGCCCTCAGATCCTCTGTGCTCTGCCTGTTCATCTATCTTTCCTGACAACACTATATGACATCATATGTCACTGAGAATATGCAAATTGAAATCATATGTCATCGGGAATGTGCAAATTGTTGCCTTCATGGTTTTAACTTCCAGAATGCCATATAGTTGGAATCATACACGATGTAGCCTTTCAGATTGGCTTATTTTACTTGGTAATCTGCATTTAAGCTTCCTTCAGGTCCTCCCACCCCCACCCCCTGGTGTTGTTGCAGTTCTATTTTGTTTTATCGATGACTAATCTCCTTCTTCCTGGGTGTACCACTGTTTATCCCGCCATCTATGGAAAGGCTTCTAGGTTGCTTCCAAGATTTGCCAATTACGAACAAAGCTGCTGTAAACATTTGTTTGTGGGTTTTTGTATGGATGGAAGTTTCAACACCTTTCTGTAAATATGAGAGGGGCAACTGCTGGATCATATGGTTAAGACTATGTTTAGTTTTACAACAAAGACAAACTGTCTTCTAACTTGGCTGTGCCATCATATGCTCCCATCAGCTCCCAAAAGTAGAGTTCTTGTTCTCTACTTTCACAGTAGGGTTTGGTGGTGTTGTGTTCTGGGTTTAGACCATTCTTTTTTCTATTTTAATTTTTTTTTATTTTATGTGAATTGGTGTTTTGCCTGCATGTATAACTGTGTAGGTGTCAGATCTTGGAATTACAGACAGTTGTGGGAATTGAACTTAGGTCCTCTGGAAGAACAATCAGTGCTCTTAACTGCTGAGCCATCTCTCCAGCCCGGTTTAGACCATTCTAACAGGCAAGCCAAGTACCTCATTTTAAATTGCATATTCCTGATGACTTACGATGTCATGTACTTGTTCACCACCTGTGTTTCTTTGGTGAGACGTCTGTTAACATCTTTGGGCTGTTTTAAATCATTCATTCTGAATTGCTGAGTTTTAGTAATTACCTTGCAATGCTTGCATAACAGTCATTTATCAGCTATGTCTCTGGCAAACATCCACTATGTCAGTGGCTTGTCCTTCCATGGCCTCAACCATGCCTTTCCTAGACCACAAGTGTTTAACTTGAACAGAGTCCGGCTGACTGATTTTGTCCTTCACTGGGCTGTGTTTCTGGTGTTATTTCTGAAATGTTACAACTTAGGCCACTGAGATATTCTCCCGTGTTATGTCTGGGGAGCTCTATAGTGCCTGTGATTCCTTATGTTACAGTGGAGGTTCCTGGTAGTCATTTGAGCTAGAGATGATAAGGGTCTAAACGAGGAGATTTCGCAAAGGATTGAACACGTGACATGAGGGTGTTAAAAAGGTGGCAGACAGGACTGACCTTAGGTTAGAGGAAGGATCTGTCTGCAAAAATGCCCAAATCTTTAGCTTTAGCAATATGGTAGTTTGCTAACTTTTATTCAGTATGATAAAAGAACAGCAGAGTTAATATTTAGGGACCATCTAGGCATACTGAGATATTTGAGACATTTGAGGGAAAGGCCTAACAGACAGTAACAATTTGGAAGAGATAACCTGACTACAGATGCAGAAATGAGAGGGATCTAGTACCTCGGGTTTGGAGTCTTAGAAAAGAATGCCCATGTCACAGGAACAGAGAAGAAAGGCAGGACAATAAGAAAATACTGTCAACAATATTCCTGAAAACATTTATTAGGGGGCAGGCAAATGAAGGTGGACCAGAAGGAACCTAAGAAGTAGTTATTCCAGAAAGGAATTGGTAGAGAGTGATGCCATAGAAACCAAGAGATAAAGCATAGGAGAGACAGCTCATTTGGTAAAATACTTGCGTTTCAACTATGAGGACTGGAACTCAGTGTCAAACACTCAAATACATAGCCCCGCACACAGTGTGGGCCTGTAATCCGGGCACAAGGGAAACAGAGGCAAGAGGCTCCCCAGGGCCTGCTGGACAGCTGGTCCAGTCCATTGCTGAGCACTAGATTCAGTAAGAGACCCTGCCTTAAAATAAGATGGGGGACTGCTGAGAAAGACACCTCATTGCTGATTTTTGGCCTCTACACTTGCACACACGCAGATAACTGCATGTGTACTTACACTCATGTACACTCACACTCATATCAATATGCACACATCAGTGCTCATATATATCCCCATCACACCTCTCCAAAGATAAGAATTCTACAAAGAAGGGACAAGCCAGAGGTGTCAAGAGTAATCAGCAAACATTCTGGAAGCAGGGGCAGAAGAATTGCCCTGAATTTGAGGCCAGTCTGGACTGTATAATGAGTTTTACATCGGTTTGGACTACAGCATTAGACCCTGTCTCCAAACAAATCAAACTCCAAAATAACCCCCCAAACACCAACATTGTTAGTAGCTTCAGTGAGATGGGGAATGTGATATACATGGTCTGGTGTTGTGTTTGAATCAATTCTCCCTTTTTATAGAGTGTTACACTTGACTAAGCCTAGGGGAAAAAACAAAACAAAAACAAACAACAACAACAAACAAACAAAACAAAAATAAATAAAAATAACCTGTGTGCTCGCATACATGCACATTCACACACACACAAACACACACAACCTTTTTTAGAATTTCCTTGCAGTCTGGGATTTAACTTAGGGTATAACATCTGAAGAATCCAGTAAAAACCTCACTGTTTATTCTGGCAACAATGCTTTAAGGTATGCGTGATTTTCCTCGGGCACCCTTAGCAGACATAGGGGAGCTGGTTTCTGAGTAGACTGTGCTTCTTAATAGCTGGCTTTGAAGAGTTGGAAAAAGTAGAGGTGGATCTGATAGGAGAAGTTACCTAACCATGGTGGCTCCAGACACAGGTGACTCTCTAGAACTTAAAGCTCTCTCTGTGTGGTCTGCACCGATGTGTGCCTTAGGAAGTCACTCCTGAAAGCTCACACAGGACTTGTTTTTAAAAGTTTCTTATGGTACTTGTAAACCTGTTACTAATGATTCAAAAGTGTATTTCTGCTTGACCAGAGTGGATATTTTTCTTGCACTTAGACGGGTAGAGGATCTAAAAAAATACATGTTGGCGCTGGCCTGAGATGGCTTTATTGAAAACATTGGGTGGATTTATAGGGAACAGAATCCAGATTCTGTACAACTCCTGTATTTTCCCAATAAAGCACCAACTTCTGGTTGTACTGCCTTATTCTGTCATCCTCACAAAATAGGATTAATACTTCCAGGTACAAAAGCATTTGTTACCATTCCCAAGTGGGGTAACATCTTGAACACTTAGAAAAGTCTGCTCTGATACATGATTGGTTAATGGAGATGATGGGAATAAATTTGCATTTTATTATTTAAAAAAATTCTTAACTTTTTTCTCCCCAATTTATTATTATGGAAAAAAACACTGAAAGATGACCTCTGTTAGCATTTCTTAATAAATACATAAACTTAATGCTATGTAGAATTTTTTCCTGACTTTATTACTGGCTTTTTTCTGTGCTATTGAATAAATCTCAGAAATGTAAATTTTAATGGCTATATAATATTGCATTATATCGATAAATCATAATATGTTTAATTTACTCCTGTAATTTGATCAGTTTTTAATATTATGATTAGAAATGGTAGTGACATAGATTAGTGTGCTGGGCACAAACATTCTTGGAAATAGCTATAAGTGGAGGGTAGGAAATGACAGAGAGATGGTTGCCAAAGAGACGCCAAGTTTAAGACATTCTTAAGTCCTCAGGAAGTGAGGCCACTTGAGGAAGGAGTAAAGGGACAGAAAACAGGCACAGACATTTATAAACTCATTTCTCAGTTTGCTCTTTGCTTAAAAAGACTCAGAAATATTCCTGCTTGAAGAACTCCTTATAAGGAAATTTCTCTCATCACACACACAAAAAGAAGGTCAGTGGCTTTGATCCAATTAATTTTTTAAGCATTTTATCTTACTTGAGATCATGCAGTGGGGTTTTTTTTTTTAATATGACCTAAATATAAACCTGAGAAAAACAATCTTGATTTAAGCCATAACAGAAACCTAGCCTTTCACACAACAGTGTAATGTTAGAGCTCAGGCCTGGACAAGGCCAAATTTATCTTTCCTTGACTGATCCAGCCCAGGAAGTAAAACTTCTGACAGCTTACTCAAAACACAGAGAGGGCACATGTTGGTGCACTGGCAGGTGGTAGCTCTCTCTAGCAGGATTAGGAGAGCCCAGGACAAACCCAGGACAGGGATTGGGAAAAAGACCTAATCAAGAGGCTTTTAGTCCGTTGGACTTCTCCCAGTTTCACGCACTCAGTGTTTGCTGCAGGCTGGAGCATTAAGAGCTTTGTTTAAAAAAAGCTATTAGTCTCTTCTCTGCGAAAGTAAGGCATTTGCTGCTTACATTCTGGGTTCCTTCAGTTCATCTGTATTTCTGGCCCAGCATTGCTAGAATCAGCAATTTCATAAAGCAATATTCTAAAGAGGCCAGTGGATCTTCCCATCTCCCCATTTGCAGATTAGTGTTAGAGAAGAAATAGAATGATGCCTTCACTAACATCTTTCTTAAGTAATTTATTAAAAAACAAAGGAATAAACCACACAGGATTTTCTGCAAATGTCTGATGATGAGAGGTAGAAATGATATGAAGTTTAAAATGCATCCAGCCTCTGTAGGTTAGGACACATTTTTGTCAACAACTTAATTGATGCCTCACAAGCCAATTTTCTCAAGAGAATTTAAAAGCCGCTGTGATAGAAAGGCCTCATAAAGTTGTAGTGTAGCTTATTCACCTATATAGAACAGCCTCATTTACAAAGATGTCTTACTCAGATCCATTACAAAACATGAGTTTCCCACTGCCAGACACATCCTAGAATTAAGATGCGGTGTACGGAAATTCAGATTTTATTTAAGGAAATATGTCTTTCATTTCAAGTTGGTATCGTGACAAACAGAGCTGAGCAGTGTTGCACATTTCTTTTAATTCTATGACTCTTGCATAGTTATGGGTTTGGTTAGAAGATGTTGACAGGAATCAGCATCATGAAAACTTGGAAAAAGTTACAAACTTGGCGTTGAGTGCCTTCTAGCTTAATGCCACTTTGCTAAAATGTTATATGTTCAGAGGAGAGCTAAGTGCATCTCTTGAAACAAAATCAGCTAACCAAAATGGGTTGTTTAGTCGTTTCTCCTTGGCATTGGGAAGTGTATTATGCCTGTGCTACACACTCACAAATATGTTACCCAGAGAGGAACACACATTCGTTCAAACCATTATTTCTGAAGTGTTTGTTTTCCCTAATTTGATTTCAGTAATTTTGTCAAATAACTGGGTACTCAGCTTATAGACTAGCACAGAACATCTGCTAGTTAGAAAATACAGCAAATAATCTATTTTAAAAATAACGCTGGAGTAAGCTTTTTAACCACTCCATGCCCACATTTTCTTTCCTTGAAAATAAATACTACAAGTTAGAACAGAAATTCTTGAGGTCTCCTCTAGCTTGCACATATTTGTAAAAGTTCTGTTGCATGTAGTTTTCATATATATCTTGCCAATGCATACCTCGTTAACACAATAACTGTACATAGGTAATTATGATTTTATAGCTGAATGACAAAGATAGCCACATAATCAGTAATCTGTTCTGTGTCATGAAACTGTAAACTATTCATTGATATTTAAGCATGAAATCTTATACTAGCACTAACTATCCACGTACTAGATGTACCCTGGGTCATGACACCTTAATAACCTGAACTATCTCTGTTATGATTGTCTTTGCAGAAAATAAAATCAGACATCTCCTGCCAGCTCTGTTTGTGTCTGGGCATAAGATACGGTTACCATAGAAACCATGATTGTGGATACAATTTTACAAATTTGGCTTCATCTCTCTGATGTGTGTGTGTGTGTGTGTGTGTGTGTGTGTGTGTGTGTGTGTGTATGTGTGCATATACATGCCTTGCCAAAAGCTTTAAGAGCAAATTTTGGCTCTGTGTCTTTAATTAAAGAGCCACACACCATTTCTCATTTCCTTTTCCCCATCTGTCTGCCTACAAATAGAGATACTGAAACACTTGGCTGAGATATTAGTTCATACTAGAAAAGACAAAAATCTGAAGAAAAGATCAGGGAAAAGGTAAGAAGAAAAGCATTTCCAAAGAAACCTGACATTCACCTGTGCTGTGTCCTCCAGAGACACAGTATGTAGGGATTTGGTGGAGTTGGAACAGCCTAGATACATACTACTGCACAACATTTATTTCCTTAACTTTGTTTCTAACTGTTTCCTAGGTCTTTGGTGTAAGTCCTTTCCATTTTCCAGCATTCAGTGATGAGCCCTTGGCTCATTCAAAAATAAGTGAGGTTGACCCTCAAAATATGTCCAAATGTCAAGTGACATCAGCCATTCACATTATTTACCCTGATTTTCGATGACTCCCCTCGGCTGAGGAAGAGTTTTTGTTCATCAAATCCATCTAGCATAGTTTATATATGCTTTTGTTAGCAAAGATGAAACATGTAAATACAAGTGAAATTTCAGCTCTTTCTTCATAATGTTGACTGTTTTTGTTTCTGTTTCAGAACAAGTTCTAGTCAGTTCCCCCACTAGAAGGAAAGGGCCTTATGGGACACCTACAATCTGTGTGGTGAGTCCCAGGCCATGTCAGCATTTCCACTCTGCCTTACTCACACAGCAAGAACTGACAGTGACTTGCCACCGGCTCAGGCAGTAGCAGACCCAGGCTTTGAACTGAGGTACATTCCAAAGGCAGCATTTCTCTAAGGCCTCATGTTTTAGGCAGGGAGAGTCATATTTACAGTTTTTTTTTTTTTAACCTTTCCCAAATAAAGGACTAAGACCAGAGACATGATCCTTTTTGGTGAAGCTTTGGAAGAAGCAATGGGAAGAAAAGTCAAGGCTGTGGCTATCTGTAAGCACCTGAATTGTCACGCTCTTTATAGCCACAATCCCAAACAACACTGGCCCAGAACACTCACTTTACATAGCTGCAGGCAATTATATACACACACGTTTGTTTGGTTTTATTTGCTCTAATACAAACAATTTCTAAGAAGGTTCTATGTTTTATAAAAATAACCTAGTTTATAGACAAATCTTTAGATTATTCACAAGTGGTTATTGGTCTATTAATATAAGGCCTCATACTAGAAGCTTCATGTATGATGGGATGATGCCTCCTCTTTGTACCATTGATACCACTTTTTAAAGAGTTATTACTTATTAAATTCATGAAAGAGAAATGTCAAGCCTCAGAGGGAGTTAAGAGATTGGATTAATAGATTATATAGCAACTAGTTAGATTTTTGAACCAAACCTGTTAATTGTAGAAAAGATATTACCAACATTTTTTTGTTTTGTTTTGTTTTGTTTTTGCTTTTTTTTGGTCTTTGGGTGTGATGTGCATTGTGTTCACATGTATACCCACATTCCAGAAGAGGGCACCAGATCTTATTACGGATCATTGTGAGCCACCATGTGGTTGCTGGGAATTGAACTCAGGACCTCCGGAAGAGCAGACAGTGCCCTTTAACCTCTCCAGCTGTTGTGTTCACATGTATGTGTGCTTGTATGTATGCATATAGGACTGTGTATGTGTCATGGTTTACATGTGAAGGTCAGGGACAACCTCAAAATCAGTTCTTGCCTCCCAAGCTGTTTTGAGATAGTGCTTTTCTGTTGGTCAGTGCTTGCATATGCCAGCTAGCTGGCCCATGAGCTTGCATGGATCCCATTTCTGCCTCTCACACTGCCACTGAGCCCACTATATTACAGACATGTGTACCAGCTTCCTTTGAGTTCTGGAGATTTGAATTCAGGTCCTTCACTTTTGTGGCAAGCTCTTTCCCCACTGAGCCATCTGCCCCAGATATAACAACACATTTTGAAGAGAGCTTTGCTGTCACGAGCCCTGGTCCATGTCACGTTTTGTTTACACATTTCCATTTTTTCATATTTATGTAAAAGTAGCAAATAGCAAACTGCAAACATTTTTTATCCAGATATCATCAACTTGGCTCTGGAGTACTAATTAAAACTAGCAGGAACCTTAATTATGTAATTGATATAAGTGACAGAAGAGTTCTGTAAGATCCAAATAATCTAAGCCAGTGGGGCAAGTTTTTCCAATGAATAAATTATGAATACATTGGGCATGGTACGATGGGTCTCAGTGGTTGCTTCAGAAAGTATCTATTTAATTAATAAAGTCATACACATCTGACCTCTAATGCTGTCTTCAGACAGGCGTTTTCCACCCAATTTATAGTAATCAAGTTATTTTGTGACTGACCTCTATCCAGTGAGTTCAAGTACTAAGAAAATAAGTGAAGAGAGAATGAAGTAGGCTAAAGAAGGGATTCAAAAAATAGATGTTCTTATCTCAAAAATCTATCTAGAAAAAACAAAACAAAACAAAACCCAAAATATAAACATGCAATACAGCTCTGTAGGTAACAACATTAAACAGTATACATAACATTTTCAACCTGTTGAGTTGCCATTCAAGACCTTTACTAACCAATAATAACGTGCTTTGCAACTCTATTTTGCTTGCTCAATAATATGATCCCATCACAAATGTTCTGGATGCTGGGCATGCACTTTCTGCCCATTTTTTAGTGTTGGTAGCTTTTCCCCAGATCAGTTTAATGTCATAAACATTTAGAGGCTCATTAAGAGCTGGATGGGTGAGTGAACAGAGCAACAGAAGTGGCCACAGCTGGTCATATACATATTAAAGGCACAAAAACCAATGGAACATTAGTGGCTAAAGAAAACAGATTTTATAGAAGCTGGTTGTTAGATCATTAGGCACTGATACACAGAAAAAAAAGCCTGGAGAGGGAGGTGGAGATTAGGAAAGGAAAACAAAAACCTCCTGAGAAAAAGGCAAAAATTGCAGAAGAGAATGGGAATTATGGGCTCCGCTACTGCAGCCTGCCCCAGCTCTCTAAGCATACAGGTAATTCCTGTCCTAAATTTCTCCCTCTTAATCTAATTCTTCAGTCCATCAGAAAACTATTCTTGCACCAAGCTAGGAAATATGGACTTTGTTCTTCTGATTAGATGCAGACATCATCTCAGTCTCAAAGTCTTTAAAATGTGATTATTTTAAGTCAACATTTAAAGTTAGATTTGATATAATCATTTAATTGGGCATTGATTCATCTACACAGAACTCATTACTAAATTCTTCAATTTCACCAACATAATTTCCTTCCAAATTATCTTTTATCTAGATGCTGGAAGTCCAAGTGCTATGAAAACTTTGCCAAAATAAAAAGCTTTTAGCTTGCTAGTGCTGGCTCCACAGAGCCATGGAAGATCGTGGAAGAATAGTGCACGCTTGCCAACTGCCAGATATGACTGCTCTTCGCATAATTAATGTCATTTGTGCCGCTCAAGTACCATTTCCATCCACTAATAATTTCCATTAATAGAGGAAGTTTCTGCAATAATTTTTGCATCTTGCAAAACCACAGTGGCTTATAGACACCTTTTAATCAAAATAATGACAATGGGTGAAGGGAGGATTGTTCGAGATATTACTGCAGATCCAGCTTACGTTTGCTGTGTCATTGTTTGCAGACATCCCCTCCCCAAACTGTCTAAAAGGCTCATAGTGTTGACTGTGATTGTGTCAATCAATCCTCCGGGCTCTGATCTGATAGCACTGAACCCTAACGGATTCATTCCAAAGGAAGAAGTGTATATACAATGAGTATGTTAGACAATTTAGCTACAAGTAGAATAAAACAAAATATTTTCTTAAAGTGGAAAACAAAAGATGAGCAGGTGCAGACAGAAGCTCCGTCTTGTGAAGCACGCTGATCCTACAACACTTGAGGCTGAAGCTTTCGGCAGGAGGAAGTGATGGACCAGCTGCAAATCAGAACCTCCAACCTGACTACTCAGAGTAGTTTTTAAATTCCGCTGTTACAAAAATCAAGAACTTGGCTCGGCATATGCAATTATGCAAACAGATAAGAACAATAACAACTAATGTCAGTTCAAGATTCTCCCATGTTCAGAGAGCTGAATGTAGCATGGTAGGGGAGGGACAGCCCTGCAAAGGTGGGGGTAGTATTGGGGAGAACAAAGGATGTGGTGGCAGATGAGACAGATGTGGAATGGGCAGATGTGACAGAGAGGTCACAGTTAGTGAGGTCTCTAGGAAACCTAGGACTTTCCTATCTGCTGAACACAGACTGAAATGAAGACACTTTAGATGTAAGGAGCCGATGCTGGGTGTCATTTTCTGCTTTCTTCTGGATTCACTGTGGATGCTGCAAAAGGAAACATCAAAGCCTCATTCTTCATTGCCTAAGATGACTTTAAAGAACTTCACCTGAGTCACATCCACCCATACTTGACTGGCTTGGTGAGGTCTACCTAGCTGAGTGTGATGGTGCCCCCTGGACAGAACATTCCTGCCCAGTGCAGTAGCCTGGGGAACTAGGAATGCTTTGGATGGGACTCTGTTAGAGATCTTATTAAAGTTTAAGAGTGAGCTCCTTAAGTCATGCAGAGATGATATAAAAAATGGTTTTTGTGTTTGTTTGTCTTAATAGCTTCTGATAAACAGATAAAATAGGACCTGTGTGGTATAAGCTACCGCTTTCTGAGGAGTGGGGCAGGCACTGTAGAGAGGCCACGGTGATGGGTTAGGGCTGGCTTTGGAGTATAGATACTCACGGGCATCTGACCATGGGCTTGGCATGGCTGTTAACATACCCACTTTTCTATGAGATTGATACTGGTTTTCAAAATACCTTCCCTGTTCTAAAAAGATCACAGATGTACTGTTCTTTGTCTTTTTCCTCCATAAATACAGAATGAGTGATACCTAATCAGATACCGCAGTCACAAAGGATTTCATAATAATAAAAAAAATATTCTGTATTGCCGGAATTGATGGGTATAGTGATTTTGATCAAGAGAAAGATGAGCATTGAGAGTTCACCATGGGACCACCTTGTTCTTAGAAGAGAAAGGTATAACAGGACACATAAGGAAGCCAGTGACGTACAGTACCCCCATTCTGAAGGTGTGGCCCAACCTGTGATGATGTATTATACATTTAACAAAACCAGTCTGGAATATCAGAAAAGAAATCTACTCACAGTCAATCCAGGAGTATCAGAGAGTGGTAACTCACACCTTTAATGCCAGCATGGGGAAAGACCAGGTGTGATGACCTACGCCTTTAAATCCAGAAGATCTAAGTTTGAGGCCAGCTTGGTTTACAGAGGGAGTTCCAGGCTCCCAGGCAGGCAGTGGTGGTGCCTTGCCATTAATCCCACAACACCAGAGACAGAGATCTTTCTGTGTTTCTGTGAGTTCAGGCTGACTACAGAATAGTAGTAGCTCATGTCTTTAATCTTAACCTGGATGGGATACAACTGGGCAAAGGTATTTAAGGCACTCATAGGAAGACAGAATAGGCTTTAGCAGTGACAAGGTGAGAGGCTGAGGAAGGTAAAAGATAGCTGGGTGAGATTTCACTGTGGTGTTTCCACTCTTCGATATTTCAGCCTTTTCCCAATATCTGGCTCTGAGTTTCTTTTATTACAACTAGAATTCATGCAACACCAACCCAATTGATTCTAACCGGCAGATGCATAAAAAAGCCTCATGGAAGTGTGAGAGGATGGTCTTGGTCTGAGTGGATGGTTTAGGAATGTTAGGTGTGTAGGTGTGAGTCTGCCACCACCACTAACTGCCCTGTGGTCAAAATACAAGTTAATTGGTAAGATTCATGTTTTCACCTGAAAAGTGATTAATCATAAGACCTATTAATACGGCTGCCCTGAGTATTATACAGTATGACACATGTAGATCAAATGATATCTACTATATATAATCTACGTGTGTGTTCAATGAAACTTTTCTAATACTGTAGTACCATTTAACCTGGCCTTTCTCCAGGCAAGAAAAATGTCCAAAGCCATTTCTTCCCTGCCCCCTAGATTTATTTCCATAAACCTTTGATGAGCTCCAGCTAAGACATAGATATTTCGGAAGATTCTTCAGTGTTGCATAACTGTTTTCTGGAAGATTAAAACATTCCAGCCTGTAGGACAACAACTCAAATTAGATTCAGTTAGTCCCTGAAACTGACCAGATTCACTAGGCCCCTCCCTGCCAGAGTAAACAATAAAAACTGAAAGTTTCTCTCAGAAAGAAGGAAGTTGAGCTGCAAAGACTCCAAGAGCAGACTGGCTGCTTGGAAGGAGAAAAACCAGCAGAACTGCCTGGAAGAGGTTTAGATCAGAGTCACCTGGGTAGGTCACTCTCCAACACGTTGAGCTTCCTACACGCTGTGCAGTGTGCTTACAGCAAGACCTAGTTGCAGCCCCAGCCTCCAGCGTCCCCAGCCCCTAGCCCCCAGTCCTCCCCTGGCCCCCAGATCCTAGTTCCCCAGGCCCCAAGCTCCATCCCCCAGCCTCCTCCAGTCCTAGCCCCCAGTCCCCAGCCTTCAGCCACCAGCCCTCAGCCCCTAGTCCCCAGCCCTAGCCCTCAGTGTCAAGCCCTCAGCCCTCAGCTCTAGTTCTAGCTCCAACCCCAGGGTGCCTGTAGCCCCAGCCTCATGTTGGGGGTGCACCTTGGTGATATAGCCGTCTTTGAGTCATTTCTGCTCCTTCAAGTAACCCCTCACCCAAATTCCTGTATATAAAACTCATTGGTTCGACTTGTTGGACTTTGTTGGAATCTGCACTTTGGCCTGTTGAGGGATCCCTGCCTGGGATGACTAGTCAGTGGTGTGTTGTTTGGAATCTGCACTTTGGCCTGTTGAGGGATCCCTGCCTGGGATGACTAGTCATTGGTGTGTTGTGCCACCTCAGGGAAGTTCTGTCACACAGCCTTCAGTGACAGGGCTCCAGAACCACATTTGATGTGAAGAGAAAGAAGCTATGGAATTTCGACTTTCATAGGAATTATCCAGTGCTTTAACAATGTTTTCTTCATCATGCCTCTTTCCTGGATCATGAGTACTTTGAGAATGAACAGTGCTGTCTTATTTATATTGTAGTACTTCTTTTTGGAGGAGGAGGTTTTGCTGGTTTGGGACTCACTGTGGAGACTACACTGGCTTTGTACATGTGGCAGTACTGTTTCTTCTTTCCAAGTGAAGGGATTACCAGTTCGCATCACTGTACCCAGGCTTATATGTCTGGCCATCTATTTGTAATGCTTTATTTCTGGCACACATTACATGCTCAATAAATAAAGACTAAAGTAGAGACTGAAAAAGTAATCTTAAAGATAGGATATAGCTTAGGCAGTCAGAGAAACACATAATGTTCAATCACCCTCAGAAAACAGAGTTGGATTAATTTAGTTAATCTACCTTAAGAGTCTGATGGCATCTGGGCACAATACTCCAACTCAGGTGGGAATATTCACTCTACAAATTAAGTCAGGAGACCATGCTTAATATGATTTGTGCATTTAAAAGAATCAATGCAAAATAGGCAATGTGTGACAGCATTATGGAACTCTTTGGGCTTAAAGGTAAATACAATGACTGTGTGAACTGTCCTCATACTCAGGGAGAGGATGACAGTGGGACAGTTCTGTGCACCGGGACAGCCAGTCCACCTCCACCTACAGATATCAGCTGTAGGTACTCGACTGTCATCAGTGAGTTTTGTACATGAGTGTAAATTCCAGACCCAGCCCTGTAGAGGGGTAGACAGATTTTTGTTGAGTTTCCCAGTCAGAAAGTGTCTTAGCATCTCTGTTCAAGGACATGCCTGTTTAGATGTGTTCTTCTAGAGAAATGAGGATCCAGACTCCAAGCAGAAACATCATGGAGCAAACAGCAGGCAGACAAGACAGAGAAAAAGAAGAAAGAATCCAACACTTGAAACCATTATCTGCAAAGAAATAAAACTCTATCTGTGGCAGCTAAATACCTGAAATGTTCCAGTGCCATTTAGATAACTTTTCACACTTCTGAAGGCTTTCCATCTACTTATTTAAAGGTCTATTCTTTGTGCTCCAGAATAGCATGAATGTCGAGTAGTAAGCCATCTCTATGGACTATATCTAGCACTACTTTTCACTGGTTTGGTGGGCTCAATTGGAGAATTATGAAGTAACTTACAAACATCAGCCTATTGTCACTAACATCTTCAGATGTTGGCCAAGGAACATGCAGGGATCTCTACTCATAAATATAATGAAATTAAGAAAAGCAAAAATTTAGGATGGATATTGCAAAGAACTTTTTATGGCGTAATCCATTAGGATGAGGAATAATTTCCCGGGGGGGGGGGAGTTGATTTATATGCTAGAAAATGCATCATGCTCATTCATAACGTATTTGTGACAGATGCAATGCCATGTCCACCTATAAATCAGATTTACCTTCTGTCTGATGTGCTGGAGTCCATCTTACCGAAGGCTGTGCTTATGGGCATTGACCCGAGAGAAATTAAAATCCAAAGGGCCCAATTACTAAAAATCTTCAATCATTGTAATTGGACTTCAGTATGGAAAATATCACCATTTTAATCCAGCTTACTTGGAAGGAAGCAGAGTGAAAGCTACATCACCTGACTGTCAATTGGCTCAACAGAGCCAAAAGATGCATCTCTCCTAACATCTTCCCAAGGGACCATGGAAGCTTACTCTTACTTCGCAGGCAGCAAAACTGCATAAATTGTACCAGCAACCCACAAGTGAATTACTGGCCAGATGAAGACCAATGACTTAAACTTATAATGTTCATTGGGGAAACATCATTTTCAATTTGAGAGCCTTCCACTGGGAGCAACTCATCCAAACAAAGAGTTGACTCATTTTTTTTCTTGGGAACAGAGATGAAACACACTATAACTCAAGGAGCAGTGAAACTCCAGTGAGTAGGAGCAGGAGAAGACAATGAATTGAACAGAACAGGAACAGACTCTCTCATTCCATTCATGGGAACATAGGGGCACGTGTGTCAAATGGCAATAATATCAGTTTTTAGAAACTCAAAATTCCAATTAGCCTGTCACACTTTCAATGGTGCATGGTTCAGCTAATGGCTGACAGTTCCTTGCCTACTCAACAAGAATTCAAATACCTGTCTGCATCTTGCAACTGTTGACCTGGTAATTTATGGAAACCAAACTTAAAACAATCCACAGAAAAAATATGAGCTATCAAAGGGTTTCATTAGCCTCATTGCTATGTCTTTATCAGACTCTTGCTAATTTTCTCCATCCAATCCTATGGGTGAATACAATACAAATAGGCAAGTTTACAACCAGAGAGACCAAAGCACTAGGAAAAGTGCTATAGTGAAGATTCCACTCGCACCCCAACATTATTCAACACTTGCAAGTGTTTCTAAGTATTTCTAGGAGTCATTAGAACTGGACACCATTAAAAATAGGAGAGCTTGGTTACTGCCTAAGAACTCACATCAGAATAGGAAGGAGCATAGAGCCACCTCATCCATAAAGGAAATGGCCAAGGCCCTGAAAAACAACTTCTTTCTGGATGTTGTCCTCAAGTGCCCTGTTCCATTTAAATAGTGTGAATTAGAGACTCATTGCATTAATATCTCAGAGGTCTTGGAGGCAAACATCTCTTGTTATGCTACACATAAATATCCTAATAATAGTTTGACCACTGTGTATATTTAGACCAGAATACTCACAGATCACAGTAAGCAGTCCTAGTCATGTAGCTTTGTATATATAATAACAAAGTTAGAAACATCTGAACTATGCCATGACATCTTCTTTGGGCCATTATAGGTTACCCAAATAAAGTGCTGTGAACTGATTTGGTTCATTTTGCTTTCTGCTGGCTAGAACCAACTTTGAGGACAGTTACTTAAGGGTAGAAGATGCTGTAAAGAGAAGATGGTCTATTTATTTATAGGTGGACAGTCCATTGTGTTGCATGGCAACATCAGAAGGGAGAAGAGCATATTTAATTATTGGGCAGTGTACATCTATATGGTAGACATGGAGCCAAAAGATAGGCATGGGGGATTCTTCACTAACCTGGGTGTGCCCTTCTATAGACTGGAGAGCTCATGATCCACAACTTTAAGCTCTGAAAATCATTGTCTATCCCAGGCAGATATTGTCTATCCTTAGGCAGAGTATAGCTATAAGCAGTGTTAACTGTGTTTGAGATTTTAACTTCTAAGCTTGTAAATGTAGCTTTAGAAAAACAGAGATAACAACTATGAGTAAGAATGCTCAGGACACCTCTTCTTGTTACATTTCTTGTTTCTCCTTGTATTTTTACTCTGGAGTTCCATGCAGCTTTGACTCACTTCCATTTTGGACTATATTACTCCTTGTATTTGCTCACATGGTTCCTGTCATTGATCCTTTGGCTTGCCAAGCATCTCTCTCCTGGTTCTTATATCCTGGGCTTTTACCTTCAATGCTTGCTCATGTCATCTGCTTCCAGGAACATTCCTTGACCACATTTCCAAAACAGCGCTCCTTGTCTAGCTTTGTGCACTGGCCTCTTCATCTATCTTCATGGGTCCTCATGGACCAGTATTTTCTCTGTAGTTGTTTATTGCCATCTCTGCTCACAGAAACTGATGCCAAAGAGCTGGGACTTTGCTGTCCCCATCATTGTGGATGACGCCGGAAGACGCGCGAGAAGCTAGTAAGTGAAATAGTTATATATCACTCTTCTAAACATGCTGTCTCCTCTCATTCTCATTCTCCTTTCTTTTGCTATTTCATTTTCCCTTTTTTTCTTTCCAGAGAAAAACAATAAATACAGTGATCCAGCATAAGCACTCTTTGTAAATGCCTCCACTAGACTTCACCAGGGGAGACCGGGTCTGTTTCATTTTCTGTCTCTTAGAACACTCTACATTGAAATCTGTATCTTTGCTATCAGTTTACTATTTATTTTTGTACATTTGAGAATAATTATGGTCACAAAAGGCGAAGTAAACCTTACATTTTCTGTTTCTGAGTTTTAAACTGAACAATCAAAGATTCTTTTAAATTTATGTTTTCAAATTAGTCGAGAAAAGGGGCCCCTCCACATGCTTAAAATTCTCATTTATGATGAAAAGTGACTAGGTGAGCCAGAGTGGTGGCATATACTTGTAATCCCAACACTTGAGAGGTAGAGACAGGAAGGTCATGAGTTCAAGGTCAGCTGACCAGTTGGTCTACACAATCCTATTAAAACCAAAACCAAAACCAAAACTAGACAGAGTTAAGAGGTTCAGAGAAGTGGAAAATGTGAGAACAAATTTTTATTTTTATATCTAGTCTTTTGACTTTATCTATACATTTTTTTTCATATAGCAAAAATATCTGGTAGCTGGAAGAGTTAAACAAGCAACCTACTTCAGACTTGTGTTTTGAGTCTGTCTTCTGTTATGAAGGAATAAGAGGCTAGCCGGGCACTGGGACAGCCTGCATACCAGTCCCAGAGTTGACTTGTTTTATTTATGATCATTATTTTCCCTCTACTTTCCTTTGGGAGAAGAAAATGCAAAAATTAAAATTTATAAATTCAAAACATCCACATCTTAAAGAGAATGTGTCTAATATTTTCCTTGAGTGAAAAAAGTGGGCTGGACTTATTTTCCTTCCTTTTCTTAGAAATGGAAGTTGAAACAGTGATTTTGTGTTATTATAACACTCATCATTTCTCTCTCTAATTTGGATGGTTTTTAATAAAGCTCCATTGATTCTACTGAAAGGAATCCCTCCTGGCAGAAGCAGAGCACACACACTGATTGCTAAATATGCAGCAATTATCATATTCAGCAGCACACTTTAATATCTTATTTATAGATGTATCTATGTATAATTTGCTTTAATTAAGTTGCATTGATTTTAATGACAGGAGGGATCCTCTGAGAAGGGGCTGGTGTCATGGCTCCTGGTCTGACACCCTTTAAGCTTTAGTCTAACACCTTAGTGGCCTTCTGTAGGCTCCAGTGAATCCATTCCCAGCCACTAAAGTTTAGGTGAAAATTTTAATGCATCAACGCTAGGAATTCAACCTTTTGATCACAGGGTGGTTTGAGTTAGTATGGAGCTTTGTACGATGAATTGCCAACTTCATCTTCAAATGGCTTTCCTTGTATATAATTTCATCACCATCCTAGCACTATCTATTATATGTAGACAGTCATTGTCTGTGTGTAGCCAGAAACAGCATTTGGCACTGCAACTACTTACAACCACATTTCCCCCCTTGTATTTCCAATAGCACCAAGTGCCTCTCAAGAAACCTGGCAATTGATGCATTTTTGAATTCTTGATTATTTTTCATACTCCCTCTAGGTGAAAATTCTGGGGAAAACTAGAACCAGAAACTCATAACATTTGCCACTTATGACACCCAAGTTTAAATGTGTGTATGTGTGGGTGGAGAGTCTCATAGCTTGTGAGACATAACACAAAGAAACACGAAGATGGCTAGTATATTTTTAAAGGCTCTAAAATATTATTCATCATGACCAGGAACAAATTTTCTTTCTTTTTTACTGGATGAAGATATAAGCACTGCCTTTATAAATCTTTGCATCTCCAAAGGTGCCAACATTCATTTTGTGGAAATTATCTGTGTTTGGATGCAAAGGCATGATCACAAAGAAAAGCTCAGGACACAGCTATGCCATGCATTCGCAGATTCTGGTCGCCATTTTTCACTCTCTGATTATTGCTACAAGTGTTGATTAATAGTGGTGCTCATGCTGCTAGAATGCATTTCCCTGGAGGTGAAGAAAACATTCAAGGGGGAAAAAAACCAGAAAGAAGAAAAGATAATCACCAACTCATCCTTCCGCTTCTCTGTAATAACCCTGTGGAGGGTGTGCAAATCATGGCTCCTGATGATCTGGTTAGCAGCGTCGGAGACATTTCACTCAGAACACATCCATATGCATCAGATCACCAATTTGTCAATCAGTTTATAAGGCAATTAAATGTTCCCTAATCCTCCGGCTTCCCTTTGGGAAAGGATAAAATGATATAAGCAGCAGGGCTCCCGGAGAAGCGCTAGGACATTTCATACCCAGTGACTCTCCTGGGTCCCACTGCCCTGTCTGAATGCTGGAGTACAGCCTCCGTGACAACGAGCAAGACTGGAATTTACCAAGGCTGATTGCCTTGGTACTTATTTTACTCTCATCAGTAATGCTATTGCTTTTATCCATGGAGGTAAACTAATGAGTTGAATTTAGAGAGCGGGAATATTTCTTAATAAATGCAATGCCATAGGAAACATCTAAAACCATGGATGAAGATACAGCAGGGGACAGCTTGTGACAAGGTTGCTTCAAGCTGCTCAGACTTTAGCTGGATTTCAGGTCTGTTTAAAGTTGTTTAGACCTTAGGGCCTTTGAGCTTGAAGGCTATCAGTTTCCTTTGTCCAGCTCTGTGAGATGTTTTCTGGCTTCCTGTTTCTCTCCCTGGGTGGCTTTGCTTATCATTAATCCCATGGTGTGTTTTTGTTCTTCTAACTCTTAATCATCTCTAATGAGGAGCAGACCAGCAATGGCCACCTTTTCAGTCTCCCTCTTGATTTAAGTGGAAAGACTAATTAGTATAAATTATGGTCAAAGAACTTGAATTTCTCCTATGAGTTGGAAGGAGGCAATTGCGGGAGCTTACAGCATCCTCCAGCAGAGCAGACATGCTTAGCTCTTCCAGGTGCAGACAGTTTTGGGGAATCAAGTTAGTTTGTCCATAAATTCATTTTGCAAAGGCCATCGTCTGCATGCAGTTATTGCAATCTTACCTTTCTAGCCATAACCCTTACCCTTTAACATCTTGTGGTCCTGCACTATTTAATTATTTGACCATAGTGATCATGCAGAGAACACTATCTCTAGATCCAGCCTTTTCCTTCCTCAGATCATCCTGAATTACACTTCTCTGGCATTGTCTCTCCATGGCCAATCCAAGAAGTTTTGTTTTGTTTTAATCACGTGGTAGGAAATTATGAAAGAAAAGGATCCAGCTTGACTCTTACCCTGCTCATTAACCACTAGCTGGAGATGTCCCACTCTGAATGCCTCTGTGTGAAGTGCCCCCTGAAGATTTAGAATCTCTGGTCATTACAATAATAGATTCTTCACTCAGCCACTGTGCTAAGGAGAGCATACTGAATCCAGGAAGGAAGCAGGCAAACAGAAAGTGGGAATCAAACCAGAAATGAAGGAGTCAATGAATTTCTAAATTATTTTATAGCCTCTCAAAATCCTTACTGTTCTACAATTGACTAGACCCCTGTTAGGTTGGTATTACACAAAAATTAAATCCCATTCACACGGTGCTGCTATCTACTCCTCTTTGAGTGTCCTTGTGGGTAGCAAAAGCCAGGTCTCCTTCATATGAAGGTAAGATACTTTTCCAGACTCTACCAGCAACTTCAATGTGGCAGAGAGAAGTCAGATGAATCTATAATGAGCTGTAGCTGTAGGGTTGGATGTACAGCATTTCCTTTCCATATGCTCGGTGTACTCTTCTCCTGCATCTTATGGTGATGGAAATATGCATACCTCGCAGACAACATTTCTTATTCTTCGCAGCGCTGGTGGGTTGCACCTTCCTTTGCTTGCCTGTACCAAGTTGGCAGTTGGTATAGTTTCTCTGTGATCTGGTATGATCTTTCATTTGTGCTACCAGATGGATGCCAGATGGGTAATTGTAGCCAGAGCTTCTGCTCTAGGCCCACCCCAGAGCCCATAGGCAAGGGCCTGTCAGTTAGCTGACTTGACAATGGTGCTTCAAAGAAATGCTCCTCAAAACTGTATGCATCTGTTCCCTCCTCTAATGAAAGAGAGAGAGAGAGAGAGAGAGAGAGAGAGAGAGAGAGAGAGAGAGAGAGAGCTGTGTAGACAAGCTTTTATTTAACTAGATGTTACATTTATAAGAAAGAGGGGAAATGACCGTATAGTGGCTTGTGGATGTCAAACTCATTTCCAGCTAATGGCACATCCAAAAGCCACCAAATCAAACAGCCGTGTCAGTAGAGAGAGTGAAGTATAATCAATATGTTCCTTTTTTTCTGTGATAGAGTCCTACTTCCTGAAGGGCAGTTTTTATAAAACGATGTCTGATGTTTAAAAAAAAAAAAAAAGAGGGCAAAAATAAAGGAAATGTAGGCTTGTTGGAAGGCCTAGAGATTCCCAGGGAACACAGACTACAGCAAAATGAAGTGAGGAGAAAGGTAGAAACATCTGATGTTAGTACTCATCCTTAATCTGTTCCTCTAAAATTGATGCCTCCACTGTCACATCAGACAAGTCACATTAAAATAAAAACCCTGACACATTATCTGGTTGTTCCAAGTGTGTATTTCAGCAGTTCATTATGAAAGTTTATTTTCTAAATTAACTACAAATAAAGTGGGTTTTTTTCTATCCATTTTCTCACACAATGCTGACAGCTATTTTCTTTCCCCCTGGCAGACATCAAAGCAGATCCTTAGTCTATGCCTTGCTCTCTTGCAGGAGAAGTTATGATAAGTAGTTATGTGTTTCCTGAGGTTACTATGGAAACACTTTCTTTTCAGGTCATCCATTTATGAAGATAACATTTGCATTCAAATATGTTGGAAGTTAATTTTTTTTAAACTGTCAAGAGAGGTCATGCCATCATACACAAGTCTATTATTTTAAACTCCATGAACACCTATTGACTTATTCTAGAAAAATACCCTAATAAGGTGATCACTCTATAGATGTAATTGCTGGCAAATTAGGTAGTGGCTTTGACTGCTGTAAAGATAGTAGCCAAATTAGCACTGGCATAGCAGACGCCATTCTCCATTTGCTAATTTGTGTGCTAGAGTTTCTGTCTTTGCTGACATAGAGGAAATTAGAGGTAAACTCAGATCTACAATAGGTATATACCTTCTCTTTGGAGAATGCCAGAAAAGCATGCCTCAGTTTATACATTTGGGCCATCAAGAATCAAGTTGGTGAGCATTATTGAGGGCCAGTAAAACACTAAGCATGAGGCTAGGTAAAACATAGGATTCAAATGTATATAAGCTCTTGAGTTAGTTGTGACTTGGTGGGTAGGATTCATGTGTTTTACTTCCTGGTACATACAGGAAGTTGTGGAGAAGTACTGAAAGGGTCTGTGTGATAAGTCTGGCTAATCTGAGGAAGGCTTTGTGGAGGAGGTGATGTATGCATTGTGAATATACCTTTCTCCTAGCATGGCTCATGGGCTCATCACCTGATTTCTCTCCTGGATCACTCATGTAGATCACTGGCTCAGATTATAGAATCTTGCTGTTTGCAGGTTACTCTAGAAAAACAAAAACTTGTCTGTCCATTCACCCTGAAGAACTTGTCAAAAGCAATTGACTTGTCTCTCATGCAGCAAGGCCACCAGCCACTTGAAAGGTAATAAGATGAGGGTAAGAAGAAATTTGACTGCATCTGGGGAAATTTCCATGAGTGGGAAGGATCTTGACCTTCGTCTTCCTGAGAGAGGTGAAAGCCATGTTCATGATTCCAGCCACACTTGTTAAGAATATGATCTCTATGAGAATGACCTCATGGGTGGGTAGTAGGAAGAAGGCAGTTAAAACAGAGACTGTAACACCACAATGAAGGTGCTGTCTTTTCTCTGCCCTTTTACATGGAAACAAAGTAGCTGGGTCTACTGAGTGACCTCTAGAAGGTTTTATATGACAGAAGGGACCCGGTAACAATATCTTTACTGTTTTCAATTGTTATCACCATAGCAAAGACCATCAGACAATAGCATAGTCTACTGAAATGGAAATATTAATGACTCATTTTATCAGCCCCTCAAAGCATCGTCCACCTATATAAAAGAAGCAAGAACTAAGCTTCTTATTTATGAATGTTAGTCACGTACAACAGTATCAAAAGCCTCAGTGCAGTCAAAAATGACTGTTCTGGTTTTTTTTCTTTGTCAGAGGCCAGGCACTGTTCTAAAGAAGCATACTAGATTATACTGACATGATTTGTGCTATGTTTCCTGCAGTGTGTGTGTGTGTGTGTGTGTGTGTGTGTGTGTGTGTGTTTATGTTTCCAAATAGATTGTTTAATTATCTACTCCATTATCTTTCTAGAAGCTGTATTTCATTGTATCAAGCATATTTATCAATAAGAAATGAATGCCAGCCTGGGAACTGATTTCTTCAAGGTAACTTTCATTACAGTTACACTTGCTGCTTCTAATGATGAGTTGACATTTGTGCTGTTTTATTTATAACTGAAACTTCTTCCTTGATTTTTCCATCATCTGAAAGCCATGTGTGTTTCCTAACAAAACTGTGATAAACAGGGGGTATATATGAATACAAAAGCATTAAAATTGTGTTACACTCAGTGGTCCCTATTCATGACAAGTGGCCCCTGTTCTTTGTTCTGTATACTCCTGCAGGTCAAATATTTAAAATTAGAACTGTACAGAACTACAGTAATAACTAATGACAAATGACTAAGAAAAAGTTAAGGGGCAGTCATGTAAATTTTTAAAGTCAATGAACACAGCATCTTCCATTATTTTCCTCACCAAACCTAAGAAAGAAAGTAACATAGAATGTGACATCTGCCATGTTGCTTATAAGTTAAAGATGGAAATATGGCCAGGCAGAAGTGCCACAGACAGAAGATGAACAGTTTGACATGGAAGTTGAGCTTGATATCCAGTTGGAGAATCACACTTATTTATCGAAGCTGGAGAACCCCCTGCAAGCTTTCTTGTAGCAGATTTTTTTTTGATCGCCAGCACACAAAGCATGATACATAGACTTATTATTAATTATGAAAGCTTGGCCTTAGCATATGCTTGTGCCTAATTACCTCATATAACTTAAATCAACCCATTTTTATTAATCTCTATGTTGCCATGGAGCTTGTCGCTTTTACTTCCCCTCCTGTGTCCTGCTTCCTCTCCATCTCTCTAGTGTCTCTTTCTCACCAAGCCTCGTCTCCTCATCTTTTTTCTCTGCCTGTAAGTCACACCTAACCTCTTCTGCCTAGCTATTGGCTATTCAGTTATTTATTAAACCAACCAGAAGGCACCTTGGTAAAGACACATCTTCAAAGTGTATAAAAAGATTAACACTCTCTTACTGATGAAGTTCTGGGGGTTTGGATACGTCAAAATTTTAGGAAAAGGAGTCATGACTAACTTTCCGTAAAACTAATTGCAGCATTATCACAATGATGCCCATATATACAGGCATGTATACACACACACACACACACACACACACACGGGCGCGCGTGCACCAGACAAAACAGTAATAGCTTCATATGGAAGCAAAAACATGTCTCACAATAGACATCATATGTGGCTCTGAATATGCAGAGAGACAGAGGTTTTATTTTGGTTCATGGTTTTATTCTGCCATCTGTGATCTGCCGGCTCCATTGTTTTAGGCTTATGTCAAGGAAAAATATCATGGAGGGAAATCACAGTAGCGGAAGGATGTTCACCTTATTGCAGCTAGAAGCAAAGGGTCGTAGGTGCAAGGGGTGGCAAACATCTTTCCAGGACATTCCTCAGTGACCTACTTCCTCCAAGCAGGTCCCACTTTTCATCTCCCAGCCCACTAAGAAATTGAATCCAGTGATTATGTCAGAGCCCTCAGGACCCAATTGCTTCCTAGAGGGTCCATCAACAAGCATCCAAGCCCTAAGACCTGGGCCCCTGGGGATATTTCATATTAATCCATAGCATGAAACAGTCACTTTCATGGGAGTTTGATACTCATTAGAAAATACAGGCCCAGGGCTGGAAGTGCAGGAGATTGTAAGATCAGAGAAAGACTGGTCTGAGTTTAATAGAACTCTTGGAAAAGGGTCCGGGGAGTTCCTTGTCCTTTTTGGGTCTGTGTGTAAATCACAGAGAAGTGGTGGTGCCTGTGTAATTCCATATACAGAAATGAAGGGGTTGGGATGTCAGGCAACAGCTCCTTGGCTGAAATTCTCTCTAAGTTGGGGTTGTCACCAACATTAATAATGCTGGCTTCCACAGGCTCTACTCTAAATCTACAACACAGATTTTCTGCTATTCTGCAAATATGGTTTTGCTATTAGATTAGCATGTGCACTAGGTCCCAGCTTAGGAACTAATGAAGCCATATAAGCAATACTCTGTGTTACCATAGAGACTTTAGTCTTAAACAACTGCATTAATGTAGCTTGACAGATAAGAAAACAAAGCCCCCTGTATGTACAAGAAATTACTTATGCACCATGGTCAGTCTTACATTTTAATTATTTTTTACATTTCCAATGTAAAAAAAACAAAACAAAAAAACCCAGTGAAATCTCAAATATTCCTGTAGCTCCCTAAGTTTCTGTGGGCTTTTCAGCCTAGTCCTGCTAGAGTTAGCTTGATAGCTAACTTGATAAAAAACAGAAAGTGGTTTTGCTATTATATTTTTCAGAGTTGATGCTTCTTGTGCAACAGCAAGGAAACTTTTACATTTACATACCATGACTCACCTTTCTGACCCATTTAGAAAAAAAATAAACAAATAAAAACTAGGAGTAAATCCTGTAAGTGGGATTAGCTATATAAATACTGTCCTACTACACGTGAATTAGAACAATTCAGATGGCAAATGATCTCAGGCATTGGAATGTCTCATGCTTGAGAAATTTCTCATTTGGGATACATTAAATGCTCTGATGGGTCTTAGATCTGGCTGGAAAGGTCCAGTCCAGTAGTAGCTAAGCTGGGTGAGAATTTCACCAGCCTTAGACACTAAGAAGAACATGCTAGAAACAGTATCACAGACCATACTCAAAGGGTACCTTGGTATCAAGTCACAACCAGCCTTTCCAATGTAGCAGACTGGGAAGGTTTAAAGAGATGTTTCATTTGTAGCATGTGCCTAAAGAGAATTCATGGACTGGTAAGATTTACATGAAGTTTCTCTAGTATTAAGGATGGTGGCAGAGAGTTATAAATAAGAGATAGGTATGTAATAAATGATAGACAGACAGACAGATAAATAGATAGATAGATGATTGATAAAATGGACCTTGTCCATGTGTTAGGAATCTTTCTGAGAAAACTGAACAGAAGTATATTGTGGATATATATTACACATTTAATAAAACCTGAATATTGGGGAGAGAGCACCCAGTCAAATCCTAGGCAGACAGCTCAGGAAATTCTTAAACCTTGAATACAAAGATAAACAGCTGAGTCAGTCACACACACCTTTAATCCCAGCACAGGGAGAGACCTCCATCCACCCTTGATCCCACAACTCCAGAGACAGGAGTTCTTCTGTTTCTGTTAGTCGAAGGCTACATGCCTAACCTGGATGGGTATATAGGGGCTTGAAGAAACCCAGAGAGAGAGAGAGAGAGAGAGGGGGGGGAGGGAGGGAGAGAGAGAGAGAGAGAGAGAGAGAGAGAGAGAGAGAGAGAGAGAGAGAGAGAGAGAAACGACTGAGAGCAAAGCTGAGGGAGTTGCAAGACAGCTGGGTGAGAATTGACTGTGGTGCTTCCTCTCTCTGATATTTCAGCCTTTCCCTGATATTTGGCTCTGAGTCTCATTTTGTGATACTACAGTATATTTCCCTCCAGATGTTGCTTCAGACTCTCCCTTTGCCTTGTCCTTTTCAACTGTCTGAGTCCTGAAGAGGAGATGTGAATTTCCACTATGCATTTTCCTGTCTAGGAATTTCCTATGAATCCAGAGAACACCACCTATCTCATATAAGAAACAATAGTTATGCTTCCAAGGAAGCAAACCCAGATTGGATATTGAAAATAAAGAAAGAAGCTCTATATGCCAGAGAAAAGAAACAGGTCACTCATGAAGCACAAAAAGTCAGACTAATCTTTGACTTCTTCAGTGATATTAAAACTAAAAATAATGGGATCTTTCACAAATCAAAACAAAACTAGAGAAGCAGGTATGCCATTCATTCAACAGATATTTTTTCCTATACCTCATTGCATTGCATTCATGTTGAGTTTTATATATAAAGGATATTATCAGATCTCAATGGATTAGACATGTTGTATCTTTATAATCTTCTGGAAATAAAATTGCTCTTACAGAAGGAGGTTAACAGAGAGAGGAATAATGTGAAAGGCCCTACAATGGAAATGTCACTCAAGAAAGGATGGCACCAAGGGACTATGTGTGATCCTGGCTATAGGACACATGAACACAAAGACCTAGAAGAGGAGACGTGTGGTTTTCTTCATCACGTTACTGGATCTAAAATACCACAGCTTAGAAACTTTCAGGGAAGTTGTGATAATGTACAGGCATTTTGCTTTGTTATTCCTTGACTTGGAAGGATGTGAGCAGATATGATTTTATTTCTGTGATTAAATAGTGTCTTTTTAATAGTACTGAAATATCATTAAAACCATTAAAAAACAAAAGCAAACAAAATGTAGTACATGAGGGGTAAGACTTAGAAAGTGGGAACATGGTGTTTATAATTGAGAGTCCTATGTGAAACATGAACAGAACAGAATACCAGGCATTGAAGCAGAGAAGGAGAAATTGCACCACGTTTAAAATCTGATTGCAAATCAGCACTGCATATTTTAGAAGAGAGAGATCCAAAATGGGAGAGGGGTTCCTCAAGCTAGAAATGGATCAAAATGATAACACACGTAACAATATAATTATTAGAATTTTTAAAAAGTATGTTTTCAGTTGTACTCCTCATACTTACCATTTGTGAAATTGAGATGATTTAAATAAAAATATTTATTAAATCTTTACATTTAATGTGGTGATGTTCTGCTCATTATTTTCCCTAAAATCATGTATTAAATTTATTGGATGCATAGGTGAAGGACATGACATATATTGTTTAACATTTCTAACAGCTAAGTACCTTTAGGCAGAGATTTTTTTGTGTCTTTTAGTCTTGCAAAAGCATCCACACTTTCCCTGGGATGTTATAAGCATCACAAAAGCAAGTAACAATTTGTAGAAAAACTTAATTTTCATTTAATAAGAAAATTATTCTTATCTTAACTAATTTTTTAAATGATTAAATTTACACATCACTTTCACAATATGTAGTAACTCTCTCAAAGAATTTGCAGAAGCCATTTTTTATGACCACCCAAGAAATACCAAAAAAATAACTCTTTTAACACTGAAATAGTGATATATAAAACCCTTCTGATCATAGGAGAAATAAAGTTTTTCCATTTTTTAGTGAACAAAAAATATAATCATAGTTAATAACTGCTACTCTAAAACATCCTGAAAGAAAATATATCAAAAGTCCAAATTTATTACCTTGTAATACATTGCTTAAATATTACTACATCTAAATAAAATAAGTAAAAAAAAGTAAAATTGCATATATATTTTCAAGGAAAGAAAATAACAGTTAATAAAGATGAGATAAATGTACTAGAGAATAGAAAGTGCAATAACCAAAGCCTTAGAATATACAAAAGTTAGAAAAATCTCAAGGAAGTAGATAATTTAACAGAAAAAGATGCTTTCTTTAAAAATTAGGTAAAGGAAAAATTCTCTCTTTCAGAGATTTTTGTTTATGGGAAAAGTTAAAAAATGATGTCAGAGAATTACCCACAGGAAGCATCAGGACAGATTTTTTTTTTGGATGAGCTATTTTCAATCTCTATACAGAGGTAATTACTACATTACAGAAACTGTTACAATACACACAAGCAGATGCAAAGCAGGCAAGGTCACTTTACAACAGCCAGGCAACCTTTTGTGTAAAGGCACTAATGTTAGAAGGAGACAGGCAATGTAGACACCCATTTCACCGACAAATGAGATGCAAAATCCTAAGTGAAATGCCAACAACCCATGCTCTATCTTAAAAGATTAAAACTCACAGGTGTGAAAGGTTGGGAACACTATATGAGTTCTCACAATAGGAGAGGGAAAAAATCACACACTCATCTTTAGAGATATTTGAATGCCATTTGAAGACTTGATGAGGTGAGACTAATTTGTTCACACACAAATAAACCTTTTCATTTGAAGTATGGGAAATAAAGAGTCCAGTAAAGCGGTTGGAGAGATGTTTGTATGGTATTTGCAAACAAATGACAAATATCCTTCCACATGAAGAGTGTGTAGAAGTTAGGATCCAGTAGTATAGAAAAACATAAAACTCATATACAGAAGAAAATTAATGTTCAAAGAACTTATAAATACCCAATTTTGTTAGGCATGATGGTGCACACTTTTACACTCAGCACTTGGGTAGGCAGAGGCAGGTAGGTCTCTGTTAGTTCCAAGCCAGCCTGGTCTACATAGAGAGTTCTAGGCTAGACTGCTATAATTAATAAATAAAAGCAAGCAAAAAATGTGCTATTTTTTAGCAAAAGGAAAATACCTGAAAAGTGAAGATATTAGGTTCTAACAGAACAAAAATAAAATGTATAAACACTGTCCATAAATAGTTATTGACTGCAGCAATAAATCTGTAGCCATGGGAATATAAATATATCAGATTTCCTAGAGTCAATTTGAGTGATCTTTAGAAAACTTTTAAAGAAAACATATTGATTTATGATAAAAATAATTATGTAAATATTGATTTACAAAGCTTATTATTACATTACATATAAGAAATTATGAAAGATTAAATGTATAATAATGGTAAAATATTTAACTGATAATAGAATATCTTTTCTAGAAAACACTGCATTCAATATTAAATTTGGGTGTAGCAGCATGGGAATTGCTTATAATGTAGCAGAAAGTGAGAATATTTTGAGCCACAGCACATTTAGAAGAATTTTAATGCAATTATTATATCTGCTATTCTTGCATATGTGTGCATTGTAGGAAAGAAAGTGCTAAAAACAAATACTTTATTTCTTACATGTTCAGGCTTTTCATTTTCATTTTAAGATTTTCACATGCTCCAGCAGATCATAGATGGGGCAGATATTGGGGCAGGCCAAGTCATAACCCTGAGTCTGGGCCTCAGCAGCTGTAAGGTTGGTCTTCCAGATAGAAAATGGGGATAACTCTCCCATGGCCACAATTTCTGGCTTGGCTCACCTACGCCTGTGCTAACAGTGTTGGCTCTATTGTGCTGCCCTGGTGAGGTGCAGAGCATACTCTGCCAGTGTTGCATGCAGCTGGTGGGAGTCAGGGATGCCTCTCCCACTCTTAGGACCCACAGGGGTATCTCTTCCACCATCTGCTGGAGCATGTGAAGGGACCTGACCTGTAAACCCAAAGCACCAGGATCTTCACAACAAAGGGTGGCAGTGGGATGTCCTGGAAGAGTCCTAGCTGGGGCTCAGCATTGAATGTGTAGTGGAGACCAGGGGCCTTGACCAGACCAATGAGTCTTTGCAATGAACACTTGCAAGTAGAGATATATGGACAAAGAGGTATATGAGTCACACTGCAGCTTCCATGATGAGATTTTCAATTCCCTTCCTTCAAATATTTTCCTCACTTTATTTTTTTCCTTTTTTCCTCTTGAATTTCCTCAGTGGTAGAAGTGGAAAGATGGCAGCAGGGGCAGAGGGTAGATATGAAGGGATGAGGAATGAATGAGATCAAGATACATGATGTGAAACCACATAGAATAGATAAATAAAACTAAAAATGATTTCCATTATTACCTAAACCTTTTTCCTGTTTCCAGTTTTCATCTATGTGTATATGTGTGATGATCATGTTTTGCATGTATATGGGTACATGGGTATGTGGACACCCCTGGTTGATGAAAGAATCATCATCCATTGCTTTTCTACCTTATTCATTGAGGCAGCCTTTCTCAATCAAACCCAGAGCTCTCCAACATGGTTGGTTGCTCTTTGTAGCCAGTTTGTTCTGTGAATTGTCAGTCTTTGCATCCTGGACTAGGAGTAATATGTGTCACCGGTGTGGTGTTTTACTTGGCTTTCTCAGGGTCTGAACTCTGGTCCTCAAACTTGGATAGATGCTTTCACTCATAATCACCTAAACTTTAAGAGTGAGCATGGATCATTAATATGATGAGTTTAAACAAAAAGAAAAAAAATAGTAATTTTCAAACAAAAATTCTGAAAGTGTGCCATGTGTACCAACACAGCCTCTCATTGCTTCTGGCTATACTTCCTCCTCTCTCACTGTTCACTTCAGAGCTACGTGAAACCATTGGCTGGTCAACTGAACTTATTTAAAACATGTGTATGTTTTTGTCTTTTTATATCTGTCTGCTGATTGATATATAGACACACCCAGACAAATAATCTCTGCCATACATTATGCATTTCAAATAGGATTTATTTAGTCTTAATTCATAAAAATTCTCTGAATCCCTTGTATGAAACAAATATCATGTGAATCCTTTTGAATGACATGATTAACAACCACACAGGTAACTTAGAGTCTAGACTACAGGTTTCAGCCTTCCAAACTCATAACTCATAAAAAACATAATTTACAACATGACCAGGCTCTCTTCTTGTCTCTCTATCTCTTTTTTATCTCTATCTCTGTCTGTCTAACCCTGCCTGTGGTGTGTGTGTGTGTGTCTGTGTGTGTGTGAGTGTGTGTGCATTTGGTGAGAAACAAAATCCCCTATATTTACTATAGTATATACTTTGTGATTTATTTTGTTTTATTCTTACAGCCTAGAAATGACAGCAGTGTCCAATCAACTGAGTCCATGATCATTGACGAAGTGGTGAGACTCAGCTTGAAAGATAAGCTTCTAGACTGATTCAGGTCTGTAACTGGGCCTGCTATGGTACACAAATGCTCAAACCCCTAGAGTGAGAGCTTGGACTTCAGGACAAGTCTCATTATAGGACATACACTAAAAGCTACTTTAGATTTGTTCATAAATTGCAGAGAGCAATTGCTAGACACAGAAGCCTACTTTGAGGCAGAGTACCCTCAGTGTAGACATAACGAAGGCCAAGTACACAAGGGAAAAAACATCACAGGGATAAAAGCAAATCTATCTTATTAATTCCTGGTTAGGCTCCTTTTCTTATGCATTCACTTACCAATTTCTTCCTGTATAACTACTTCTAAATATCTCATTATAGGAAATTATATTTCCTGTCTGCCCTTCTTACTGACTTGGACTCCTTTTTCACTTTTCAATCCTTGGAGTCAAGTAAATTTCGGGTGCAAAGCTGCCATTCAGTGGAAGCCCAAGGAATTAATGAATGAATATGTAACTAAGCAACCGCATGCTTTGAAATTTGTTCTCTAGTCCTAGGACCAGAATGACAAACAAAAGTAAAAATGAGGTCATTATTTTCCTTTAATGATGCTGGGACATTAATGGGTTCTTTTCTTATTTTGGAAATGAGATCTTTAAGAAAATCTTAGGAGATTTCAAGTGGAAAGGCATTCAGAGTTTTGGTAAACCTCATGTATGAGTTTAGGCGAAAAGCTGAATGCTTGAAATAAACTGTTCACTTTTCTCTATTTGTGAGATTCCCCATCACCACTGGGGGGTTAGGGACTGCATTTTTAAACTTTACATATTTGTGTCTACACCCAGAAAAGAAAAAGTCTTTCTCTTTCTGAATTTGGAAAATGTCAGAAGCAATCTAACCCCCATACCTAAACCACAAAATCCTAGTCTCAATAGCGTCTCCCCTGGTCACCAATTTACCCACTCACTGTTTTAAAAGATTTTTTCCCCTGCCATCATTCACATTAATTGTGAGACCATGATTTCCTGGTCTGGAATGTGAGTCTCTGATTCCCTCATAACCACACACAGACTTAGAACATTGATGTCTATGAGTTGCCTGGCCATTCAAACCTGAAAATTGCTCTAAAGCTTTTTTTGTTTTATTTTAATTTTTTTCCCCAGAAAGCAGAAAGCTAGGTCTGCAGTGGAGAGATGGAGGAAAAAGAAGTATTTGATAGCTCAAAGGAACTAAATGAGATTTTCTATTCAGAAACAATCTGGGACTTTGGCAATTAGAGATGATGGGAGAGCAAGACTGAATAACCGAGACATCTCCACATGGTTTGGGGGTATCCATTAGTTCAGGGTGAGCCAGACGGTTCATTAGAGAAAAGACATCGGATCAGGAAGGGGAATATCATTCTCATGCAACATTTCCTACTGTTTCTCTGAGGGGGAAATTCCAAAGCATTAATATGTTTATACACATATAGATCACACACACACACACACACACACACACACACACACACACACACAGAGGAAAGGAGGTCTGGATGCTGCAATTATTGGGTCAAATGTACATTTCATAGGCATTAATACATTGCTAAGTATTCGCTGGGCAAATAACTAACAAAGAATTGAAGAATTGCAGAAAGCCTGTTTTCCATATGTGCCGCTCGAGTTTTGCTGCTGCTTCAGAGATGGAGCTGAGTTTTAGGACAGGCTGAGTGAGAGACATAGATCAGATAAATCATCTGAAGAAAGATTCACAGACTTTACCTAAGTCTAGTCTCAAAAGTGAGAAAATGATTCTTTAGTGGCCTGTGGCAACAGCATCATACCCTGTCTTTTAAGATTATTTACTAGAATGAATGTGAAGTCTGACCTGTCAGCCAGACTACAAGTCAGTAGTACCAACTTCTGTACATTTTCATAAACACAAATTAGCATTGTGATCTCAAGGCTCACAATGAAACAGCAATGGATGACAGACCTGGGTGAGCTGTAAAGTCAAAGGCTCTGGCATGTATCATAGTTTTATTTAAAAGTCACCATAGCGCCCTTGGAGATTGGCAATACCGATGTTGTGGTAGTGACGACCATCATTTAAGGGGTTTCTTTGATTCAGTATTTTTCCCATATGAAATCCAAAAGGACAGCTTTCTATATATTTTCTTTTTTTCCCACCATAACATCAGAATAGTTGCTATTAAATAAGAACCAAATGTTGTAAAAATTCATAATGGTTATGACGCCAATATTTTCTTAAAGGAAAGACCAAGATGGCCACCATCAGGATCCAAGTGGCTTCCAGTCAGGAAGCTGAGCTGAGAGATGGGCTACAAGTTCTGAACCATTGTCAACTCCAAGGGCCACAAATACCAGTTAGATGGATTTTTTCATATCTTTTATGCTAAACATGATCTTCTCTGTTTAATTTAGTGCCCAAAATTTATTTTAGGTCCTTTAAGCTCTGTTAAAACAAAACACATCCAACTGATTTTAAACAGCTTTGAGAACTGTTTAGGCAATCTGGAATTCATAGGAGTTTCTGCTATGGTCCCTCCTATATTACATAAAATGGTCATTTCTCCCATTGCAGTAGAAGAAAAGAATGTTATTATTGAGAAGTTGGAATTTTGGGTTTTAAGCTTGATCCAACACAAACGGTTGTGGTTTGGGGAAACTTAACTTCTTCTAAACTCAACATCCTGAACTGGAATTAATTGCTCATTAGAGGCAGAAAGGGTTCTTTTTTCACTTGAATGTAAGTGTAGCATAGAGGCCTTTTTTTTTTTTAATATTATGGAAAAATAATGTGGTTCTGAACTTTCATTTTTCTGCTTCTTTTTTTTTCTATTTAGGTTTGGGTTAGAGCCAGAGATGGCTAACTTATTTGATTATGACATAAAAAGAACTATTTCATTTAGACTTTTAAAGGGGGCAGAGAAAACAATACCAAACTTGGGTTTTGGTTCAGACCTTTTGGGCTCAAAAGCAAATTAAGAGTGATGAAGAGTCACTCAGCAGAGGGAGAGACACAGTTTTGACAGTGTTTAAATAATAAATGCTCAAAATGGGAAAAATGAAACCTACCCCTCCATACACAGACATAAAAAATATCTGAAGGCTGCCAGGGTTTGGGGCTTTTCTCTTCTCTTCTTTGCTCTGGGAGTCAGCCTGCACTAGGAAGTCAGCCTTGTTAGCCATGGGGTGATACCTAAAAGCCTCAGAAGTGTGGGGTTTGGTTTTCTCGTTTGTATGATAGAGTTAAAGATGTCTAGTATAGCATCTTTGTGTTATACACACCTGGGTTGAGGAGGCAGTGAGTAGATGATGTTGTTATCAACAATCTGGTATTGTGTAATTTCCTAAGTGAGTCATTTTCATGTTCTCTTTGTATTTCTTCCTCACCCTGCACTTGAAATTTCTTTGCTCTGGGGTCTTTGCAAAGCTAAAAGCAGAAGCTACTTGAAGTCAACTTTCTTGTAGTCTTTGATTTTCCCCTAAACTCATTAAAGAGATTAGGGGTGCCCTAGGGTCAAAGATGAAAGGACTGGGCCTTAGAAAGAAAAGTGTGCTTGGGAAGAGAGGGGAATAGCTACTGACCTTTGCAGCAAGAGCATTTGTCAAAGAAATGCCTCATAGCCAAGCTGCCAGTCACCTCCTGAAGTCACCATGAGTCTCTCAGAGGTAGCACAGTGACGGGGCGGGAAGGCCTCCCCCATGCAGGAAGAGTTGTACAATAACCCAGAACTCCAGAATGAGCAGAGGCTAAGGAGAACAGATGAGGTGTCTAGCAGTGGAATGAACGATTTCTAAGGACCTCAACATGGAAGCTATTGTGTTTATCAGACACTTCCTAGTTTCTTGACACCATTCTAGGTATTTCCCATAAATCACATACATGCTACCATACTTCTATGAAACATTAGCAGATTACTAAAGGAGACAGAAAAGTAGACAATGACCTACATTTTCTCAGTTAGTAATTGGTACAACCTTGAGGCACACTTGGGCAATCATATATGAACCTGATCTAACAAAATATAATAAAGTGCTCTGATTGCTTGCTACATCTCAAATCAACAGTGTTCAACTATCTTCACCATTTCTGCACTAGAAAGGCAGGAAGGGCAGACTGGATGAGTAGCTTAGGGTATCTGTCTTCCAGGGCAGATGGTTGGCCAGGGCTGATGAGTCATGGCTTGTGTTACAATAACTAGTGTCATGGGCCCCAGACGCAGATTTAGAAAGAAAGGCTTCCTTGGGAGGACAGGAGGACTAGTTTATTGAAGAAATTAGCTCCATTTTCAGAATCAGATCATTGGTTAAAGGAAGTCAGTCAGACAGGTTCATGTGACAAAATTTGGGCATAGACTAGCAGCCGGGTGGCATGGCAACAGAGAATAGACCTAGTGGTCCAGTTGTGGGAGTGGTTTGCACCTGTCATTCTCCTAAACTTCCTGTGCAAACTTGATGGGCCAGGACAGACTTCTTTCTGTGAGCAAACACTGAGAAAATAGTAACTTCTGGGGGTGGGGGTGGGGCACAGTGTACACTTGAGCACTGGACTTTGGGAGGAAGAGTGGGCTTCTGTGGAAAGCCATGCTGGGAACATCAGGGGCTATTAAAGATAAGGGACTTATGGGAGATATTTACTGGTAGGGCCTGGAGAATATGGCAAACATGAATGTATCTGGAAAAGAGAGGAGGGAATGCCCTTCTCTTCCTCTGGCTCTGGGGCTCCCTGCGACTGCTCTAGCCAATGACACTATGATCAGTACAATGTTACTGACTTTTAGTGGGATCTTGGACCACGGTTTGGGAACCACACAACCAATCTTTTCCCCCATGGGAAGATCCTTTCTACTTCTAAATTGCCAACTTCTAAATGGGCCTGTGCAATACAGTTTATTTCTATGTTGGGGATTGCTTATATCCATGTTGCCTCCTTATAAGATGGTTGATGCTATGGTTTGAAAGTTGGAGATTCACTCACATGTTACATATCCTAGCTTTCCCCCTAGCTAGCTTGTTTGGCAGCATGTTCCTATTGAAATATAAAGGGCTAAAGCCACCACCACTGAACACAAAAATCCTCAGTTGCTTTTATCTCTTTTCTTCTGCATTTCATCTCTTCCTGAAATCCAGGTGAGCAAATTCTAGCCATTAAAATAGCATTTCATGCTTTACCAATGGCTAGGTCATTCAAGCTGAAGTTCATCTAGCCCATAGACATGGTAAGTTTTCTTCTTTTATCCACACCCCCCAGCGCACCCCTTTTGACATCATTTACATCTTTACATCTTTTGGTTTAGCTGTTTTGGGCTTTGAGGGAAATAGTGATCTGTGGATGGACTCCACCATGGGGAGGGAATTCTGCATGGAGTTTCAGAAAGCTAACCCACCAAGCAGGGGCTGACTACTGTATGGAAGGAATTTGAATCTTAACTGTTCCCATAAAGACACATATGTTAAGGGTCTTGGTCTCCAGGGTGATGTTATGGGGAGGTGTAGAACCTTTGAGTGGTGAGGTCTAATGGGAGGTTCTTTGGGTAAGGTGGGTGTTTGTCTGGAATGTGGCCCAGGCCCTGACTCTTCTCTTTGGTTTCCTGGCCATGTGATAATCAGGTTTTCTGTCCCACTAATCTTCTGTGTGATGTGGTAGCCCACCTCAGGCTTAAAACTGTGGGCCAAAGTGATTGTGAGAGCAACTGTAATGCAGTACTGTGAGCCCAGGTGACCCTTTTATTTTTGAAAGTTAGTTATCTCGGGTACTTTGTTAGGGTGACAGAAAGCTGATGCAATGCAGCAGCCAAGGCTACAGCTCTTTCTACAACGTACTGTTAATTGCTATAATTCTTCACTTCACACTATTACTTCCAGATTTTAATAAAAGAATATACACTTCTCAGAAATGAATGTAACTCTCTTTGCTAGGATTTCTATTGCTGTGATGAAACACCATGACCAAAAGTAACTTGAGGAGAAGAGGATTCATTTAATCTTATATTTCCATGTAACATGAGGGAACTCAGGGCTGGAACTCAAGGCAGGAACAGAAGCAGAGGTCCCAGGGGAGCCCTGCTTATTCGCTCTTATTGTTTGAAACACCTGGGACCAACAGCCCAGGGTTGGGGACTATGCACAGAGTGAGCTGGGTCCTCAAACATCAATCATTAATCAAGAAAATTCCCCCACAGGCTTTCCCACAAGCCAATCTGGTAGGGATATTTTCTCAGTTAAAGTTCTTCCCTCCAAAATGACTCTAGCTCATGTCAAACTGACATAAAAGCATTCAGTGCAGATATAAGTAGGAGCAACCCTGTCTAAGAAAGCAGGCATCTTTAGTAATTTAAAAGAATCCTATTGCTTTTAGAACTCTTAGATTTAAGGTTAACAAAAATATCCTTTCTACAGGTAATTATAAAGCCTGAAGTCTGGTAATTTTAGATGAATAACTCAGAAAAAAATTACTTGTGTTCTTGGATAATTCAAAAGTACTAAATCAGAATACCAAAAAATGTATCTTAGTCTTTTTACATTGCAAAAAACGACAACAAATTTGGGGTTGCTAATGGCATTCATTCTTTTTAATAATAAACAGGAAAAACACATAAATACTGAAGATCTTAAAAAAATATAAGATGATAACGTTTAAATAACTTAAATTCAGAGTTGTCTTAGATAACCCCTGATTGTAGCCAACACCCATTCCCTCCTGTTAATGATATGTCAGTTTCTTTTTGACCCAAATTTGCTTATGGCCTGTGGGTGGGCTTGGTTACACTCTTTGGTTCTGCCTTACAGTCTTGTTCTTGTTTTGTTCTGATCATTTTGGCTTTGAGAGCTTGCCCAGGCTGGGCCAGTCAAGTCATGAGTACTTCACTGAATATCATTCTTAGGGCATTCTGAGATCTGCTGGGTGTGAGACTTTCCACATTGTTTATGAGCTGAAAATTCTGATGGCCATGTTGTCACTAACTGTCCCTGGAAACAATGGCTACAGAGAGAAAGGGGGAATCTCACAGTGGCCAGTCGGAAGGAGCTGGATGTATCCGTTCCTGAAGACAGCAATGGCAATGAGCAGCTATTCCCTTGGCTACTTTTACCCAAGCCAGAAGTTTCTAGTCTTGATTAAGCAACTAAACATAGCTTTCCTTTCTTTGTACTATAAGAGTAAATTGACTAATCAGAATTAAAACAGTTGTCTCTTCTTATAACAGAAATAAACCTAACAGGACTAGTTGATTTTTGCTATTTTTCTAGGGGCCAGTTTGCTAAGACCTCTGCCACATATTACCCCACCATCCTATGTTAATTTATGTCTGGCTTCAACCAGACTCTTGGGAAGTATTTCCAGTCTGATAGTCAATCAGGATCTCACCCAGCCACAAGCAGGAAACATTCTTGCTATTTTCAGGCAAGCAAACCCCAACACAGCAAACAGACCCCTGACATTGCAACCATAGTTGCTGACCAGATGTCATGAGTCAATCATAAAATGATTCCTGTACCAGTAAGGCTCTATACTCAATCATTTCAAAGTACACTTAACTACAGCTGGAAATTCCTGTAATCCTGCTTTAAAAGGAGCCTGTGAGCTTCTCTAGGGGTTTCCATTTGCAACTAGGTCAATGGTTTGAACCCAGCATGCTGGAATTTTTTTTTTTTATTAAATGTTCTTGTTGATTATATATGTGACTGGCAGCATTTTATGGGACTTTTTGTGGATCCTAACAATAATTATTTGTTACTATCTTTATTTTTTTAAAATTGACTTGGCTTTTATTTTTAACAAAACTGACCTCTTTGTCTATCAGGTTAAATTTCTCTATGGACACTCAGCAAGGATATTTGAATTTATTAATAGGGTTTCATGTAACCATACTGGCATCAAACTATTTGGGTATTTATGAATGACATTTAACTTCTGATCTTCTTGACTCCATCACTCAACATAGAATTACAAGCATGAATCATCATACTGGGCAATACAGTGTGTTGTTATGATTTGCCTTTAAGGAGCTGACAAGGAAAATACATTATACTGCTTTGGTTTTGGGTCATTGAGAGTAAGAGCTCACAATCTTACCCATCTCCTTATATTTTAAAAAAGAATCTTCAGACTGTTTTTGTATTTGCTTGCTGTCTCAGTTACTTTTGCATTGCTGTGATGAAACACTGTAACTAAACGCATCTTAGGGAGGAGGGGGTTTATTCATCTTACACATCTAGGTAACAGTCTATCACTGAGGAAAGTTGGGACAGAAACTCAACCAGGGTAGAAGCCGGGAGGTAGGAACTGATACAGAGGCCATGGAGGATCGGTATTTACTAGTTTGGTCTCCATGGCTTATTCAGCCTCCTTTTTTATTGCACCTAGGACTTTCAGCCCAAAGCTAGCACCATTCACTGTAAACTAGATGCTCATATGAATTATCCTTGAAGAAAATGCACCACAGGATTGCCCGCAGACCAATCTGGTAGGGAGATTTTTTGTTTTAGGTTCTCTTTTGTCAAATGACTCTAACTTGTGTTAAGGGGACATAAAACTAGCCAGCATACTTGCCTATGGTATTTACACATTCAATCTCTGTCTTAAGATGGCTGGCATTACCTCAGCATCATGTTCTCCATTCCTTTTGTGTACAAATGTTTATCTTTCACTTTGCACGTCAGATGCTAAGCACATTCCTTCAACTTGGCAACTAGACTACCACCCTGACAGGATGAGAACACCTTTTTAAGTGTTTTCCTTTATGAACCCAGCCACCCTTTTTGTTTGTGACCATAGTGTACCTGAGCCAATTTCCTTAATAGAAAGTTGTGGTACCAAGTTTTTTTTATGTCAGTGGAAGCTAACATGTCATGTCAGGCTGAGGTGTGGCAACTACTATTTTCCCCATACACACATACACACACACACACACACACACACACACACACACACACACACACGCACATGCACACGCACGCACACACTTGTACTCTTTCCCATTCAAGACTCTACAAACTCTTGTATAAGTAAACATTCTTCTAATTTAGCTCAGAATTTCAAAGGAGAATAAAGGAATAATAATACACACTATACAGCTCAAGAAGAAGGTGATAATAAAGGTATGGACAGTTGCAGAAAACTTGAGAGCCATCCCATTTCCGAAATTACTTACAGGATATTCATGCTGCTATTAAATAAGCAGATAATCTTTATCTGCTAATAAAAAAGGCAGCCTGTTGCCAGAGGCTGGTGACAGTCTTAACAAGTTTTACAGAAAATAAAAATACCAGCAGATAGCAGGTATCATGTTTTCTTTTGGCAAATGTTAACACTTCACGGCTAGCATGCCTTGCTTACTTAATTGGGCCTATAAAAACCCACCAGGCCATTTCACTCAGAGCCATTGAAATTCTCTAGACCAATTCTTTATAGCTGTTCAGAGCCTGGCTGGGAAAACAGCTACAAAAGAGGCTGATGAAAAGGGGTTTTTAGCTCTCAGGCCCATATTTGCAAACTTTACAATCTTTGTGTGTTCACTTGTTTTAAAATAGATGAAGTGAATAAATTGAGAAGGTTATTATTACTATCATTATTTTGGTTTAGAGGAGAAAAACAAATCACTGACATAAAATAATAATAATAATAATAATAATAATAATAATAATAAATGTGTTGGCTGAAGCAATTTCCAAATTTTCTAGATATCTCTCACAGTAACTTGACTGCCACTGACTACAGACCCAACACATTTACTTGCCCTCTCTGAGCCCATACAGGAGCTGGTTACATTTGTCATATATGCCATTGTCTTATGGAGTGTTGGTAGATATATTTACTCCTTAGCCAGATTAAGAGTCTCTCTAAAGTGGACATAATGATGTATTCTTAGATTCTTGTGGCCAATTATTGTCCTTTACTGAGGCTGAGCTAATGAATATTTATTAAAATGGAGCTGGAAGAAATAAATATTTATTAAAATTAAACAGGATATGGAGAACTGAAAAAGAAATGTAAAGAAAAGAAGTTGTGAGAGATGACTTAGGCTCAAGCCACAGAGTATGTGCAGTGTCAAGGAAAAAAGGTCAGTTCCATTGAGAAAAATACCTTAAAATAGTCATTTACTAATCTCTTTAGCATACATTTTCATCATTTTGGGTTTAAAGACTTTTGTGAGTACACTTTCTTTCTCTATGGGCTATTTTTAGTGTAGTTTGAGAATATAGCTGGACATTTGCATCTCAGCAAAATGCTGAAGTAATGCTTGCTTCTTTTTTATGCACCTGGATAGCTGTGGTGGTGGCTCTTTTAGTAAAGTACTTGCCTTGGTAGTATGAGAACCCAGGTCCTAATTCTAGACCCTTCATAGTGGAACATGCTTATAACCACAGTGCTGGGGAGATGGAGACTGTTGAAATCATTGGAGTTCATTGGTCAGCCATCCTATCCTAAGTGATCCAAGGCCAGGGAGGGACTCTACCCCCAAAATAAAACAAAAAACTGGATGGAACCTAAAGAATGACATCTGAGGTTCATGTCTGGATTCCATACATATGGCTCACATGTGTTGCAGCATGTTTGAACACGTTGTGTGAAAGGCACCTTCTGATTGGTTTAATCAAAAGCTATATGGCCAATGGCTAGGCAGGAGAGGACAGGTGGGACTTCTGGGTACCTGGGACTCTGGGAAGAATCTGAGAGGCAGAGATTTTGTCAGCAAGACACAGAGGAAGTTGGATGTATAGTATGGAAGAAAGGTCACAAGCCATGTGGCACAAAGTAGATGAACATAAATGGGTTAATTTAAGTTATAAAAGATAGTTGGGAACAAGCCTAAGCTAAGGCCAAGCTTTCATAATTAGTAAGAAGTCTCTGTGTCATTATTTGGGAGATGGTGTTCCAAAGAAAGTCTGAATACACAAATGTGTATATATACCTGTATACTTGTTCACCCACAAACATGAACACACAGATACGTGTATACATACAGTGCATATTACTGAACACATTCTTGTAATTTCCTATTATTCTCTAAATTATAGAGATAAAACTATGTGCATAACATTTACCTTGCACTAGGTATTATCAATAGTGTGTAGAAACTCCAAAGGGTATAGGAGAAAGCCTGCAGGTTCTATATGAGTCCTCAGCATTTTAAGTAAGGGACTTGAGCATCTTTAGGTTGGTTATCTGCAGAGTGATGCTGAGGAAGGGAGGATGATAGTTGCAGGAAAGGTGATAATGAGGATGATTTTTGTAAGCAAATATAGACTGCTTAGAGATTTATGGACGTGGAAGGAACCAATGCTCAGTTTCTATGAGCCTGAATCTCTGAATCCTGTTGATTACCTGGAGAATTCTAAGTGACTGGGGCAGCTCTCCTTCCTTGTTCCTTGATTTGACTTTAACAAAAACTTCCATGGTGCTGAAGATCAGATACTTTAGACACTACAGTCTTATGAAAGATACATTGTTGGGTTTGACTGAGAGACAGAAATAAAATGTTAACTTTCTAAACTTGCTCTCCTAGAACTTTCCAAATGTAGCAAGACAGAGGTGTAATTTCTCAGGCCTCCCCTAGACAAAAGGTACCAGTGTTTTTCTTTGGCAAAGGGAATGGAGTGGAAAGGATGCTGTGATTCTAATCCCTGGTTTGGACTATCTCCGGCGATCACAGAGAATACTTGTCTTTTATGACAGTGCAGTTCCCAGCATCCCTCTGGGATGCCTTAGACTCAAATTGTCTGGGAAACATAACATCAGTCACATTTGGCAAGCTCAACACACCAGAGCATGGGAAACACAAATCAAAATAGATACTTCTTTAGTCACTAAACTGTTTGGTTACAGGTTTGCTTGGTGTAAAGGGAATCATTAGAAAAGGGAGATCCTACTGGACCGGTCTCAGCTCAGGTTTGGTGAGCTTCACAAGCATATTTGGTCTCTGTGAGGTTTAGCATCTTCACCCTCCTAGCTCAAAGTAAAGAAATCTTTAATCTTTAAATAAAGCCAAAATAACCAGGGCTAGTCATTCTGAAATCACTTCTATTCTGCTCATAGGACTTCATAAACATTTTTCAATGCATTAGACATGGTGTTCTGTTCCAGGGATAGTGGCAAACACTTTATCACTGTTTTTTGTTTGTTAAGGGAGTCTGAGCTTTGCCTAACAAATGCCTCTCACCTCTTGTCTAAGGCAGTAAATCAATCGGGACCAAGTTTCAGACAGGGTGAATTATTATTGCATCTGTTACTCCATAAAAATCTTCAATTTCTACTGTGGAGGATCTAAGAGACACATTGTCTTACCACTATAAATGGCATTCTGCTTAATCCTAACATCTGTATCAAACATAAATAGTTACTGATTTGGATTCATAATCTGACATGCCTTTCTCCAAAGAGTCTGACATCTCTGGGTTTGGATCACTAGTATACACAGCATACTTCTGTACACACACATACACACACACACACACACACACACACACACACACACACTTTTTATGAGACTGGATCTCATGCACCTCAATCTTACCATATAAATGAGGCTAGCTTTGAACTCCTGATCCTTCTTATTTAGACTCCTTAGTGCTAGAATTACAGGTGTGGGCCACCCTTCCTTGCTCCAATAGTGTTTTTAAACTTCATTCTATGAAAGGGCATCTCCTGGCCTGAGGAGCCACCATTGTTCTACACAACAGTGGGAGGTGCTGAAACTAATGTTTGGCCCACATGTCATTCATGGCCTCCTATGATGCAGATGTGAAGACAGAAGGGAATTAGTTACAATCTCCACACCTTGATCTTGTAAGAAGAAGAAATATGTGTGAAACCTAGAACAGGAAATTCCACTTTAATATGCACGTCTTTTGAAGGAGATGGCAGACTAGAACTCTCCAATCTCCCAAGAGGACACAAAAGATGGGTTACAGCCAGGTAACAATGACCACACTCAGCTCTGCTCCAATAATAGTACCAACAGCTAACACTTACAGTGAGTGCCAGCTGAAAGTTAGGCACTGTAGGTAGCAAGTTCTTATCATCCAAATCTAAGCTGTGCCTCTGGGTATTTTTTTTTTGTGTGTGTGTAGCAGCTTATGAGTTGAGTGTATTTTATAGGTATACTTCCAAGACAAGGAAAGTGCTACACAGAGAAATCAGGGTGTCCCTTTAGTGCTGACAATATTCTCTTCTGTTCCTTGAATGTTGAATGGATCAGCACAGTGAATTCTCCTACAAAAACTTCCCTTATCTCAAGACAAGCTGTCCTTTTATGCTCATGAGATTTGGGAAGTATGAATTGTTCAGATCTCATATACAAACAGTCTGTATCTTTTGACAATAATACTCTGAAATTTACTTCTAATAACTCACATTTAAGGTCTAAGAGAAGAAGTGGAAGGATCAAGGTACACAAACATTCCTTGTCCTCTTTAGAGTAGTTGACTGGCTTGCCCAGACCTTTGAAGTACCCAACAGGAAGTAAGTGTGAGAGCAAATAGAATGAACAAGTGCAGTTCTGTGGTTTGATTTATATAAACAACTTCTGTGGGAGACGATGACTGTGGTCTGGGTAATGTTCATGTCTATAAAACTCAAGAAACCTGAATGTAACCCAATATGCACAGAACCTTCATGACCTAACTGTGTACTTCTGCTCTGAATTATTTTGGTAGAGAGGAATTTATGACTGGAATGAGGCTTACCCAGCGGAGGTCATGGTCAGATGGTCGTGCTCTTCCCTCTTCATCTTCATACAAAGGGAAACCTTCTCTTCGAGCTTGATAATACTCTTTCCGAAGCTTCTGGATTCGATCACTGTTTCCAGCTATAGGACGGCCACTGTAGGACACGAATAGACACGGTCACATGTGTGTCAGCCTCAGAGATCCCCCTTTCCTGTCCTTGATAAAGGACCTGACATCCAAATTTGAAAGATTTGACAATGTAATTTAAACAAAAAAATGGTGAACTCAGTAATAAAATGAGCAAAGAAAGGACTACACACACACATACACACACACACACTTAACTCCAAGGGTCAAGGCATCTGATTTGGGATTAATAAATGCTTTGGGAATGAGATGGTAAAATAATGTCCTGACTTTCTAAAGCAATTAAAAAATGCACTGCTTTCTTCTTATGATTGTACACAGTGTTTGGTTAAATTGTAATATGGGTATCTCATTCTTTCAAATGCCATTGCTTATTTGAGATCAAATCCCAGTTTTTTGAAGGTTGGATGTGACAAATGACTGGCTGGCATACTTCAGCATTCATTTCAGTGAAACTCAAGAACTCTTGATGTGTGTGTGTGTGTGTGTGTGTGTGTGTGTGTGTGTGTGTGTGTGTGTGTTGGGTTATGGTGTGACAACAGGGTGTTGGTCAATGGGTGAGTAAAGGTGGACCCATAGGTAAAGAAAGAAGGTGAAAGATATAGCAATAGGGAAAGACATGGGTTTGGAAGGTGGACAGTACCTCAGTGTTGTAGTGTGCTCCTTCTCCAAGGGTCATGGCTCTGTGTGTTAGCCACTGGTTTTACCTAAGACTTACAGCTTGCCCAATGCTACTTGGGTAGAAGGAGGCCCCTTTTTAGTTTGGGTTGATTTGTTGTGATTATTTTAACAGTACCAGGATTATGTTTATGCTTTATAATCCAGCCTAGGGAGGCAAGACAAAAGAGAACAGCCATTGAACTTGACTGGTTCATTTTATAATTAAGTGTTCCACTGTTCCAGACATCACATTAAAATCTGGAGATATAAAGATGAACATTTCACGTTGTTTTCCTGGATAAATCATATTCATAGATGAACAAAGATGGCTGCCACTAGAGGGATCTGCCTGGGGGCTTATTTTGACAGGGGAGAGCAGGCCATGGAAGGTGATAGCAGAAGGCTCCATAGAGGGAGTGACGCTCTAGCTGAAACTTAGGGGATGCTCTGACACTCAGTAACTGGGCAGGTGAGCGGAGGCAATTCCAGGAAGAGAGAGAACATAGCAAGAAAATCTTGCTTTGGGGATTCATTTCCAAGTCAGCAAATTTGGGCAAATAAAGGTTCCAGCTGCCTTTTTGCTGTCTCCTATACATAACAGATAATATGTGCACTCTTCCTCATGTCAGTAAGCGTAAGTGCTAAGGACCTGAGCCTTGGATAAGAATCACGCTGTTGCTTGTGAGTTATATGGAAGAGACTGGAAAAAGGAATGAGTGGCTATTGGGCAGGTATGTAGGGGTCCCTGATGTGAAGAACTTGTATGTCATAAAGGTCATCAGGTTATTACAGGTAAACACGGTATCTGATAAAAAATGAGCTAACTCAAAGCAAATTAAAGTGTTTGAAAATTAAACTAGGAAGCTATAAAAAAGAAAATGATAAGTATTCACTGGCCACTAGGGCTAATGGGCACACCAGAGATGGTAACTGATCAACAATTGATGCTTTTGGTTAAGAAAAGGCAAACTCTTTTGTTGGAGAGATGGCTCAGTAGTTACGAGGAGTTTGATTGCCAGCATCTATGTCAAGAAGTTCACAGCCACCTACAATTCCAACTTCAGGGAAGCTGCCACCTTGGTCCTCTGTGGGCACCTGTACTCACATGCACACACTCAATACAGACACATATGCATACACATAACTGAAAATAATAATAAGAAGTCTTGAAAAAGAATACGCAAACTGCTGGGGAGGGACAGACTTATTTTCCTTCAGTAGGTATTTAAAAATTCTGAAAATAGTTCTAATTCTCCTTTCTTTTTTGTTTTTAATTAAACAAGATAACCCTGAAAGACAATAAGGGACTGCTAAGGCTTCCTGGAACACATGTGGTGAAAGCAGCATGCTCTTCTCTGAAAGCTGCCCGGGCTCCTTAGTAACACAAGACAACTGCACTCCCTGGATCCCAGGCACAGACTTCTGCTGGCTACAGAGCTCCAAGAGCAGCATTCAAACTCACCAGATGAGTTCAATCAACGTGGTGCAAACATTGCATACATAATCTATTAGTTTACCCCAAAGAAACTGAAGCATTGAATTCAAGTAGAATGAAGTCATCAGTAATAAAGGAAAACAGAAAAAGGAAAGAAAGAGACTGGTAAGGTACTGTTTTTATAAAAGAACCAAACATCACAATATTCTTCTATTTGTGGTGGGAAAAATCATATTCAGACTATAAACTGTTCTTCCATATGCCTATAAACACATAAATTTAAAAATATGGGCTTGATCAGATTGCCATTCTCAAATAAGACAGTAGGGCAAGAATATAAAAACAGTTATTCAGGATTCAAAAAGTCCCCGGTGGCTGACAAGAGCAGGACTATTTACCTGGAAATGGAATCTGGCTCTAGTAAAAAAACAAAGCAAAGCAAAACAAACAAACAAACAAACAAACAAAAAACAGGAGCAAAGTCATGGAGCATCTCTACACAAAATACACATTGCCTATTGCCTTCTCCCAAATGTAAATATTCTACGACAATATTTGGAATGGAATGCAAGTCTTTTACCACAATTTGGACTACCTTTCAATCTTAGTCTTATTTTTCCTATTTCTAAACCTCTTTCTGCCATTAGTAACAACAGTGTAGTTTTTCAAGTGTTTTATATGTTAAACTTAGGAATCATATATTCTGATTTCAGTTTTCAGTGCTTCCCAGTAGATAACATACATTTACCACTAAACTAATAAAATGTTAAATATTATGGTATAAGCATATCAATTATTTGATTCTATTTTGTATTAAAGTTATACAAATTTAGCAATTTGATGGTATATTTATATATTTTATAGCAATAGTATCAATAATTATAAAAATTATTTATTATAAATATATTGATGCACTTTTTACTTCTACCTCCCACTCTGAGTGCACATCACTAATCAATTACACTACTCTTTTTGAAAGACCCTAGATAATCTCAGAATCCTTTTCAAGTCAGAACTTCAGAAAGCTACTACCACACTATAGGGATGAACACTTGAATAGACTTTATTTATAATTCTAATGTAATATCTTTGGAAAATACCTTAAAGCCTGGAAAAATATTAAAAGATAAGGTTTACTATTCTGCTCATTAAAATAAAGAAGATGAGGCTATAGGCTAATAGATGACTAAGAAAATCAGACTGACCCTAAACATTCCCATTGACTGGTGCTATTTATGATTGAATTCTTCTATCTTGTTTATATCATGGAGACTTGAGCCTCTACTAGCAAACACCAAACCATCATGGACTTAAGGCTAGCACAAGGACTTGACTCCTGAATGTCCCTGGGTGTCATCTAGTCTTCTTGTTTTTATGGAATGTAGTAGCAGGAATTCTGAGAAATCTTCTATTGGACATATTCTGTTCTGATATAACTCAAACTTCTTATAAGACTGAACACTTGACATCTACATCACTACTTGGGAGGTTAGGCTTTCTGTATTTGTTGTTTACTGGGGAAAGCAGAGTTTGGATCCTCTGTTTTTCAACCAAAGCCAGGATTATAGCTGTGCATGACCACAGGCAGCTGAGTCTGGCCATTCGTACAAATGTGTAGCTGTATCTCTATGTAAAACCAATAATGGTCTTGGAATGTTGAATTAACTCAAGACATATATCAAGACATTTATGTTATTTAGGTTTTTGTTTTAATTATATAGCCTATGTCTTTAAAGGCACTATCTTCAAACAGGCCCTTGTTATAGCACTGCTGAGCTGGACAGAGATTACTTTTATAATGAGTTTCATTTCCTTCGCAGTTATCTATAGTCATAAATAACCACCATATGTGAAAACCTTCAGACCAAGGCACTATATACATTTTTGGCATCTAAGCTCACTCTTCCTTTCTCATGATTCCTTCAATAGGAGTACTTGTTAGAAATCAGCATCCGTCTGAGCATGGTACAGGCTTCTCTCCATGCTGCTATGGTATGGAAAACATAAACTAGCTTTATGGACCATCTGTGAATCCCAGACACAGTATCTCTGCTCATGCCATCTAATTCTGGTCAAATCTGTGAGGACAGTGTTGTTGCTGGTGTTTCTCAGAGTCCGTACATTGAAGCTCAGAGAAGTAAAGAAATGTGAGTGGTGAGTGGTGGGCCAGGATTTGTATGCCTGTAAAACTCCAGCTGTTTTTTTCTGTATCATGTTGCCTTGGGAGAAAGGCATTAAAATGCAGCAAGCATTTTGGAACAACAGTTCACAGGCATTTCAACGCAGGGGGAATTTAGCACAGTACATTTATAGTCATACCTTTTGATATTCTTTTATTTGCACAGATCTTTCCCATAAAAATAGAAATAGAAGTAGCTAAAGTAATAGGAATACAAGCAATGAAGTCTGTATTCATTAAAGGAATGATGTTGGAAAAATTGCAGACCGACATTTCTGGGCAATTAATATTATATCACTAACAGGCTTATGTGGGAGACTAGTGTAGAACTGAATGGGGTGCAGAAGATAATCAACATATGTCTAAGATCCCACATGAAAGACAGACTGTAGAGGAAGACCAGGGTGGAGAGGCAGCCAGTGCTGAAGCGGGGAAGGTTCTGACTATGTGGATTTTATTTTGTTAATCATACTAGAAATTCCACAAAAAATTCTAAAAAAGATCCATGTGAAGGCAGATTACTATGGGCATAATTATTATGTTCTGTTGGTAAAAACATTCCTGTCCAATACACATATGGAAAGATTCTTATAGATGTACGGAGGATCTTATTTTTTTCTCTTTCATAGATTACATGGCCCTTTCCCCACCCTCTAGTCCAACAGTCTCTGCTCCTCCATCTCTTCTCTCCCCTAGACCCCCCCATGTCCCCTCAGACAAAATCAGGCCTCCCAGCTACCTCAAACACTACATAATAGCTACAATAAGACCAGGTATATACCATCACATTAAGGGTGGATGAGGCAACCCAGTAGGAGGTAAAGGCTTCCACATTTACCGAATACTGTGATTATGTAATTTCAACCCCTCCAAGGAGTACTTATTCTTGCATTGGCATTAGATGTTCTGATTTTACATCCAGTGAGGTTTTGGTACTCTCAGTGACTCTCTATGGGTAACATTCTGGAATTCTTGTTTTTGATTTCTTCTCAAAATTTCTCTCATTATCTATGATGCTCTAACTACCTCACAGGAGTAAAGATACTCTAAAGAGATGCTTGTGCCCTTCCCTTACTATGAAATTATTGAAACAATGGCCCTAAGAAAGTGGAATTTTCCCAGGAGTGTCATGTTGATAGAATGATGAAAAGCAAGAGCCCTAGTGCCAGCCAGAGGGGGACCTTGTCTTCGAAAGTGATGTCACCTGACAATGACTATGGGTGGGCCCACACCTTGACCAAATCTTAGTTATATCTATTTCTTGCTTTCTGTTTAAACTCGAATATCATGCTCAGGGCTTAGAAGATAAGACTTGAGAAGGACTGGACCTCTTTGCTCCTTTTCCCAATTGGCTATATTGAAGAAATTCTTTTTTCCTGGCTTTTTAGAAGCATTTGTCTAATTAATTGGCCGATTGAGTATAGTAGCTGAGCCTAAAACTGTTAGAGCTGCCAGCAGCCAGGAACTGATCCTAATAACTTTGGTGAAAATGGTCCTCTCCATTTACACTATGGGTTTCCAATAGTTCCTCCTTGGCTACCTGGCTCCTGACTTTGCCATGGCAACATGAGTCTGCCTTTTCATCTTTCTCCATAGGCTTCCTGCTCCCAACATCTGTTCCTCCTGAGATCCATAACTTAGCACCTCCATCCTTTCTAGACAAACTGACCCTCTGACTTCTACAGCTTGAAAACTTGCCTTGGAAATTGGAACCCTGTGCTGCATCTTGACCTCAGTGAATCAGCCATAGTGGTGGAGCATAAAGAAATAAATGGCCCCTTCCCTTGACACTCCTGATTGCATCATGGTGAGCACTCACACTCACACCATGAACACAGCTACCATTTACCTTAAATGTAATTGTATTGATTCATGAAAGTCAACTCTCTCCTGCTCTGGAGTGTTGTGACTGACATTCGCCACCAGACTGATGTCAAAACTTCAGATAAATGGCGTGGACTCTACCTTGCTCTTTATCGACAGAGACGATGCAGGACTGCTCTCTGAGGTTAGAATGCTCTGCCTCTCTATCTCTTCTTCCAGAAGAAACTGAAACTCCTTAGAGTGGCACTGACAGTGTGATTCACAACTCAACAACAGCCCACGAGTTGTTTCCACAGCCTCCACTAGCCTATACAAGCCTGTGACAGGTATTATTATTCTCCTACTATACAATGACCTGCTGTGTATTCAAATTTCCAAGGTCATTTTGTCTTAATCATAAAATAGCCACTGAATTACTCATAGCTGAATACTATTTATGGCATATTTCCTCTAATATACATAGTAGAGTATTTGTAATCTTAAGCAATTTACATATATACTAGATCTTTCAAGGATGTATGTATATATGTATATTCATATATGTATATATGTTTATGATCTATGTTGTTTCAAGGCATTTTGCCAACTTTATAAACAATATGAAGTACATGCGGAACATAGAAAACTTTACTAGGTGATTTTTATGCTAATGTTTATTTCTTTAAAAAATGAACTATTTTAAAATATAGTAGAAAAGTACGCAGAGAATGGTGGCAAAATTATTCTTTCTTCTCTTCTCTGTGTGTTTGCCAAACAAGTCTACACTAATGCAAAGAAAGGTAGATGTGGATCAATGTGGAGCTGTGTCTTCTGCTTAAGATGATAAATGAACCATGCCCCGTGTTGCAATCCATGTAGACACTGCTATTCTCACATGACCTTGCATCAGAGCTGAATCTAATTGATATATTTAATTTATCGGAGTGTAGACAAAAAGAGGCTTGGGCAATTTTAACAGCTATAGGTCTTCCTTCCCTGGATATGAGCAAACTTAGTTTCCTCCATTTCATGTTAGTTTCTAGCAACTTATCATTACATGTGTTTTATGGTATCATGTATGGAATTTCACTGTCCAGTCTGGCATTATGGGTCCAACATAGTCCTGTGTATACAAGTCAGTGGCTTCAGCTGCTCTTTGGGCAGGGGAGAGCCATCTAATGTAGAGATGAGGAAACAAATTGTGTGGATTTAGTGAGAAGTCAGAGGTGAATCAATATAACATTCTTCTGCAATGTCTTTCCAGACTCGTTCCAAATATATACAGATTTTTTGTATATTAATGACTTTGAAAACTAACTTTAAAATACAACTCCACTGGAAACCTTAAAAGTTTTGTCAAAGGATTTTATGATCCAAAATAAAATGAACAAAAGCTAGATTAAAAAGGTAAATGGAAGAAGCCTACAAAGTTTGTGATATCTTAGCTCACATCTGTCTTCTTGTACTAAACAAAGAATAAGGAAGAAGGAAGTTTTACTGTATGTGGTTCTTGAGCAAATTAATAATAATATATACACACTCCCCCTATCCCAAAGAGATTCTCAACAACAGCTAAGGAACTGAAAGATAAAATTATTACTTTCTAGGCTTAAATCAAACACAGCTTGAGTTTTAAGAATACACATCTGATATTTAGATGTGGATTAAGCTTTCAGGGTCATTCTGGGAAAGTAAGCCTTTTGTGGGCTGCAGGCCATGAAACTTCGGGAATTTTCTAGGCCTCCGTGAAATTCCTTCTTCCTTAGAAGAAACAGCGGAGAGGGTCTCTCCTCCCAGGGGACTATGGCGTGCCATCAACCTACTGATTCTCAACAGCTGGACATCTATGGCTTCCCTTGTGGATCACAAGGAAGTAAGCCCTAACAGACGACACAATTTTAAGGGAAAGTAAGAAAATTTTAATGATTTTGTGCATGAATGGTAGCTTCGTGATTAAGGGGACAGTCTGGAGAATGTACACACATCAGGCAGTTTAAACTGTAATTTCTTACACATCAAGCCCTGTCCCCTACCTTCTCTTTCAATACAAGACTTTAGGAAAATAATACAAGTGACAAAAATATACTAAAATGATTTCTAATTGAAAGAACTCAAAAGTTTTGATTTAGATCTACCCTAGATGTCAGGAATCAAAGTATTATATACATGCATCTATATGTAACTTAGTCCTTAGCTTAATGTCTGCTAAGAGCACACATTAACAAATTAGCCACAATTGAAGCGATACAATGCCTGGATCACAGTTTTGTGACCATGGGGAGGATCTTAATGATGATATATGGTGTTGAATCTCACAATCTGATAAACAGGTAATTTGTATAATGATATGATTACTGTTAAAACAACTAAGCCCACCAGACTAAGAACTTACTAATGACTTGTTTTGAGAGGATCTACATTTAATTTCTTTCACACCTGAATACACAAAAGCTGAGATCTTCTGCAGTTTTAAATATCATTAGAATAACCACCCAATCCAAATAGAATCTTGAATCCAAAGAGTTGTATAAAAGGGTAATATCCACTTATGACCCAAAGGACACTGGGTCCAAGACTATCCCATAACTCTCATTTTCCAGGATAGAAGGTATACTTGTATACACTGGTGCTCTCTGTTGACTGCCTGACCTGAGGGATAGTCTGTACTATCCACAGTTCCATGACCTATAGATCATTTTATTTGTTAAGAGATGTTCAGGTTCTTCCAAGTCCTTGCTAGAGAAATGCCAACCTCCTTTTTATCTTGGAATAGAAAATAGTAACTAGGCATCAAACTTAGAACCTTGGCTGCCTTTTTGGAATCTCTCCAGTAACTGTTTTCTGACCTGTACATTCATTTGAACTTGGCTTTTTCTCCAGTATGGCGATGTCCCTGTCTCTGGGGGAGGATTAGGATCCGGATCTAAGCCTCAGGGATATTCACAGTCCAGTGGGGGAGATGGTGACATAAATAAATAATGATAGCACAATGTGGCAATTGTTGTGAGGAGGTGTCATGGTGTGTAACGAAGTCCTGTGGCAGCTCCACAGATGTGGTGACTAACTCCACTAGGGGAGGTCAGGCCTTATGGAGATGGAAGAGGAGGGAATGGAACATGCAGGAACTATGGGAAATAAAGGCTTTGAGTAGCTTGATCCTACTCTTCTCAGTAGGACAGTGGGTCTTTCATACAGGACAATGGCAACATCATAACAGACTCGCCACCAAGTCAGCCTGGAAAAATTAATCTGTGAATATAAACACTTGACCTATATGGACTTTTCTTACATTTTGTGATTTTTTTTTTCCTCTATGTGTGTGTATGTGTGTGTATACAATTCAAACTCAACAGTTAACTACATCATAGGCAAAACTCACCTTCTAGTCTCATCTCTCAAATGATTAGGAAGCGGACCTGAGGACCACTGAAGATTACGGCGGCGGCGGGGGGTGGGGGGGCACAGAAACTTTCCATATTTTCTATAACTACAGCTCTTATTTATCTGACATGAACTGGTGATGATGTGTGACACATCATTAATACAGTGACAAATTTCCCATTAGGGGAAAGGTACTGGCTGCCAAATTACAGGTCAGAAGGTTACAGTAACAGAAAACAACACAAATGAAACCAATCCTTTAGGGATTGACAAAGACTTTTCTTTTCCTTGGCATTTTAAGAGAAAACAGCCAGAGGATTTTAATTAACAAACAGCTACTGCCTCATTCAGGGGAGGTGATGGTGGTGCTGAGGATCTGCCATGGAGGGGTGTCAGCATGTCATTTAGATATGAAAAGTAAATGAGTCAGCAAATATCAAAGAAGGAGGAAAATTAGGCACGATGCTGCCAACAATAGAACTCAATAAATAACTCACAGCTAAATGAGCAAAAGCTATGCCTTCCTAAGCTTTTAGTAGCCTGTCTATCCTGTGACAATAGCCAGTTTGTCCATAAACACTGATGTCATCTATGGCCTTTATCATCCATTATGGTGAAGTCATGGGGGGGCATGGGATGTATATACACATATATATATATATTCATTCATGTATACTTATTCACATATATATTTATTCATATATATGAGTATATTTCAAATAATAATGCTTTTGCACTTTATATCATTGAGCAAAACAGTTTTCCAATCTGTCATCTATGTTGGATCAACACAATATTTCTTTCCTACCCAGTTCCCTCCAGTTTTATTAACGACCTCCTTTTTGTCAGCTCTCAATTATCTGTAGAAATAGGTAGTTAGGAAGAGTATGAAAAATAAACGTGAAAGAAGATTTTTTTTAAATCTCACTTAAACCAAGAATGTTATTTTCTTTCCCAACAAATGTTTTTCCCAGAGCTATAAATAATATCCCAATTAATTGACTTAAAGTTCACATTCTTTCCCTGGACTAGACCCTTGTTTGGTAAAGTTACTAATGAGGCGGGAAAAGGCCAAAAGGCAGACCGGCCAGAGGATGCAGAAAAAGCACCAAGATGCAAATGATGAAAACAGAATGTGGACAGTTGGGAGTTAATGGCCAAGCAAACATTTCCCCAAAGGAGCCACTGTATTAGCAGAGAAATGAAACTTTTCCGATGAGAAAGGACCAGGTATGAGTTTTCTGAGTGGATATACCTTAAAGAGCTAATGACCACACACACACATCCAAAAGGAACTTTCAGGAGACCGTGTCTGTTGGACATTTTGCTATGAACTTTAATATTAACTAACCTGCAACAATAATTTTTCTCTGTGTACTTGCAGATTCAATATAGTCACTCAAATGTCATTAATTCATTATTTGTTGGGAAACATTCACGCTGAGGATGCGAACAGGAAGGATCTGCATTATTGGGTGTACTGAATATCAGCATGGAGGAAGAGGTAATGCACTTTATTAGAGACTTCCTCTTCTACAATGAAATCCTCCCTTATCCAAGTATAAATAAGCCTATTGCCTCCTAGCTTGAATTTTCTTCAAATTCCACATAAAATCTAAGCCACCAGGCTTAAATTAAATCACTGTGCTATTTCTTTATATATTACTTGACTTACTTTAAAAGTTGAATACTCATTGTATATCTAAGAGAGTTCCAAAATTTATAACCTGCCCCCCCCCAAAGAATCATTTCCTCTCCTTCAAAGCAGCTTTTTAATACCACATCCTAAATATCCAGGGAATTGGAGGGAGAAGAGGGAGGGGGAGGGGGGCTAAAGAAAGAGAGCTAATGGTCAAAACGCATCCTTATAATAAAATGGGCTTCCTAATGGATGCTCACTACAGGAATAACATTAATTCAGTATTAGGACTTTCACTGGAAAAATATGAATGCAATTTATCTTTTTAACTGTCAGCTGCATTTCTAAAGCTCTGAAGCCTGTAGCTTCCAGGGGCCTTTTGTCTTTCTGCCATGGCAGGAATATCTTGGACAGCTGTAAGAGCTTTCTAAGCTATCTTTCTCAAAATCCATTAGCTAATTCAAGGAACCTAATTAGGGCTGCCATTTTGATGGAGCATACTGAATACTCAGTACAAACTAGTAACACCATCAATGTTTATTAGAAAATCACAAAGCCCAAAGTGCTCCATTCCCTATGAATATTAATGGGAATACAGCAAACAAAATATTTATTAAAACACGTGCTTAATACCATCAAGGTTTACAGACAGACGCTGAAAGGGAGAGAGAAGCACACACTTGAATCGGAAGGCCCTTGCCTGTGGACACACAATGGACTGAGATTTACACTTAAGCAGGCACATAATTATTATTTGTACACCCTCCCCACTTGTATCCCTGGGGTTTGCACCCTGGGATTCAGCAGCTCACAGCTGGGAAGACAGATGTAAGTCCAGGAAAGACTGAAGGAGGAAGTGGAGGCAGCCTTCAAAACAAAAAACAAAAAAAGTCAAATAAAATCTGAACAGCTGCTGAGTGCCACAGATCCTCGTCAGTGGAGAAATAAGTCTTGCTTCTCTATAAGGCCAACAGCTTGATGATGTCAGTGCTTTATACCCACATCCAAATGAGAGTATCAGTCAGGTGGGTGTTATCTCCTGTTTCTGCCCTTGGGCTTGGAAATGTGAGTGCCTGAAGTTGTCAGTCATTTATTCTGTTGTTTGCTTTATGATGAAGCCCCCTCCACTAGCCTGGTCAGCTCAGGTACTGACCCAAGCTGTCCAGAAAGGATAGCGACACTACGCTTTCTTTTCTTAGGAGCAACAAGAAAGTCTTTTGTGAGAAGCTTCTGTCCAGGAGATCAATCCTGTCTGAAGCTAATGCCTCTTGCCTCTCTTCCCTTCTCCATTGTCTTTGAACAGACTTTTGAAGAACAATCTTCTGTTGGGTCCTTTTGTCTATCATTCATCATCACCATCTGGACTGGAGCATAGTGGTAGCTTCACAACTGCCACAACTGTCTTCTAACCCCTCTGTGGCCCCTGCAAGCTGGATTTCAAAGTGAACCCTCTGCAAAGTCTCTCCCATGTCTATTTGTCTGTTCTCTAAAAACCAAGCCTTCTGTGGCCAGGGCTGGAGCTGGTTGGCCCCATGTGCCCTGGTGGGGTTTCTGAATCTTAATGAAAGGAAAAAATGCTGAGCACAGATTTTAAGGCAGGAAGCAAGCAACACTGATGAAATTAAAACTTCAGGACACAACTCTGGCTTTTCTTTGGAAGATAGACTGGAGGTTGCAGCATTCAACAAGAAGGCCCTTTCTCAAAGTCTCAAATACAGGACAGAATCAGGTTAATGCTAAAGAAGATGGCAGCTGGGCCCAGTGGTATTCATGACAATGGAAATAAGTAGATAAATTTAGATGCACTTGATTCCAAGCACAGGATTAATCCCTGGTCCATTCCTTGCAGAAAGTCTTTTACATTCTACTTAGAAATTCTCACAGTATTTGGCACTTACATTATGGCTCTTTCCCCCCTTTCTGTGGTATTGCTATCATTCACATGTTTTATATATATTTTAGTCTTGTCTACCCCTCAGTGGTGGCCAAAGGCTTCAAGGTGTTTAATCATCTTGTATCTTTTATAAATGTTGTCACAGAGTCCCCACCTGAGATGCCTTTAACTCATAAGGAAGTTGAAAACAAGACAGCTGTTTAAGATGCTGAGTGAATTTAATGTAGGAAGAAAAGGGACAGAATTGGTGATGGCTTTAGGGATGAGGGAAGTGGGGTACAATGACTAGGGGTATATGTGGAAGACACAGAGGGGCATGAATACTCAATAGCACTTTGCACAGCTGCCTGGAGAGTGTTGAGTCTTTTACATTTATTATCATTTTTTATTCCCATGTGCATAGGCAGGACACCACCATGTATACATACTCTCAATAGCTTACTACAAGCCACTCTGTCCCTTCTGTAGGTTGCACAGATATTATTTCACTGTTCAAAGAAGAAATTTTTCCACGTTTCTTGGAGTTCTCTCTGCTGTAACATGTTCTTATGGCCTCCTGTGTTCAGGCACCAGTTGCTATAACATTTTTTTGTGCCATCAGCTTTCATAAGGATCATCTAGCCAAGCAGTAATGTGCTTGCTTATTAATGCTTGTGGAATATATGTGTATGCTGAAATGGTGTTATTGGAAACCTTTTCTGTGTTAATTTCATACTAAATATAGCATGTGCAGGCCTTGATGAAACTGTCTAGAAACTGTGAGATTGACCAAGTTCCCAGCTATACTGAAGGCAGGCTGGCAATGCTGGGCAACCTTTATCTTGGAGTTAAATTTAGCCCCTCATCCTCATTAGATCTCACTGCCAAACAGCACTCAACTCTGATTAATAAAGTTGCCTAATAAGCATATCGCCTTCTAGCACTCTGCCGAGGTAGCTGAAACCTCAGGCAGGGTTGGGGAGAATTGCTGAATGGAAATGTTCCATTCCATTTCCTGGAAAAAAAACCAGAAGGAGTCCCTTTATTGTTTATTCAAGTCCAGCTCTGGGCAAAAGAGAATGGATTATGATGTTATGAAGGCCATGGACCTGTCGCTTATAAAGCCCGTCCAGAAGAAGCATTGAAAAACTATAAAACCCACTACTCAATGCTCTTAGTTAGTTTACAATCCAACAATCTACAGTTTGAAGTACTTTGTTTTTTATTTTAAGGAGAATTGCTTAGGCAAACGGGGACTTAGGGACCAGGGAGAAAAAATTCAAAGATAGGTTTTCAGAGCCACCAGGAAGCCTCCGCTGTCCATTGATTTCCTCTAGGCTAAAGAGAAGAACCTTGATCTTAGTTCAAGAGTTTGGTAATTATTGGGAGATTGAGGATTCTGGGTGTCTACCTCAGCAAGACATCCAACTGCTTGCAAGTTAGTTCTTCATAGATTAGTTAGAATAGGAGAGAGCTGTGGAGCATGTGGGCCTTGAAGCCTGTCACGGGGTAGGGCAGAGACCCTCCTTGATGATATCTAGCTCCCAAATCCTCCACCCTGCAAACACACCCAGTCTCAACCAAAGTAATTCAGGGGCGAAGCTTGATATTGTTTCCCGCACTGTATCGTACTGAAATCTTAAGGACCATAAAATCGAATTCTGTCCTTTTTGCTTCCCTAGACACAAGAATAAGAAAGAAGCCAAAAATCATGCGCTTTCACTTCTGCTGTTGTTGTTTTTGCAGAATAAGAGTCCCCAGACAAGGAAAGACATCTGTTTAGCTCTACAGTAGTTTTCGTGATACCCATTTTACTGCTTCTGTTATACCAAGGCCTCCAGTACTTCATAGGAGACATTTAGACATATCCCACAACTGTACACTTCAGGGCAACTGAACATTAAAAGAGGATTTGTACAGTTGAGGTATGGCTCAAATTTTGTAGGAGACAGCCACTGGAATGGTAAAGGGAGAGAGGCCATAAAAAATTTAGCAGTCATGCTTCTAGACACATTCTCTGCTCTGTACCAAAGAGAATATTCACAGAGTTGCTATAAGATATACAAGTCAGATTCAGAGTTGGTGCATTTAGCCACTCCTAAGACATCTGAGGTAACTAATTACACAATAACCTGAAGCTCGGTCCTTCTTGTACACAAAGAGAATCATAGTTTAAGTAAAAAGCAAACATTTGCAGAGTTCACAACCAAGACCTATATCAGGCTTCATGCTGAAGCTCAAAACCCTGCAGTCTAACAGCACAAAGCCAGAAGTGTGGTTACTGACTGTTCTCTGAAGTGCATCCTCACCTATCACCAAATTGGAATTCACCCATAAATATAAAGACACATGAAAATGTGCCACAAATGACAGATGTTTCCCTTACACTGCCAGAACACCCAAGGTAAAAGGTTAATAAACTTTGGGCCCAAGAAACAAACAAATAAACAAAACAAAACCCAAGAAAGCCAAATAACATGATTAAGCTAAGTCTTTCCACAAGTAAAATTATTCGTATTGTATTTGACTGGAGAGAAGTCCCGTGGACAAAGCATCCCACATTCACTGATGTTCTTTACAGTTTCAAAGGGGAACAGGCCACTTAGGAACTCATGCGTCAACACTAGTGATTAAGAATAAACAGAGAGAGAAGCCTCCTTAATATCGTTTTACATGGCGATTCTTTAGAGGAAAGATTAAAAAGAGAATTTCGCCCTTCTAGATAGTGTGTTTGTGAGAATAATGTTAAATTAAATCATTTACAGTCAAAATGAACCAATTTGAGATCTACCTAGGTGAGCTGCTGGTTCACCCTACATGTTCCCCAATGACGCGTGGTCTGGCTCAAGATGGCTAATTGAGGATGGTTCCTTCCACGGTTTGTCTGTTAGTTTAAATACAGTCTGTGGACACTAAACCTTTCAAAGACAAAGAGCTATGTTAATTTAGCAATTCTAGAGCGTCTAATACATCTGCCACTGTCTGGTGGTTTTCTTCATTTTCAACCACTTGACAGCTACTGTGATCACAAGTTTCAGAGAATCTCTTTCCCTGTGTAAAATTAACAGCAATAAAACAAGCTAAGTGGGATCTGACCAAACACAGAGCTCTCATATTGTGAGACTTCAAAGAATCCTAGAAGTGCTGTGGTAACAACTTGTGGTCTAAATGTAAATGCAAATGCTACTCTGAATCAGTGATTCCATTCACTATCAAGACAGATGTTGTGGCCACTCATTTACAGAGGTCAACATAACTGCCTGCCACTGAAGAGGAGTCTTGTCCAGTCAACACTCCCCACACTCAAGGCACCGGACTTTTTTCTCCCCTTCTATGGAAGACATGTGTACCAAATATCATATGTTCTTCTTGATAATTTTTCTTTTCTAACGGCTTTTCCCTTCCTATGTGTATTTTCAAGAGAGAAGAACAGAAAAGGGCAGCCAAAGCAGCCCTAAGTGCTTGGCAAATGATCTTCCTGAATCTGGACCTCGTAAATCCTGTAAAATGTTATATTTCAACAATAGGCTGGAAAAGCTTTTCTCTGCAATGATGAAGCCCAGCTTCAAAATTTATGGTTTCATTTCAGAAATGGACTATAAAAAGAGACTGACTTAGCTGTCTATCAACTAAGCCTGACAATAGCAAATAAGGTGTGAGCTTTCAATGTCAAGTAGATATTTAATATTAAAATTCTCAGATTAAACACTGCAAAGGGGTCTCCTGCGCAGCATATGCTGATGAGAACAGTGATAGATAGAGGCTGGGTTGTCATAGCAATGTCCAGACCCCGAAGTGACATTTCTTTCAGTATCTACTGCAAGGGTCTTTTTTTTTTTTTTAATACTCTTTCAGAAGGATGCTATTCTGTTGTAGGGAAGGGTGAGTCAATTAAACAAGATCTAAGCAGATATAGCTTGATTTGGCACATAAAAGGCCCAGGTGTGCCATCATTTATTCTTTTTGTCAAGAGGGTTATGAAAACCTGCATCCAAATATGTCTTGATAAATACACATGGATCTATTGAAGAGGAAAAGTAGTTTATTAAAAAAAAAACCCAAACCAAAAAAACCCCCAACCAACCAAAAAACCCCAAACCATTCTTCTTGATAATGGGCGATAAGACAGAATAAAAATTTCCAGTGGTAACTCTGAACTGCATGTGTTTCTCTAATAGCTCTTAACCCCACTAGTAAATTAAGAAGTTGAAAGTAAAATTGACATAGCACTACTTTTGACCAATCAAACTAATGAAATTTTTTAAAAGGCAGAAAGTGATAATATTCAAGTTATCAGAAACAGGGTGACATGAACACATTGTTTGTCGAAGCTTTGTTTTTCTTCTGTTGTCTTCTAGAAAACTGTTAGCAACGTGTTCCAGTCCCTGATGCATTCATTTTTATTCTAAGACTATTAAGGTAATAATTTAAATTGTGTGGCAAAATGTTCTAAATACCTGCTTCACGGAGAGTAACTGAAAACGTGAAAAATTGGAAATGTCTCAAGTGTCCAGCATTAAGGGAGAGTTTACAAAGCTTATGCTATAGCTATAAAATTGCTTTCTACAATATTGTGAGAGTTCTAAAGGATTAGCACAAAATAGTGGTATCAAATGCAAGATATTAAAATTAAATAGGTGTAAATATTACATGGGTTAGCTAACACAAGAATCTTCATATTCCACATACATACATACAAATAAATTTTTAATACAGTGATACACACGGGAGAACTAACAAGCTGGATGAAAATATTCTAAAGTGTTAATATTTGACAACTCATCAAATAATTGATGATTTTAAATTTTCTCTCTGCTTTAAGGTTTTGTTTATTAAATGTGTTTTTAACTATTCAGAAAAAAATACTGAGAAAAAATATAATAAGTGGGACATGATAATCTAATAGGTCTGTTACCTCAGCACCAGGACACTAAGGCAGGGGGATTACAAGTTTACATTCAGCATGGGCTCCATTGCAAGTCTTTTCCTCAACACATACACACACACACACACACACACACACACACACACACACACACACACACACACACGCACGCACGCACACACGCACGCACGCACGCACATTTAAAATCTATTTTTAGATAACAAAGCATATCCATATGCATACCTGACCAGACAGGTATGGATTCCTGGCCTCTGTTGAGTGGGTAGTTTTATGGAAGGTTTCTCTCCCACTAGATTCAATGCCTTGTTTCTTCTTATTATCGGGTTGTGGTATCAATGAAATGGAAGAGTCAGATGAGAGCCTTTGTAAGTCATAAGCAAAACTGTCCATGTAAGTTACCTTAAATCTAACACAGTGGAGAAATTACTTCATGGACAATTTAGAGGAGGTCAAAGGTTAAGTTTACAAATGGAACATTTGGTAGTGTGGGATGGAAATCACTTAAATTTTAATAGAGAAAAGTCAATGGGGCTGGATCACAACTTTTGAACACTACCTACAAAGAAAGCTAATATTGTTACACATGTAGAAAAGGAGTCTTCTGGTCAGTGCTCACTACTTTCCTGCTGATTTTTATTCCCAACTGTGTACAGTATAATCCACATTAATGAGTGAAACGTGCCCATCTGTCAGGCAGCAGAAAACCGGTAGCATATAAACAATTTGTATTGTAAAATTCCCTAATGGAGCCTAATAAGGAATGAGCATTTAGACACAACAGGGCTGAGACATGATGTGACAGCATCTATAACACAGAATCTCATTACTTGGTTGGTTGTCTGAGTCATAAATAGAATTTTAAGTTTGCCTGTGTTTCTCATAACTGATAGTCTAAGAATTAAGTTATGATGTGGAAAGCAGAAGACTGCATGGGGGAATGTGTTAAATCTGTGGAAGCAGCTCCTTTCCATCAGTGGGAGGGGAGGGCTTGTCGAGACTTAATAGTTGAAAATGATCATGGTTGATGGCTACAGTGGAGGAAGGCATGGAAAAAATTATGGCAGGAAAGTTGCATGGACTACATGAGAGCCTTTGTATTCCAGGGCTCTTGTATCTGAGTGTCAAAGGAGTTTCTGATATATAAACAATTCTAAGCTTCTACTTGCAATGGGCTATATCAGCTTTCATTTTGGGTCATTCTCTTTCTCACTTTTCTCGCCCACCCCCTCTGCCATCCAAGTAGCTACTCGTTTTTCTCTTTATTTCTGCTCCCTTTGCTCCACTGCACCATTTCTGGATTCTTAGTCCAGAGTGGAGAAGCACTTGCTTTTCTTTCTGATGTCCACACCCAGGACTGATAACCATGTGGGGTTCAGCAGAGCCTGCCAGCTGGGAGGACCATTCTGGTCCTCAGGGCATATTGCTTTGTCCTAATTGTCTTCTGTTTCTGTGAACTAAATATCAAATAAAATTTAAGAATAAGTTATTTCTTGGCAATGAGGCATCTTGGGAGAGAAAATACACAGAAACCAAAAAGTTTCTTTAGCCCCTACCTTAAAATATATATTACTTCACCATCTATTTATAATCACCTGTTACACATAGTTTAAAATATTTATTATTATTATAAAACTCACTGTGATGAACTCTAAAAAGAAATCCTGCCTGCTCTTACCACAGGAAAAATTCGAACAAAATTATTTTACTAATTTTTAAAATGCCTTGGTTCCAATCTCAAGAAAAATAGAACATCTTTGAAAGATAGTAAAAAGAACTTGTTTATGTTTGTGTGTGTGCACGTGAGCATGCATGGGTGCATGTGTGCACATGTTCATGCATGTTTGAGCACATATGAATGTGTAAGTGTACTAACACATGTGCTTGTAAAATTCAGAGACAGTTCAGGGATGCTTTCTTAACTTTCCATGACCTCATGAGTTGAGCAGGTAGCACAAATACATGTGGCTTTACTAACCTATGCTACTTTCAGAGAATAACAATCTACATAAATCTTTTTACATTTTTCTAAAACCAGAACAGGAAGAAAAAATCCACTTCTGAGACCGTGAAAGCACGGCTGGTTGAAGGGGTGTCTGAATTAGACAAAGGAACCCTGCAGCACAGGAGCGAATAAGAGCCTCCTTCTCTAGGACAGTGTAGCAGCCTGTTGGTGATGTTTTCGTAAAATGGGTTTGACAACAATAGAGTGTCTCCTGCCTGATAAACAAAAAGTGACAACTCCATTTGAAAGCTGTCCCTATGTGAATTTTATGTGTAGAAATTATCTGTGACAGTCCCAATCAAAATAGTTTCATGTCCTGTGGCACATAAATGGGCGCTACAATACACGGCTTCAAATGTGGTTTTGTCCAGTTAATAGGTATTTTCTAGTGAGTTTCTTATGCTATTATTTTTTAAATGTAGAAAATAAATGTGGGTCTTCATTGGTGATGTCTTTTTAAAGTCGCTGCTCCTTCTCCTTCCTTCCTTCCCTCCTCCTCCTCCTTCATCTCCTTCTTCCTTCATTCCTTCCTCCTTCTTTATCTCCTTCCTTCCTTCCTTCTTCTTTCCTTCCTTCCTTTCTTTCTTTGAGGCTATCCACACTGGCCTGAAACTCTTGGCAATCCTTTTATCTCAGCCTACCTAATACTTACACTACAGATACGAACTACCACACTTATCCAAGCTAATAGTTTTAACATAACAACATGCATGCAGTAACTTTTAAAAGAGCAAGAGCTGGAGAGACGGCTCAGCAGTTAAGGGCACTGTCTGCTCTTTCAGACGCCCTGAGTACAACTCCCAGCAACCACATGGTGGTTCACAACCATCTATAGGGAGATCTAATGCCCACTTCTGGCATAAAGTTGTATATGTAAGTAGAGCACTCATATATATGAAATAAAAAGAGGAAAATATGAATATAAAAAAGGTAGTTCTGCTCACAGAAAAATGACTGGAAACAGGCAGGCCAGGAGTCTGGATAAACCTGGGAAACATTAGGCTGAGATTTTTCAAGTGGTTCCTAATGTTTGAACCTCACTTTGACAACAAAGCCTGCCATGAATCAACCTGCAAAGACAAAGCTGAGCATCATTTACAGCCTTTGAATTAAAGGATGTTAGTCAGGACACAACCCGAAGCTTGTCAAATGTCAGACTACAAGGATTATCTCTCTCTCCTGATGGCTGATATACATCAGTCCTGGAATTGAAAAATCACAGCAGACTTTGTTTGAAAGAATTCTTCTATGGCTATCTGGCTATCACAGACCATGGTGAATTTCAGAGTTTTCTATGGCTCTACTATAAACTACATACAAGTTTTCCTAATGTTCAATGTAGACTCAAACTATATTACTTCTCCTTGTTCCAGACCCCATAAAGACTCCTATAAATAATCTCCTAGGGGGCAAGGGGCATAACTGCTTGAAACTACATTATGTTTTAAGATTTTTACCAGGTTCTAGGCTAGAGGGCCTGGGTGGGGAATAGGGTTTCCCTGGAAATTCCTACAAAGATTATACTTTTTTATTTTACAATCCATGTCTTTTCTTGATAGCTTTTCATATTATTAGCACATCAAAGAGCTTTCCTTTAATTTTCTTTTTTTCATTTTTTTAAAGCAAATGAAATCCATAATAAGATAACTACAACTTTTGATAGTCAAACAGAATTAAAAAATCACAGCCAAATGTGTGTGTGTGTGTGTGTGTGTGTGCGTGTGTGTGCGTGTGTGATATGTACATACACATGCACAGAGAAGACAACATGAATAAATGAAAGACGTTTTCATGTATGAGTTCATGGAGATTCTGGGCAAATGTCCTAGTTTTTTAAGGGATAAAGCCACTTGCTGGGGGAGGCACAGGAAATTTAGGAATGAACTCACAGGTACTGTTGCTAATGAAGCAGTTGGCAGAGGGGAATGAACATAGAAATACATGTGGTACTCACTGAGCCTTAAAGAGCTTGTAAACAGATGGCAGTGACATTAAAGATCTACTAAAGAAATTGGTGTAAGTACTTTGAAGAGGAGGAAGGGATGATAGGACGCCGCTGGGCGGGGATGCTTTGACACAATAACAGCATCAGAAGAAAGGCAGAGAAACCCGAACTTGTATTTTGCTTCCATTAAAGAATTGCAGAACCATATAATTTTGGAGCTAGAAGAAATTCTGGAATCACTTAGTCCCACCCCCGGTCTTTGTAGACAGGGAAAGATGCAGAGATACATTAAGTGACTCATCTGACATCTCTGTCAAGAGAAGACAGAAGAGAGTCAGACAAGAATAGTGGGGGAGAGAGAGAGAGAGAGAGAGAGAGAGAGAGAGAGAGAGAGAGAGAGAGAGAGAGGAGCAAAACTACATGGCCCAACTCGTTTTAAAGGCTTCTGTGTTGCAAGTGCATAGACATTACATCCTGGGTGCTGAGAGCTGAACGGCATGACCCTAGGAACTCAGACAGTAATACTGAGAAATTATATATAATGGGAGATGTGCCCAGATACAGAAGAACAGCAAGCAATGGCCAAAATTTTAAAAGGAAGAAAGCAAATTACAGAAAATCTGAAGAACCCTCTCCTTAATGCTAATTGCAAATGGAGTTCTCTTGAAGGGAGCAGGAGAGGTGGTTGGTTGGTGATGAATACCAGGTGACAAATACAGAGTGTGGGAATAAGATTTAAAAGATATACTTGCTAAGAGGAGCCTTTTATTTTGATGCATCATCAGGCCTGGCTGATTGTAGCTTTTGAACAGTAAATGCTACCTTTATTCCTGAGGAAGCTTTTGAAGCACAGCTCAGATAAGGAATAGTGACCTGCTTTGACCTGGGGAAGTTCTTCATCTAGGAAGACCTGGATAGGAAGTGCTTTCTGGCAGAATAGGATGGGGCATGTTGCCCCCATACCGAGAACTAACACTACATGACTCCTGGGATTACTGACATGGATAATAAGCAAATCAGTGAGCCTAGGCAAGAGACTGGGCTGCCTTGGAAGAAAGAGGCCACAGGAGGTATGGGAAACCAGCACCTTTAAAAGCAGCAGGGGTAACATCTTGAGGTTAGTGCAGCTAAGAGTGGAGTCTTGTGGTATCTCCCCCACCCATATATCTATTGCTTTAGAGATTGTATTAGGGCCAGAAATAAGGTACAGTGCCTGTTGGCAAATCTGAGTGGAGACAAGAAATAATCATTTCTAATCATCACGGTCTTTCCTTGGTTGAGATCACTAATGGGTAGAACATCAGAACTGAGTCCTGAGTAACAGAGAATTAACTCACAGAAAACTCACGCAAAGAAAACATGGCATCACAGCATGTGTAAGAACAACAGTCCCAAGCTGTACTGCTAGCTGATATCATAGAAAATTGAGAGGATAACGAGAGTTTTAGCATGAGAACTAGTAGAAATATAAAATACACTTTGAGGAACATTTTTTTTTTAAAAGAGCTTCATGCAGGAAACAGTGGACATTCTCTAATGCAGTCGCTACAGTGATCCAATGAAACTTGGCCCAGATTCCTGCAGCACAGCAAAGGGGAAGCACAGCATACCAGAACAACTTTCAGAAGAACATTGGACTCAACAGTGAGAACTGCCTCATGCTGTCTGCACTGCATGGGAAGGAGAACCAAGTAGAGCCAATGGTACTTGCTCTCTTGGTCCTCTATGTGGATAGGGGAGGCAGGTATCTCAAGGCCACCTTGACTCACTGGTGCTTAATGTGCTGTACATCCCCTCCATCAAATAGCAGCAACCATGTGGAAGATTAAATGCGAACCTAGAAAAGTGAATTCCTCATTTGTTTTATTTTGTTTATATTTATTAACTTCTACACATCTTGAGAAGATGACCAGTTTACTGGGGGCTGGACCTAATGCAAGAGAGAGGTTTGTCTGAGGCACCTCCCTCTCTACAATGGTAAGGAAGGGGAGATCTACAGCTAAATGAGAATCACATTTGTATTACACTGTTGTAATCAGTTATGCATGGCCTATGAGCATAGTTGCCAAGTCTTTATATGTGCAGACTTTCATGTCCTCCATCCTGAAAAGACCACCCTTTCCTTGGACTCAGATCATTTGCTTTGCCATTTGCCAGTAAAGCAAGAATGGAGCCAGAAAAAAATTAGACCTGGGCATGTTCTAGTTCAGTTCATTTTAGATTGCCTCTCTGTGCAGTCGCTGGCACCTGAGATAGGGGACATTTTGCTTCACAGGGAAAATGTAAGGCTGGCAGTTACCTGTTCCCTGGACTTTGGAATGAGCCCTTAGATGTGATGTAGGTCTAAAAGATATACCAGGTTTTGTAAATCTAACATGTGAAATGTATGTAAAAATGAATGTAGCATACTCTTATAGCAGTTTTGAATATACCTTGTAAATGTAACTTGTATATATTGGTTTAGATAAAATATATTATAAAATTACTCAGCTTTTTTTAAAGGAAAGTATTAAAATGTTAAGCTACAAATATGGTTTATGTTGTATTTCAAGTGAGGCCTGGTCTTAAGCAGATGACCTCACAGCCTGAGTGGAGTGGCTCTGGTCTAGAGTTTGAACGTTTAATCCTCACAAGTAGGTCTCATAAACTGTAATTCAGTGGTGATAATCAATACACCGACCTGTATCCTAGTTACACAGAAGAAAAACAAAACATTTTAAAGTGTCCTGTTCTCTCTTTTCATTAGGTAACAAATGGCTTACAGTGGAATTATTCTGTTGTTTAAAAAGGAACCAAATATTTCAATCTATAGCATAGGAATTTAACCAAGCCTATGAAAAAAATAGTTCAGACAGAAGCCTTGTGATTAGAATGCAGGTCAATGAGAATGATACTATTTATTAGAGAAGTTGTGTTAGCATTTACTTAAAATAATACCAAGTCACAAATAATAGGGTAAAGTACATTATTCTAATGTAACGCTAAATCACATGATGGGATAAACAGAGCCCTTGAGGGTTTCCTTTGAATGGAATGTGGTGGGAATAGTAGATGGCTTATATTGATAGAAACTTCTCTTTAAAAAAAATTCTCTAGGCAGGCTTCTAGTAGAGATTTGGGAAAGAAATTCAAATTTATATTCAACTGTAGAGACTGAGCATGTTGCTAAGATGCAAGAGTCTTCCCTGTGCAGCCTCGGATCAGAGAGTGGACACCAATGCAAATGGCAGCAATAAACACAAGAAGGCAAGAGACGACTTGCCCTTTCTTCTGGAAAGCAGGACCGAAGCCTCAGGAACATCTGAGTTTGTACTGAAATGAGGTTGCCGGCCATCTCCGTGACAGGAGGAAATGACAGCGGACACTTGGAAGGTCAGAACAAATGTGCTGCACATTTAGTTTGAAAATCAGGATCAGCTAGGCATTGCCTTTCAGTGGTTGGACTGCTGGGTAGCAATGTCACCTGTTGCTTATTAAACATGCAGAACCTGGGGCCCTGGCACACCTGGAATCACAGTCCCCTTCTGAAAACAATTCCCAGGTGGTGCAAATATATCAGGTGAGAAAGCCAAGCTCCCTGGGAGGCAAGCGTCCTCCTTAGAAACAGATTTCTTGTTCCAGCTGCTCATGTGCTGTGTGGAAAGCCCCATGGAGGCCCACCACCTTCTGCCTCCCTCTTGGCCTATGAGAAGAGCACTGGAGTGCAGGGATGCTCACTGGAGGTAGTTTTCAACCCATTGCTGGTCAATTAATGCAGCTTTTAGCTGCAATTATTGGCCATCACTGCTCTCCAGATGATGCTGGCATGTGCAGACAGGAGGTTTTGCTCCCAGCCCTTCAAGGGGGCAGGCTTCCTTTCTCAAAGAAATACCTATTTTCTTTCCCTTTGCATCATTCTATTTTTACGAGAATGGAAAAGCTTTGAATTATCAGTTTTTCTAAAGTGAACCTCAACTACATCCCTGAAAGCAGAATGTATTTGCCACTCAACTGCCGGTAATTGTAGCAAGAGCTGACCCGGGGGCTATTATGCAGCAGAGTGCTATTACTTTACACAAAAAAAGATATTTTTTTTTTCTGGGGGGTGTATCTTTATACACAAGGAAGAAAAGGCTCCAGATAATAAAACAATTTTACAAAGAGAAAAATAATTTTTCAAAAGAGCACAAAAGTCAACATGGCACAGTGGTTAAGCGTTGAGGCTCTGAATTCAGGCTAACATGGTAGTGATTGTGGTCCACCTATGACAATGGACCAGTCCTCATCATCTCTGTGACCCACTTCACTCATTTGTATCTTGGTACTATTAGTAACACTAACTGATTAAGAAGATTAAATAATTTACAGCAAATGCTTGGCAGCTGTACATTCCTGATAGTGCTTGTAATTAATCATTTATTTTAGTTATTACCAAAACGTTGCATTTTTAGGTTTAGCTAAATGGTTTAGCTAGCAGAGGGGCTTATGGCATAGCATGAGGACTGAGTTTAGTTTCTGGGACCCACAGAGTGGAAGAAGAGAGGTGACTTCTATAAGCTGTCCCTGTGATCTGTGCATGCGCATTATGGCACACTCTGGCTTCTGAGTTACAAATATAATTGCATTTAACTAAATACATAAAGCAAAACATAATAAAAACAACTTCTAAAGTGGGTTAAAATCTATTGTGAGTTTTCCTTTTAGGTCATGAAGAAAATGTCCCATTTATTTGGGAGGAGACATAATAGAATCATGTCATTGCTAAATGGAGGCCCAGAGCTTCACCACTTGAAGGCAGGTTGAACTCAGAGTACCTTGTTCACTTCAGGCTTTGGAGAGGTCTTACGTTCATGGGTGTTTTACAGGTTGAACACCACCCCCCAGTCCTCCCCCAAAAACTTTGGAGAAGAGAATAGAATTAATTTTTTGACAAGGAGGGGAACTAAACCCTGGTATAGGCTCTGCTTGGGGAGCTTCGGGATTTCCTTCTCTAGGGACTCTTTTGAACAGGATACATTAACTGCCTAGACTGGTGAGATCTGGGTCTTAAGCCTAAAAACAGGGATTTGGCCCAAATGAAATAACAGATAAGTATGCCTTAATGCAAATGATCTGTCACTGGCTAGAACCAACTTCTTTGCAACTTCGAGGCAAATATACTTTGAATTCTTCCATCCTGAAATTGATTTCTCATTCCACTCTCTGGCTGCTTAGGGTTGTATTTGTCATCACGGGGCTTTACACATTTGTATATCCATGTCTCCCTACTAGTTATGTTCTCTGAGGCTGGGCCATTGGCATTCCACAGGAGGCATTAGATGGGTCAGTATAGAATACTGGCCATTTGCTAGATAGATGGAGGGGCACTAGAGGAGCCTTTGATATCTCAATCACCACACTTCTAAGTAACTCATTATTCATTCATGCAATATTTATTGAGTTTAGCTATGACAAGTAATTTTGAAAAATATTTTTCTAGTATCTTCTATGCACATGGCATAGCACTGAACACAAAGAAAACTGATCCCCAATGAATCAGCCTAGGGTAGAGCATAAAATTCATGTTTCTGGCACCAAGAATCGGAGACTTAAGGGGGACCTACTTGGGCTGAAAACAACACAGGATGACTTTGTGTCTGTTCTCAGCATTACAGAAGCTTCTTATAAACCCCATGGGCTCCCCCTACTCCAACTCACAACCGTGCAGCACACGGCTAGGAAATAAAATATGCCTGGTTACCTGCTATGAAGGTTTCAGTGAAGAGTCTCTCAATGATAATAATAATAATAATAATAATAAAAACACTTTTGGTCTATTTTCCTACTTGGCAGCTTTTCCTCCAAAGGAATGTCCCTGAGGCTACTGCCACAGCTCTGCAGAGCGGAGCAGGCTGGGTTTCTCTCCTGATGAAGGCCTCTTCCTTGGTAAACACAAAGACTACCTCCTTCCTTTCAGGATTTCTATTTCGGTGTGCAAGTGACTGGCCTATGAGCATAATTTTTAACAGCTTTTCTTCAGTAACTCTGACTGTTTAATTAATCTTCAGCCATTAACCATTCATTTAAAATGCCACTTACGAAATCTTAATTTTGCACATTATCAGCTGGTTCACAAATAGCTAACCATGAGCAGAAGTGTAATGATCTCCCTCCTCCCGCTCCGTGCGCTCACCAAGCTTATAGCCAATTTTGGCTTCTTAATTAACCATATGCATATTAGCATTTAAAATTAAACGACAGGTTTTTTTTTTTTTTTTTTTTTTTTTTTTTTTTTTTTTTTTTTTTTTTTTTTTTTTTTTTTTTTTTTTTTTTTTTTTTTTTTTTTTTTTTTTTTTTTTTTTTTTTTTTTTTTTTTTTTTTTTTTTTTAAGAATTAATGTGCAGTGAAATGTTAACACTCCATCATTTTGCCTTTTCAAGGGTCCCAAACTGTGTCTGGCTGGGCTAGGGCCATTCTCGGTGCCCTGTGATGATGCACATAGAATTGTCCCTTGTCTTAATGCATTTGTTTTTAGTTTTTATTTAGGTGTTTGTATATCTGTGTGGCAGTAGGGGATGGGGAATGGTGGGTAGGGATTGGAAGGTTGGGTCTCTGGAAGGCCATATAATATGTCCAATCTGTTGGAGTTGGAATTAAAGGTGGGTGTAAGCCTTCTGACATGGGTGCTGGGAACTGAATTCTGGTTTTCTGAAAGAGCAGCGAGTGTTCATAATCACTGAGTTATTTATCTCTCTAGGTTCTTGGAACCTTATAAAACTGAGTTTTTCTGAACATCAAAGGAAATTGGTTCAACGAAGAAGGAACCCACAGAGTGAGAGAGACTCTTTGCCACATATATATATATATATATATATACACATGCACATATGATAGAGGAGATACACACACATATATATCAAAATAAACTATCAGGAAAGCAAAAAACTCATTTAAAATGAGCTATGGATCTTAATAGAATGCTCAAAAAAAAAGAAATAAAAATAGCTAAGAAATATCTTTAATAGTGTTCAATATCCTTAGAAATTAAGGAAATACAAATTTAAATACCTTTAGATTTCATCTCACCCCAGTTAAAATGGAACAAACAACAAATGCTGGCAGTGATGTGGGGGAAGGAGACACCTCATTTACTGCTGGGAAAGGTGGAGTCACTACGGAAGTAATTAAGAATTCTCAAAAAGCTAAAAGGAGACCTGCCATACGACCCAATGGCACCACTCCTTAGTATGTGCCCAGATGACTTGACATCCTACTTCACGGGATACTGGCTCAGTCATTTTCATTGCCACTCTATCCACAATAGGAAATGGAGACAACCTAGATGTCTTCAACTAATGCTTAGGATGAAATATGATACATATACATAATAAGATCCATTCAGCTGTAAAGAAAATGAAATCATGAAATTTTCAGGTAAATGAATAGAACTAGGAAATATTCTACTGGGTGACATAGCTAGACCGAGAAAGACAAATACTGAATGCTCTCTCTTATTTGTGGATCCTAGTTCAGAATTTGTAGATTTGAGCATATAACCTAAAGTAATCACAGAAGCCAGGAAAGTAGAAAGGGACCAGGGAGCAAGGGGTGGACAGGAAGACGCAGGTGCTATGATGGAAGAGACAGGACAGACAAATAGAGAGGGCAGGCTTCCCATGGGGACGGGGGAAGGTGATACAGAAGGAGAGACAGAAAGGATCACAGAGCATATTTGAAAAAGCCAAATAAGATTACTTCAAAAATGCATTTTAAATGTATGCATATAAATAAGAAAATAAAATATAACACTAAGGATATTTGAAAGTGCCATAATTTGATATATTATTTTGCAAGCTTGCTTTAAAACAAAAATGTGTGTGTATTTTTTTTTTAATGAATTTTGTCTTACAGGGTAATAATGTTCTACCCAAGAGCCATTGAATATCTAACAAAACCCCCAGTGGCGGGCATGGAAATCTCCCTTTGAGCAGTTGAGCAGAGGGTCCAATAGACCCAACAATATAGGCCATTCATTGCCTTTGAGTTCCCTCTAGAACTTGAAGGTGAGAGCCTCCTTCTGAAGACACCACCCTCTGGAAACTTCACCAACTGCTCAGAGCTAAAGATGTCATGGACCTTCAAAGAGAAACTGCTATTGCCGTTTTCCTAAACCAAGGCCATTTCTAACTGTATTGTAAATACTTATCCTTTTGTTGCAGCTCTCACTCCTCAGCAAATAAGCATCTTTTCTGTAGTAGTCAGAAACCATTACAGAAAGTCAAAACTGGTCAAAATGTAGAGAATAAATGACTTTGGGGTGGCCAACCCAACTGGTACATCTATAGTGCAAGGCTTGTTCAAACTTTCTTGAATTTACGTTTAAGAGAAAGATTTATCTTTTGTTTTTGCTCTAACTAGAATTCGAATTATCAAAGTCTACTGGTAAGTCATTTGTACTATTTCAGGTGTTATCTGGGGCCAAAGCTCAAAGCAAATTGAAGTACAGACCACTCCCATTCACTCATAACAACACACAGAATACTTACCATGAATTCCTGTGTTGGTCACACTTGGAATCTGATGAATTATTTGTACGAGAACGAGCTTGAAATTCCTAGGTTTATGAGTCTGTGCTTAATAGGGTACAGTGAGACACTACAGATCATATGTTTATATTAGAAAGAATCATGTAATCTGTTTCTTTCCGCCCTTCCTTTTTTGGGGGGGAGGGGTTGGGACAGGACTGGGGATTAATTCTATAACCTTACAGATAGAAGGTGTGGTAGCTTGAAAGAAAATCGCCCCCATGGGGAAGGGTTCTATTAGGAGATGTGGCTTTGTTGGCGGAAGTATATCCCTGTGGGAGTGGGCTTTGAGGTCTCCTATGTTCAAGCTACACTCAGTGAGACACACAGACCCTTTCTGTTGCTTGTGGACCAAGAAGCAGCATTCTCAGTCCTTTTCTAGCATCAAGTCTGTCTTCAGGCTGCCATGTCCTGCTATAATGGTGATGCGCTAAACCTCTGAAACTGTAAGCCAGTCCTAATTAAATGCTTTTCTTTATAAGAGAGTTTCTATGACCATGGTGGCTCTTCATAGCAATAAAACCCTAACTAAGACCTGAGGTAAGTACTCTACCACAGAGCTACGGGCCTAGACCACATTATGGTGAATGTAGAGAAATTTCTTTTTCTTTTATCCGAATCCAGAGATGCTATGGAGAGATGTAAATAAAGAATCTAGACTAAAAAGCATGTAGCATCCTTAGTCAAACTCCCCGTGCCTGGAATGAGGAAAGTTTTCTATTAAAAATGTTTTACAACATTATAAGAAGTGAAAATGGGGGAAGATAGCAGCCTACTTTATGAATCATAATGTGAATTGAGGTAGAGCGCCTTTGAATTCATTAGATACTGGGGTAGGTGACATGCTGTTGGCTAAGAGCCTCATTTGGTTACATTATACCTGTGCACATTACTGAAGCTAGTTTAGGCTGAGAATGCTGTGCAGGTGGCAAAAAATTAAAACTGCAATTACAAACAGAAATGTTCTGATTGACGAGAAAACTTTGAACCAAACACATGAGCATAAACAATCTGCGACTCAGCAATCTCAGCCTTTTGTAATCCTGTTAGCATTTCAGCTTTGAAGCCAAATAAGTACTTAAAATGCAAGCAGATCTTGACTCTGCAATTTCTGGGGCTGGATTCCAGGAGAATGACAATAATTTATTCTTTTCCAAGGCCTTTCAGCCTGAAAGGAATCAAAAGAGCTTTCCAAAGAATAATGCAGAAAACCTACTTCCGAAATCACTAAGCCAGATCCATTCTGCAAGTCCTTCACTGATCAATTCATTTGACAAACATGTACTTGATACCTACTGTGCTCAACACTGGGGAAGGGTTTTTCCTTTAGGAATGCTTTGCCAATGGACTCCAGGCCAGCAGCATGGACATCATCTAGCAGCTTGGGAGGAATGAAGATTTGAGGAATTAGGAAGTCTGAGTGGGGGACCCAGGACTTCAGGTGTACTCTTTGAGTATGAGAATACTGGACCACATAAAGGTGACATTCGACTGTAGGAACAGGCACTTAGCAGATTAGTAAGGACCCATATAGCCATGAGAATGATCAGGAGAGAGGCTAAAATTCTGGAGCAATTGGGGCAGGTTGCTAGGTAACTTGAAAATGGCAGTTATCCTGAGATGTGATGCTGAAGGAAGTAGGAAGTACTAGTACCTATTTACATCTCCTAGTATATGAACGAAAAGGGAAGTACTGTGCAGACCAATGCATTCAAATACCAAGCCTCTGTTCTTGTCCCTGGTGCACACAGGAAGGACCTTTGCTTCTCCACATGCCATGCTCTTTCCACATCAAGGCACCCACCATGGGCTCTTCTGTTGAGATGCCTTTTGTGCCCATTTTGCCATTAAATTATTAATTACTAAAAACTTCCAGACTCAACTTTAAATGCCACTTTCTCAATAAATATGGTATCTGTCTTCAACAATATAAAGTGTTCACAACATCCTGGGCCTCTCAGTGAGTGGATATAATTAAATATTTAATATTTATCTCCTCCGGAAGACCTCAAGTTCTCTTAAGGTAAGACTTGCATCCTCATATGGATATATACTGAGTAAATACAATTACTACTTTAGTAAATATTAGAGAACTCAAATAAGTGCTATGGAATCATGATTCCTGAGCCTTATCCTGGGGATTAAGGTGGTGTAATGCATAACATTGGTGGGTCCTGTGATCCCCTATTTGTATATTTTTAGTTCTTTCTGTTCCCAATATTGTCCACCTAGGTAGTCTAGGGCAGGGAGTCTCAAACCACAGTTGTAGCAAAGCCATGAGGGAGAAGGTAACTAAGACTTTCCAATAAGTCAATTTGAAGGTGCCCCAGTGCTACAGGTCTAACATCCATTCCCTAGTGTAAGTCTCCAAGAATGCCAGAAGGCACAGGTGCACCTTTATCCCAGGGTTAAAGAGACTCAAAGATGGATGTTCACTGTACAGCCAATGTTAACAGGAGTGCTGGGGATAGTATTTAAGTAGAGAACTAATTCTCAGCTTGAAATCCCATGCTACTGAATTCTACAAGAAAGGTAATAATGGTAACTACTTCAGCTCTTCTCAAGGGACTATGGGATACATTGTAAAATTGTGAAAATACAAAATACTCCAAGAATTCTATTAGTAATTGTCATTAGCATGGTCACCATCACCACCACCATCATCATCACCATCATCACCACCATCACCACCATCACCCCTCTTATTTCTCTAGATCCCCAATCCCATTTGTAAGCATGTTCTGGAAGTCCTTTACATGTTTGGAGAAATATTGTCTTGAAAAAAAAAAAGAAAAGATCTAAAAGGAAATTTATGAACTGCATATCCTCAAAGCTGCATTTAGAGTCAAATGATCTGAAAATTACTACTGAAGCTTCTGCTTTACATCTTTTATGTTTTCCAGTGGATTAGTTTTGAGTCTGGAAATCACAGAGACTCATAAAAAGTTGTTTCTGAGACTCTAATCTGTAACCAAGCTTATCCTAGCAATTTGGTACTGCACTGGTCCCTGGACCCTTCCACCAAACACACACACACACACACACACACACACACACACACACACACACACACACACACACACATACAGATTTCGTTTGCTTATCTTCCTTGGTGTCTCTCAGCTTATTCATGTACATTCCTGGGTAAATGGATGATACAATTCTTGCCACCTTTCACTAATACTAGATTTACTGCCAGAGGAAAGAAGCTGGAGGGAAGGTACAGTGAGAGGAGAGTAATGGAGAAAACTCAGAAATTGACAAGAGAAAGGGCATTGGATAAGCAATGCTTTCTGGGAAAATAAATAAGACATGGGCTTCAAGAGAAAGAAACACATTGATTACTAACAGTGGTGACTGAAGTGTAAATGCAGCCAGAGTCTTCTAGTGATGTCATGGTGGGAAAAACAACCTTTGGGAAGGGGGCCAATAGCAGGCTTCTATTGTAACCAACACTCTCAAGGTCTAGACACTGATTCTTGTTCTGTAGCAATTCAATAAGACTGGCCAGAAGGAAAAGGTGAACAGTAGTGACCAATCTCTTCCACAGGTTTCCTCAAGGAAGTGAATATTGAAATTCAAATTGAAAATCATTTGTGAATTTCTGTTATATACCAAACTTACATGTGTGCATGCATGTGTTAGTGTATATATTATGTGTGTGTAAGTGTGGAGGTCAGAGAACTCCCAGGTTCATTCTTCTGGATCCCGCCCCCTACACACACACTTCCTTTTGCTTTAGAGTTACAGATGAAGAGTTGGGGCTGTAGCTTATTGGTAGAGTACTTGCCATGGCTTCCAAATGTATTTTACTTTAAAATCTGATATGCCAATTCAAAGTTTTCCACAAACTGGATGAAAAGAAACTTTCAGCCTTTTGCTTATATGCCCCCTGGTGAAGTGTGAGAAGCAGCCATTGTGTTGTTTTTGATGCCTGATTAACCTTTTCTGCTTCCTTGGAAGCCCCCTTAAATCGTTCTTCTGGAGCTTTCCAGAAGTGTGACTATGATGGTACTCTGAAATCTCTGTGCATATTGGACTCTGAATGTCTTTTGACTATTCTTCTTTGTGCTTTGTTCCATAGAGAATAGTTCCATTTATCTGTTGAAGATTTCTCTTAGAATGGAGCATGGGTCATCATTTGCAGTAAGGGACTGGAAAACTTACCCATTGACCCTGAAATGGCAACACCTGGATCTGGAACAAATCTTATATTTACTAAAACTGCATGGCTAGGTTTTCATATTTAGAGCCAGCTGCTGGGAAGAAAAAGAAATGGTGAACACCTTAATATTTGAGACAGTCTCTCTCTTTAGCCTGGAGCTTGTCAAGTAGGTAAGGCTAGCTGGCCTGCATCATCTGTTTGCCTCTGTCTCCCTAGTGGAAGATTAGAAGTGTGGGTCATTGTGCTTGTGTTTTTTTTTTAATATAAATTTTGGAGATGCTATTCAGGCTCTCATGCTTAACTTACTGACAAAGCTCTCTTTCCCAGATTTCTTTCAGTTCTTCTAACATCAATGTTTACTAACCACATATTGAAGCCATCTCCATTTATTATTAAAGAGAGACAAAGGGATTTCCACTATTTGGCAATGGTAAAAGGGTTTATTTTATTCTTGTGAGATTAACCAGAAAAGTTGGGGAAACTTGGGGGGGGGAAGCAAAGAACAAAAGCATTTAGAGGCTTTGGATAACTCCCAAGACACTCAGGACCCAGGAGCCAAGATTGATTTTGAAGAATAGATAGGTAAGCATATTGAGTTGAGGCCAAAATTCTGTGGCATTTTTCTCTACAAGTCATTTGCTAATTCACAAATGGCACAGAATCAAATGCTAAGAAAATTATCAGAGTGCAGTGACTGATATAATTTGAGGTTGAGCAGAGATTCCTACGTTCTTGTTACAAACCCATGTTCCTAGGTAGGATTCTGGACAGGATACATCCTAGGAATATTAGACTATAGATCCTTAACTATCTTCCATGGTGTTAGAGGGGGCATGAATTTTCCAAAAGGGGAGGCATCAACAGTCTTACGCAGCCATTGACACATATCAGTGACCAATATGGCATCATAGCCATATGGGTGTGGTAGTGGCATCACTATCTTGGTGGTAGACAATGGTTCTCTTGCCTTAACACCTTTTATGCAAAAAAGGATATCATGATTGACAATGGAGACCTGGCTGACAGGTGAGTGACACTATGGCTACTGGAGAGAACTTCTAACCACTAGCCTACTAAACCAGCATCATCCCTGACAACAGTCTATAAACAGTTGTCCTCATACCCACAAAAAAGTGTAGTTTTTACCTCACATCGAGGAAACCTCTCTTTGCAACAGATGCGGATCACTACAGAAAATGGCAACGAGTCAAAATGCACAGTTGAGGAACCCAGTTTCACTGAATATACATCCTCCTGCACCCAAGGCTCAGGGAACAGTGCATAGGAGGGAGTGGAAAGATTATAAAAGCCAGAAGATCGAGGATTTTGCTGTGTGGTCATGTTTCCTAGTAACATCACAATCTGTACCCGTGAAGTCTCACCAACATAACCATCCAAACTCCATCTGACAAGGATGACACTAATGAACAGGCCACATGGACAGGGAAAAGCCCACAAGGACTCAACCCTACACAAGGACTGTAAGGTAACTGGGAGAGCTGAGGGAGAGAGAGGGGCCTTCCTCAGGAAAGAGTGTACCAATCGGTTGTCTAGTACCAAACGGTCAGCCTTGAAAACATACATATAAGTAAAATACATAAAAGTAACATTTCATGGATTCAGGTTATATTTAAGAATAAAAATATATATACAAATAGATATACACATGTAATAACAATGGAAAAAGTCATGAATTTGAAGGAAAGTAGGGAAGCTTATACAAAGAGATTTGAAGGGAGAAAATAAAATGAAGAAATGTTAAATTAAATTATAATCTCAAAAATTAAAACAAAAATAAAGACTATATATCCTCAGAAGTAAACCTAACTTCTGGCCTTTGTGATTGCAGGACATATGGAAGTCCACTCCATTCATCAGGAAACAGTAAGTTCTCTCCAGAGAGAGAGACAGTATTGGTCTTACATTATTTCTACAGCTTTGTAGGGGTTTTGTCTATCACTTAATCAAAATTATCTCATTTTCCAGGAGATAAGGATTTTTAAAAAAAAATCACTGAAAATAAGTCAGTAACAATATACACAAGTAATTCAGACACTGATACTATACATGGTTCTTAAACAACTATAATTAATTTAGTTAAAAAAACAGACAATAAAAGAGAGAGTTTCATCAGAGAATAACAATTACAAGCAAAACAGCATCCAAAGGCATACAGAAACACGGAAATGAAAATTAGAGGAAATAAAATGAAGGGTTTACCAGCTGGCTTAAAAAAGGGAGATTACATCTACCAGAGGCAAGACTTGTAACAGCAGAGAGGACATTCCAGAACATCTAAACTAAAAGATGAAAACAAGGAAACAAAACAGATGGTCCTAATGTTTCATTTAATTGGATTTCTGAGGCGGGAGGTGAGACATTGATCCACAGACTTATGAAGCTGTATACATCCTACTAGGTTTAAATCTACACATACACACACACCCCCATACACACAGACACACACACACACACTATATGTACATGTATACATACATACAGTGCACACATACATCCACATGCACATATATGTAAACACACAAACAAATATACTCCTATGCATACACCCACATGCACACACACATACATATCCACACATATATACACACATCCACATGTATACACAAGCACAATCTAGTAAAATTGCTAAAATTTAAGATAAAAAATAAAAGCAGCTAAAAAATCAAGACATTATTTTCAAAGGCATAGTAGTATTCTGACAACAGACTTTTCATAAAAATATTGACAGCTATAAAACAGTATAATTATGTTGTAAAAATTCTAAAAGCTTCAAATTGTTAAAACTGAAGAGATAAATCTATTGATAGTCATACGGTAGAGAGTCTGTTCCATGATCAAGAAGAGTAAAGTGAGTGGTCAATAATCCAAAGATGATAGAGAAATTCCTAAACCCAAACAACAGGCATCAAACTCACGGGCCAAAGAAAAGTTCACAAGTAGACTTGTAAAATATAATAAATGATAAATATGCAGTATATTGAAATATATGCAATAAACCTAACCCAGAATTGAGGGGAATTTTTTTTTAAAGTTACATCAGAAGAAAGTGTTAAATCAGTATTCTTCCATTTAGATAAACTAGAAAAAGGAGACACAAACCCAAATCAAACCAAAATAAATAGAATAAAGAAAATAATAAAAAGGAGAAATCAAAGTTAGAACCAGAAAAATAATGAGAGAAAAAGTAAGTAGTCATTAGAAAAGTCAATAAAATTGTCCAGATTCCAAAACTTCCAAATAAAACAACAAAAAGTGAAAAAGAGAAAAAAATACAAATTTCAAATATCAGGAAGGGAATAGAATAACATCAGTGACCCAATAGATTAATAAGGTGATAGGGAACAGTTAGTCTGTAAAGTGTTTGACTGCAAAGACAATAAGACAATACCCTATCAATAGGATAAGATACTGATAATAATGTAATTCTGATAAAAATTGATCAACAAAGATTAAAACTACCATAATTCACACAATACAACATAATTTCAACAGACTTACAATTATGAAGGTCTTTGAATTTATAATTAAAAACCTCCTAAAAAAGAAATGTTAGGGCTTTGACAGCTTTACTAGACAGATCTTGCAAAGGTTTAAAGGATTAATACCACTTTTTCCAGGAACAGAAAAATGTCTACTACTTCCCCATTCATCCAGTGAAGCATCAGTTACTCCACATCAGAATTAAAGATAATATAAAAAACTGTAGACCAGTATTCCTTATGATTTAGATTTTATAAAAGCTTGTCAAAAGACTAGCAAATAGTAAAAAATGACAATAATTGTATACCAAAGCTAAGTGGGATTTATTTAATTAAAAATGGTGTCGTGTTTGAAAAGGAATAAATACAAATCAATTTATTAACAAGTTAGAGAAAAAAATCACATGATAATATAAACTGAAGTTAGAAATACACCTGGTTAAAAAAAAACAAAAACAGCTCATTGGCTTATGATAACTCTCTGAAAAGTAGGGATTTAAGAATTTTCACAACATAGTACAGATACCAACAAAATCCCTGCAGCTAATATTACAAAGGAGAAAGCCAGGACGCTTTTTATATCTGACTTAAAAAAAAAACAAACCAAGTCTTTAGTCTTTCCATTGCTGTTCAACATAGTAATAGAAGTTATGACCTGTGCAATAAGGCACGAAAAAGGAATAACAGGCATACAAAGATGAATGGAAGAAATAGAGCTTGTGTTCAAATAAAAGCCAGGAGAGAGTCGCATCTCCCCTTTCTATAATAGCCACAATATGAATTATGGTACATTTGTACCATGGACTACTACCCAACAATACTAAGTAAGGAACTTTTGATAATGACAATGACATGGATGGATTCAAGAGCATTATAGTGTTCTTGGAACAAAAAGTCAATCTCAGAAGGTCATATTCTACTCTATTTTCCTAATTACATTTTTGAACTATGCTACTGAGGGGACACTTAGAGTGATGTGAAATGGATTGACAATTGCTGAGAGACAGGGATAGGGGAAGGGTATCTGACTATAAAGGGGAATGTGAATGATCTCTTTGTGGCGATGGAAATGGTTCTACATCCTGATTGTAGAGGTGGTTACACAGATCTGCATACAACCTTAGAACAATAGTAATTCCCTCTTTTGGTATTTTGCTGGAATTATACTAGATAGAATCACTGGAACAAAAGCAGTGAAAGACATAATATACTTCTTCTCCCAACTTTAATTCACTATTAAGGACCAACAAGGGAATTAACAAACAGTATTTTTATAAAGATGTCTTGCTATATTGCCCTAGGAGGCCTCAATCATGACCTTTGCGCCCTAGCCTCCCAAGTGCTGTGACTACAGGCATCTCTTACTGTGCTAGGTTCTATGGAATTAATAATTGTAAGAGTAGCATGGTATAAATTATCAGGGACTGTTCCATATAAAGATGCAGCTTATTAACTACATAATAATATACCTGCTTGTATATGCAAAAACATTGAAATCCTAGATACAGCATTCTCCTGTAGGCACTTATGCCCATTTATAGATGTGGAAATCAAGGAACAGAAGGAAAGTGATTTGTTAAAGTTACACAGCAATACTGAGTAGCAGAGTCACTTCCGGCAAATAAATTTCAGCTTCAGAATCTATGTTCAGCCTTTTAAGTCCTCTCTTGCCCATAGGTTTCCCATTCCTGCCAGTCCTTGTCCATGTCCTGACTAAAAGTGAAAAGTAAATAACAATGGATAGAAGTTCATGCCCATTATAGCTGCAGCATGCTTGAAAGGGATCTCAGAGTGAACTTGTCCGTGAGTTGCTCTTGATCCACGTCTGACTTTAAGACTAACTTTTCCTAGAACACAACTGTGGTTTGTTTTTTGGCTTCCAGTGTCAAGTGGGTCTAACCTGAATGGTGTCTTCTAGTCTTGGACTTCCTTGAGGAAGCTAACAGACGGAACAGGGAGATCTGCTCAGGCCTTGGGCTAAGGAAGAACATAGCTCAGGCCCAGGGTCCTCTGTTAAACTTGACATAGAAAATCCTCAGAGTATGCATCAGAACATCCCTTCCTGGGCGTGAACACACAGCCATTGGTAATTTGGGAACGGAGACTGACTATTGGGCACATTTGAGGGAATCCCAAGGCTTGCTCAGGATTCCTTGTGAGCTTGTATAACACAATGACTCAGGAATACTGTTTCTGTATGGGTTCATATCAGCCAGGCTCTCTCCAGAGGGGAGGGTATTCCACCACATATAAATATTAAAACATCTCTTTAAAATGTTGGATATTTATGAGTATAAGCATTAAAACTCTCTTTTTTTTAACTGCTCCCTTCCATCTCACTGATTATTTATTGTTTGAAAAGATAAATACAGGAAAGTAATTGACCTAACAATGGTCTATTCTTGATTACACATTGCATTAAATCCAGAAATTGTAAAAAGGGCACTTTGAAATCTGTCCTTAGCATCAGCAAAGATTGTGTAATGAAAAGGTATGTGGCTTAGCCTAATAGATGAATGGAAACCACAGGTCACAGGAGGCTTGCAGTAATGGCAGCAGATCAGCATCAGTCTAGCTCTGCTGGAAAAAGAGACCAAGTTCAAGGCTTTGGATCCACATCTGCATCTCCACTGCCTTGAACGAAGTGTTTAGTATAAACAGGCATTTCAGAATTTATGGAATGAGGGAGGGAGGGAGGGAGAGAAGGAGGGCTGTCCAATAGCCCAGGAAGAACATGTCTGTTCTTGAACATGTCTGTTCTTTATACACACAGTCCCCTTTCTACAGGGTAGGAGCTTTTACTCTACTCCATATAGACTGTTTTATTTTTAACTGAGGATAGCCTATACAAGCCCTTCAGCCTCCTCTGAGTAAATAGACTTAGCTTGATGAATAGATCCCAAAGTTCAAGTCATTTGTTTGAAAAACATTTACAGGCGTAAATGCACAATAGTTTTCACAATTAGAGTGTTCCTCGGGCATGCTGCTTATTAAGGGTTAGGATGAGAGGTGGTCTTAGAAACGGGCAGTCATTGTGTATCAAGCCTCCTCCTTGGAAAGGCTGTCCACATTTTACTCCTGGAAACTAATAATTTAGTCTGTCTGTTATCACCAGCACTGTTCCAAGAGCAGGTCCCTTAGAACATGGGCAAATTAATGAGAACATTGAGTTTTAAATAGAGAAGGGGTGGAGGAAAGTAGAGTTAATGGTATATCAGTTACTCTTAGCACTTATCTGGCCATAGAGATTCTTTCATTAAGAGATTTCTCATTATTGTCTAAAAGTCACTTAAACATGAATGGCATTATGTTCAGGGGGGGTTTGCGGGGAGGGTGCTTCTGATTGCTTCATTCAACTGATGACTTAAAGCTCCATGGAAATAGCATTTATCACTGGGATTTCTGAAGTGAAATGAGATGGCTTTGGCTGTGTAAGATAGGAAAAAAAAAACCCTACATCTCTAAGAAATTACTGTATTCATTGTTCAGATCCCACACACGGGTTTCATAAAGGTATGAGTCAGAAGGAAGATCTAAAACACCATGAAACTGAAATAAAATTAACTGGAAAAATCACTAGGGAGGAGCCGGGGAACAACCATCAGTCTCATGTGAGCTGTCTGTGACAGAGCACGGCTTAGTGAAATGCGGAATCTCTGCAATTAATACACTGTTGTGACAGGAGATATCAATTATCCTACATTGCCCCAGGAGCACACGATATGCTCCCTCCCAGCTGTTCCCACCTGGCTATGGAGACTCTTAATACCTTTCATATCCATCTTTACTCTTCTTGGAGAATTTCCCAAAACAAAATTTTCAGTGATTGCCAAAACTGAGAGGATAACTATCCAAGTATTCAGTTAAGTAACATCAGCATTCATTCAGACTGAAATATTTGTGTCTGAATTAGAGAGTAGCAACAAGCTACTAATAAGGAAAACCGCCCGTGTGATGTTAATAAGAATATACTTGGTCAAAGTACTATGTACCACTCATCAAAAACGTGCATTGTTGGAGGGGAGAGAAAGGGGAAAGAAGGAAGTCATTCAGAGTTGATCTGATTGTGATGGATTTCATGGAGTAACAGTCACTTGGAACTCCCTTCTCTTTTGACTTCAGTTGACTGAAAAGATGAAACACTATTCTTTCACATTCTCTTATATATAGAAGTGACGTTTTAATTTTTGCCAATGTGAAGTTATTGGAGACTTCTGGATTTTTTTTAAACAAAGAGATCTACTGACTAAGAGTATTTCACTGGCTATTCATCCCTTTCAAATCTTCCTTCCCAGAGAATATATATGAGACTATCTTAGAATTATGGTGCAACACAAAGATGAAACCAATCCACAGAAAACCTCACCCACAGCTTCAGGCCTCCCCCAAACAGAGGGCAAGGAGGAAGATATATAGAGGTTACTTGAAGAGGCTAGGTCCACCTGAATGGGAAACACAGATAGAGCCATTGGATTTTCTAGTTTTATATCTAAAAGATCTGATTTCACATGTTGTGTTTCTGACCACTTTTCTGGGCGCCGTGGAAATTGGGCTAGCTCAGTATGTGAATATTGGACATTCAAGTGACAGGGAAGGAGGATAACCTTCATTCTGATGACTAGTTTAGGAATATCTAATGAGCTATGGTTTGAAAAAGATAATTACCTAAGTATCCCACTGCTTAACAACTACATTATTCATTTATGCAAATGATGTGACAAATCTCACAGAATCTGAGATGGTTTTCAGTTGTTTTGTATATTATCCTCTCACTTTTCTGTTTCTACCTTTTTGTTTCTGATGATTATAATATACCAGCAAGAGATAAAGAGTCAAAGGCAGAGTTAGCTTTTAACCACATGACCATGGAACAGATGGAATCTATCAGGCTCTAAACTGCATGACTCCAAGAGTCAACAGTGACCTTCATAAACAGTTATATTTAATTTACTGACCTTCTCAAAATATAGTCTAATGTGTTATGTGGTCCAATGTTATTGTGTAAAAGCTTTCCTGAGAGGTATAGCTGATATTTATTAAGGCAGGCAATGGGCTTATTTCACTCAAGTATTAGACAATCCAATGTATATAAGATTCTTTTCATTTTATAGTTCTAAAACTTAAAAGCTCTTGAAAAATTGATCCAATGTCACAGGAAGGCCCCAAAGCTTCAGGTCTTTCCAAAATTGAATGCACTTACAATTTAAAGTTTTTTGTTTGTTTGTTTGTTTTTACAGTGGACTGTATTTATAACTAATGCTATACTGTGATCATTTCTCATTTGTTTATGAGACAGATTCAGCCATTATATTGAGTTTCTTGAAGGTTAAAACTGCTAAACTCATTGTATGAGCTCTGGAATGTATCAGATGCTCAATAAAAGTTTCTAAAAAGCACTTGTAAATACAATGTTGGAGCATCAAGACCACTTACCTGGGTGAATGGGGTGTTCCCTGCTATTTACCATTCTAATTTCACAGTTCTTCTTATTAACCAATAAATAGTTAGTAAACAAATACAAAGATTCCAGTGTTACGGGACCACACAAAAGCTTATAATTAAGTCCAAATGTATACATTATTTGGATTATCTGTCAGAGAAAGTAATTCCTTTTGGATTCACTAAGAACATGCTGTTTTCCTTCTCACCTAGGTGAAGAGATGATGGTAAATGGAGTGACCCTTACAATCATGGGGCATAGCAAAGTAAGTGAGAGGTTTGAGTGTTTCTGGTTGAAATGGAGAGTGTAAACTATATACCAGTCAACTAAATTAATAGCCAAGTGAAGATCCCACAGAGAGCTGATTAATGAAGGTCTCAAGTAATGAATTGCAAGAATTATATTTGACACTGATCAATGCTCTTATCAATGACATAGATGAGTCACAATGATTAAATATGAGAGTGATAAAACTGACCTATGAAGCATATCTAATATTTTGAACAAAAAAGGAATGTCTTTATTGATGATAACAATGAGCTAAAAGTAACAAGTACATTTTGTGGGTGTGGGTCTGGGTTAAGATAGGGTGTCACTATATAGCCTAGATTCAAACACATGATTTTCCTGCCTCAGCACTGGTCCTACTAGGATTGGGGGTATATGCCACTATGCTTGCTTTAATCCTAACAAGTACATTTTTAGCTTAGATATGAAAATATTCTCCAATAAACTATCACTCTATAAATCATTTTATTCAATAAAAATATCAAATACAAGGTTTGATAATACATAGCTTGGAGATTGTCCCTGAGAGTGTTTCGTCAACTTGACCTAAGTTAAAATTTTCATTGAGAAATGCTTCCATAACAACAACTTGTTGGCAAGTCTGTGGGGTCCTGGCTTTACTAATGATTGATGTGGAAGAGTCCTGCCTCCTATGGGCAGGTCCACCCCTGGGCAGGTGGTCTTGGATTGTATAAGAAAGCAGGCTGTGAATAAGGAGCATTCTTCCATGGCCTCTCTTTCAGATCCTATTTTCAAGTTCCTGCCCTGACTTTCTTCTAGAAACAAGCTGAAATAAACTCCTCAGTTTTGGTTATGGTTTATTACAACAGTAGCAAACAAACCAAAACAATAATGCAAGTGAAAAGCTTAGATGTTTTAGATTAAAAAGTATAACATACACTAGAAACTATAGCTGATGTACAAGTTTAGGTCACATTGATAAATAATCAAGATTAAGGCCAAGAGATACAAAATCCTTTGGCTTCTGATACATCTGAAAGATGCTGTCCAGTTGTGTACACCATGATTAACCCAGTGATCATAAACTCAATAGACTAGAGAGTATCCAGGGAACCAACCACCAAGAGAGCTACAGGAATTGATTATGAGACAGGACTAAAATAGCTGGAGGAGTTTATATTGAAGAAATGACTGCCCAATGACCCTAAGGCAATGGGCTATGCCGTCTGTACCCCTTTTTCAAGCCAGTTATGAGCATAGATATTAACAGATTCATTTTTACATAGAGAAAATAAACTTAAATTGTTTTTGACCATCTTAGCATTTGACACACCATAGCATCGTCTTCATCATTTAGAGAGGTAAGAATGCTCTGTTATTGATCTGTAGTTTAGGACTACACCTCATGAATAAACCCTCAGCAAGCTCTTCCTCTCATAGTTGTCCCCTAATTTCACTCATGATGAGTATAAATGACTCATCGTGATGACCGAGCGTCAGTCACTTCACCTCTTTTTTTGCTCAGCTCTTGGGCCTTTCTACTTTTATCTCTTGCCATTGATTGTTTTCTTTCTGTTTCCTCTAATATCTAATAAACAGTTTCTTATACTGTGAGCCTTAATCCCATAAGAGGCCATAAATTAATATAAGGGTTGTAAAAACTTTTAGCAACAGTAAAAGGTCTCTGGATGCATGATGACCACATAAACAATTCATGGTGTTCTGGCAGCACTCACCCAGGCTGTATTCCCCCATCTTCACTGTATCCTTGGCCCTGAACATATAACACAAACACTTTACCCGGCACATGCCATGGACAATGAACACCATACCTTGGTTCAAATTTGAGGTTACTGTATGTTGCACACTGCAATATTTTTACTATACCTACATAACTATGAAAAAATTCAGGCTTTTGATGTTTTCTTACCAGCAGGTCTCAGCATGTAAATATCAAATTCATGTGTCTTTCAATTGTATTTTGTTAAAATGTTTGATTTGAAAAATTGATGTTGGAACTGCTGATTTGAATTTCACAGAAAAAAATCATTATATGAATTTTGGCCTTGTGATGAGCACAGAATTTCCAACAATTTTAAAAGGGGCCCTAAGCACACTTCTATCATTTTATACTATGCATTTATGTGGCATTCTCAGCATTGACGATTATAAAATCAAAGTATTGATCAATTCTGAAAAATGCTGAAGATGCTTTATGTCCTACAGCATCAAATATTCAGCCAGGATTTAAATCTTCATGTAAAATAAATAAGCATTCATCTCATTAGCATGCAAATCTGCCTCCATTTTTAATCCCTGGCAAAATTACACATAAAGAATCATCTTAAAATAAACTTATTTATGATATATTATCAGTGAGTGTTTCACTTGTATATATATATCTTATTATTTATATGCTTGGTTATGAGTGCAGCTCAAGAAGCTCTCACAATCCACACTTCTGTCACTTGGCCTTCACCTTCACCCCATTACCATGTGCTCATCACTGTCTTTGTTAAGATCTGTGTATCTTTCAACGTACAGCAACCCTCTATTTGGGGGACGTACCATTTCCCCTCATTCCCTTGATCACCAGTCCTGGCTCTTGGTAGACGCTTCCTAAGTATTTGCTGCATTTTTTGCATAGAATGAGATATGGCATTTTGAGAAAGTTATTTTACGGAAGTTCACACAGTAGTAATCTGGAAGAGAACTGGACCCAGGACCAACCCCATTCGAGAAGTCATAGTTTAACATACCATTAACATGCTAAGAACCCAAACTGAGCCGCTTTATCTGCATATTGTACTAGGAATGAGAAGGTGTGTCTAAGTGACAGGGTGGGTCAGGGGAAAGAATGTGAGACTGAGAAATGTAGAATGAAGTAGCAGTGTTGGGCAAGTCACTCACAGTCCCTCAGTGTCATTTTGTAGCATTACCACAGGTTACTTCCTGAAGCATCCCTCTAGACTGCCTCCAAAGACAGTCTTTCCCACCCCAAACCTCTGCTTTCTCATTACCACTAGGCTCACATTCAGCTTCTGGCCAAGTCTCATTATCAGTTGCCTTGGCTCCTACTAAGCTACTGACATTGCCTTCTCGGAGTTAACCAATGACTTTTAGTGGCCACATTCTCTTTGCAGGCTTCATTCTTTTAACCTCTGTGGACACAGTTATGACCCTGGCCACAGGTTTGGGACATACATCACTCCCCACTGTACACAGGCTGCCACCCACATTTCTGGAGCCTGAGTTGGATAGCTGCAGGATGCTCTTAGCACAGGCTTCCAGGCAGTTGCTATCAACGTGAGACTCATCTGTTCACTTTCACAGTGACTTAATGTGTGGGGCAATCTCACTCCCTTCACTTTCTCCCTCCTCACATGTGATGTTCTGGGTATTACTGGATTTTCTTAAATGCATGCTTGTTTGTTTTTTTCTAGCAACCTGATCCTTGTACACACATGATTATTTTATAAGGGAAAACAGTTATCCTATTGAACATAATCAATGCTTAAGGACTCTCCCATAGCCATCTCCTCCATCACCTGCTTAAGGAGGTCTTTTGTATGCAGCCCAAAAAAGAAAGAAAAGCTTTCATCTTTAATTACAGAATATTACAGCTCTCCATTCCCACATGTCTTGGAATTAAACTGGGTAGAAGGGACCTTTTCTAATACTCATTGATGAGTCATGATCATCTTCCGATCTTCCTGGGAACTGTCTACATTATCTAGACCATAGTAGGTACCAAATAAATTCCCATTGAATGAAGACTGATTGGATGGGTGGGTGAGTAAGTGATGCCCTTTACTTTAAAATAAAGTAGGTTTAGAACTCATACTGTCTTCTTGGTGATATTGCTTGGAATACTGCCCAAAGGAAATCTTAGATGTACGTGGGCTCAGAATTTCATGACTATAGGACAGTATGAGTGGTCATAACAGTAACCATGATGATAATAGCTCCCATTATCTAGTGCTTACTATGCATCAAGGCAAAATTGCTTGCTTTAAGACTTCAAGGAAAAGGAACAGAGCAGACTTAAAACATAATTAAAGATAAGAGCAGAATCAAGACAATTCTGAGGAAAAAGAGTTATTCTTTGATCTGCTATCCAAAATTTTAACAGCTGTCTAAACCTCCACAGAAGGCAGATTTGGCTCCACAGAGCCAAAATTAAGATTCCACTACTCATATAGACATCTGGGCTTGGCAGTAAATAAATAATTTTGGGGGGGCAGCATTTTATAGTTGCTGTCTTTAACATAATCTAATGAGATTAATTTCCTGGTTTACCTACACTGGTAAAAATTAACCTTGAATAGTGTGTCCACCTGAGTGTTATGGTTTAAAACTAAACATTTCCCCCATGAATTCAGTATTGAAGGCTTGGTTCCAGTATAGCAGTGTTAATAGCTGGGGCCACAGAGCCATGGCAACTTTGTCAGTGGGTTCGTCTGTTGATAAGGTCATACAATAGTGGAGCCAAGTTTGAGGCAGTAAGGCTCTGGGGGACATTTGCTATTTTTCTCCCTCACTGTGACCAAATATCTGGCAAGAAGCGATTTAAATGGGGGGAGAGTTACTGTTGAAGTCTGGCTAATAGGGCTCAGTCAATCTACCATGATGGAGAAATTATGAGAGCAGAAATCAAATCCATATTAGTAATCACAAAGAGATAAATACCATTGTTCAGATTGTCCCTCCCTTTTTAAATTTAGTATGGTATTCTGGCCCATGAAATACTTGTTGATGCCCAGCGTCAGTCTTTCTACCTCAACCAGCCTAATATAGAGACTCCCTATAAATGTCCAGATTTTAGATCCTGTCAAGTTCACAATCAATGTTAAGCACTATAAAGGGCTTGGCTGTGTCCCTGTTCCTCTCCCAGACCCTTTCTGCTTTCTGCTGTCCCTAACTGAGCAGCTTTCCCTCAAGACATCATCTGCATCATGAAGTGCAGCCCAGAAACAGCTCAATTGAACAGCTCGACCATGGCCGAGACCCAGAAAACCACATACAAGCATAAAGATTTCTTCTCTTGGGCTGTCTATTTCATGGATTTTGTCACAGAGATAGAAGTGTGAGCAATTTAGAGTTCTAGGAAAATATGGGTAAAATAAGCTTTAAGTGACACATATTTTGGGTACGATGAATTCTGGTTGTATAGTATTCTTGGAGGCCAACAATACATATTAACACATCAGGCCAAAAAAAAAAAAAGGAATACTCTAAAAGAAAAACCTGTTTCTGTGGTTTAATTCTTTTTGTGGGTTTGGTATAAATTTCTTCTTTCGGAATGCCTCACATTTATTCCTACAGAACTAGCACTGGGTCACACAAGCTTGGGAAGGAAGGTCTGAGAAATACAGCCCTTACATGCTAACGTTCTATCAGATATATGCAAAGAAGATTGCTAGGAAGTCCTCTCTGACTCAGAGAAAGGAAGATTGACTATGCTGTGGCCCAGAATAGACTCTACTATAGTATTATTATTTACATGATAAAATTCAACCCTATGTGAAGGCTGGAGAGAAAAAGGTCCACTCTTAATCAATCCTTAGAATTAGCAATTTACTTATGATGGCCGTATCACACAGTCATAGGAATTTATATTTTCATTTTGTCCTAACGAAAAACTTGACCATCTTTCTTTAATATTATCAACCTGGAAGCCTGACAGTAAGGATTAAAAATTGTTCCTCGCTTTCCTCTTGGTTATTGGAAAGGTTCTGAAAGGTAATCAGTCTTGGGAAGCTACACTTTACAGTCTGCATAAAAATGCCATGATTTCCCTTCCTCTCCCCAACCTAATTGAAAGTGCATAATATCACCCAGCTGGGGAAATGTGTAAATGGTAAACATATGCAATATATCATGCTATCGCGTAAAAGCTGGCTACTGCTAGGGACTGGAGGTTGTCAGAACTCTAAGAAATCTGGAAAATGAGTCTTTTTCTTTCATCTAGAATGAGAGCTTCTTGTGTCTCCTCCCTACAGATTTCAAGCAGTAGCAGTCAGATTAGAACAATGTCCATCAACTCACTCCTGGACCGTGAGACTCGAAGGTCACCTCACAATGCATATGGACTGAAGCTCTGTTAGACCATCGTTTCCCCAGATAGGACATTTTTCTTGGGCAAGAGGTGTGGTTGAAATCATCTTGTTTCTTTCTTGCTTCAGGGAGATGCTCCTAATATATCTGTCCTTTGCTTCCAAACCTACAGGTCACATCTTGCCTTTCTCTACTTCATCAAACTCCTGGGACCAAGATTGTCTCATTTTCCACCTATGCTCATCAATGAATAGGCAGACAGTTGAGTTTTCCTTGAGTATAAATCCCAAACTTATTTTTCATAGTCCCCTGCCCTGTGGTAGTTATCTATAGCCTATATAGCTAACTACCTATAACTCTATTACATCTACTTGGAAGCTATTTTCTCTTGCGTGACTCCTCACCTCTAAGTTTCATGCCTATCTTCTTGAATAAGTGTCATACAGTAGGGTTGTTAGGACAAAAACAATTTATGTCTTCAAAGTCTTTATCATTAGTTCTCTGCCACTGTATTCCTGCAAAGATTGTTCCCCATTGTATCATGCAGTCTACTGACACCATCCATTCATGCCATCTTCTAGCTAGCTATTGTTTTATTTTTGATGACTGATACTTTACTGGTAGGTCAAAGTGAAACATTTGTCTGGGGCACCATGTCACTTCAGTTTTAATAGATTGAAGGATACATTTTTATTTGCTTCAGCAGGAGAGATGATTTGAAACTTACTGAATTAAAACTGCATTCATCTTTCACTAATATTACCTGTCAGCTAGAGCTGGAGGATGATATGGCTTGTTGACCTTGGCATAGAGACCCTCTAAGTGGTCTCTGTCTGGAGACAGTGGACGTCCATCCCGAGGGTAAGCAAGTGGTCCAGCTCGAGGGGGAGATGGAGATCTAAAGGCATTTGCTGATGTGCATGGCTCCCGAAAGTGGTTCACTCTGGCATAATTGGGGTCTATTTCATCATCGTCCATATCATGGACTGATCCGATCGCTCCAGTGGCATAATCAACGAGACCTCTTGCCTGCTTCTCCCTTAGCTCCTGATGTTTTGCTCCAATCCTGAAAAATATAGAGGAGGTAGCATAGGCGAATGTGAATTTCAGACACTGACAAAATGAAACAGTCTCCGGAATCTCTGTTAACTCTTGCCTACCACTTAGCCGACACATTCCTGTGCCTTCAAGATCACTCCATACAGAAATGCCAACAGCATAAGAGGATTAATTTTAAATCCATGACCTTTATTTGTCATAGTCTTCACTTTGATAGCATTGCTATAGGTATTCTGACACATCTCCAACTGATGATCAGGGTGACAGCATCCTCCCCACAAAGTAGCTATTCTGTGGCAAGAGTGTACCTCGAAAGAGATGCCATGACAGTCATTTCTTGGGACAAGACTGCACTGGAAAGAGCCTATCAGATTTCTATACTTTTGCTATGACTTCACTCTTTAGCATTCCAGAGTTTCAGTATATTCTAAAAAAGAGTTTGAAAAAAATTATTTAAATATGAAAAAGAAGTACAGAGACTGTCTGGTCACTAAAAGCAGCAGAATTGAAGGTAATGTAAGGGACTCCAAGGTTTTTTTTTTGTTATAAAATGGGGATCATTGTGCTTCATTGTACAAGAGCTAGGAACAGAGTAAAAGAAGAAATTAATAGGCTTGTGACAGAGATGAATTGGCACATATAAGTGAATTAAACTTCATTACTGGCAGAACTCCATAGCCCTATAGCTTTAAGAGATAGGGCAGAATGTTACTGTTAGCAGTGACAATATGTAGAATACTGGGGATGAAGCACGAAATATATTTAGGTGGGTTCTATACCCAGCTGAATTGTGAGAATTTATCCAGAGAGCACTAGATTGGTTCTCTTCAACCCCTCCTAGTACCCTAAGATAGAAAGCTCACTAGGATGTCCTATTGGACAATGGTGGTGTAGGTGGTGTTGGGGCCCCTTTAATCTTTTACCCTTGAGAATACAAAATGTAGAAAGAGAAAAGGAAGATGATGCTGACTTGCGTATCTAAAGAGATGTTCAAAGAAGGATGAAAACAAAGTTGAAATCTAGGACTCAGAGAAGGGAAGAGGGGTATGGATAGCAGCGAAAGGTCTATGTTTACCTGGAGACACAAACTGAAGCCCTGGGCCAGGTACAAACAAAACCTGAAAAGTCCCCCAGCAGCTCCTCTTCAAACAAATACAGTTGTTTTGGTATATGGTAGCTAATTTCATTTTCCAAACATCAAATCCTTTGTCAAGGTCTTTAGAAGCCATGATGTTTCAAAGTATTTTTTTTTTCTTTGTGACAGGACAGTGTTTGTATTTTAGGGTTTTTTTTTTTTCTTCAGTAGATAGGAGAAGGAATTTGGTAAGAGGGAAAAAAAGCAACAAAATATAACAGTTAGAAGGAAGAACAAGATAGAAAAAACAGCATCTATCTATCTTGGGGTCACAACATGTGAAAATAAATGCCAAGATATATTATTGCATATCTGTTTTAACTTAGCTAAAAATGTGCCTGACATATAAATAAATGGAAGGATTTTTATTTTTTTGCATAAGGGCTTCTGAATTAAGATGAAAAGATTACACAGTAGGCCTCTATTAAAGAGCCTTGCCTGTCCCCTTCCAGTGCATGTTAGGCCCAGATTCATGGATGTTTGTATTGAATAATTTTTGATAAAGAAGACAGGCCGCTCCAATGAAACTTGAGACTCAGCCTAAAATGGGCATTATGCCAAGATTTATCATTTTCAAAGGATGGTGCAGACTGGTTTATCAGAGAATGCTTCCTGTTCTACAAGGATACGGATTGATTTCCATTGTAAATAAGGTAAAAGACACCAGCAAAGTCCAAGGGTGGGATTCTGTACGCTCCCTCTCCCTCCTAAGTCTGATGCCTTGGCAGAAATCAGTCACTAAATGGATAAACACCTCCTGGCCACTGCATGGGGCTTCACTTGTATATTAATGGAAGAGGAAAGTACCAAGCCTTTTTTTTTTTTTTCAAAAATAATAGAAATAGAACATGAGAATTTATGTTTCTTATTTCAATTCTCTCTTTCTTTGAGGTTTTGAAACTAGTTAAGCATGCTAAGTGTGTAGGAATTCATGGATGAAAAAGGCTTCCATGTATGCCAAGCAGTGTTGAATCTCATATTTTTCTTTGCTAAAACAAAACCAATTCTTCCTTAATCTCCTCTGAACTACTGAGGGTGGCAGTAACTAATTTCATATTAATCACTCAGTAGGTGAAACAGTAATTTCTCTATGTCATCATTATTATGCCATATATCAGGGTCTCTCCATGTGGGGTGGATGAGGCAGTCACAGAAAGGGGGTACACAGGAGCAGAGGAGACTCTCAGGACAGTGTCAGAGAAAAAGAGTTCATTTATCTTTCTCGGACCCTCCTCCACTGCATGCAGTTTAAACATTCTAGTTGTTTCTACTTGGGAGTCTCTTTACCACTGGAGACTCAATCCATTAAAAATACCTGAATTTGAGAGTAGCCTAACCACCTTCTCAGCTCATGATACCACTCATTTCCCCATTCCTCTGATCACATGACCTTTGGATTATTGAAATCTTGCTTTTCTTTCTTTGCACAGAGCAGTGTCTCTTGTTTCCATTACATTTCTTGATTGACTCTTTTATTTTTATTTTCTTGGCTAGCATGTGTAGTAGTTATGCTTCATATTGCCTAGATAAGTTGTTTAATGTGGTACCCATTGGCTGTGTATGAACCTATAACTTTAAATTTTAATTAATTAAAATAAAATAAAACTAATTTTTTAAGTCTTATAAAGTCATTCAAGTGATCAGTAGCTATATACAGCCAGTGGCTTCTGTACTGACAATAAAGATGTATACAAGCCTACAACTGCCTGAAGTCTTATTGGACTATGTCATTTTGACTTCCTCAAAGAGATTCTGGTATGTCACCATATCCCATGTGTCTTTGGGTTTCTACTGCTGTGATAAGACACCAAAGCAATATGGCATAAAATGTTTTATTTTGCTTATTCCATTTTATAGTTTATAGTCTATTGTCTAGGGAAATCAAGGCAGGGACCTGAAGGCAGGACATGAAGCAGAGGCCATGGAGAAAGTGCTGTGGACAGGTGGGCTCCTCATGGCTTGCTCAATTTGCTTGCTCATAGCATCCAAGACCACTAGCCTACAGTTATTGGATCTTCTCATAGTTAAAAATCATTTAAGAAAGTGGACCACAGGCTTACCTACCCACAGGCCACCTGGTGGGGACATTTTTTAGTAAGTTTTTCTTTTTGAAAGTGGCTCTAGCTTTTGTCACACTGACGTAAAACTAGCCAGCTGACCACGTGAATGTGTTCCTGAGAAGGCTGCTATAACAGGCTTCCTTAAAGAGCATTTCTACTTCATTCTCAGTCAGACTGCGATCCCTATGAGTTATAATAAATGACTGAGTGAAAGTATGGTTCACTCACTCTTTTCACCAGAACATTACATGATCAAGGATTGAGGGAAGAAAATTAATCTTTAATGGAGTTATAAGTGGCTACAATCCCACACCTTACATTAACATTGAGACTCAGTCTAAAACAAGGATTATGCCAACAGCTAATACATTTTTTTTTTATATATTTTTAACTGGGCACATATCTCCCCGAAGTAATGAAAATCTGCAGGAACATAGTCAGCATGACTTTATGTAGTAAACGGGTGTCTGAGGGCAGGAAAGGATTCAAGATTGTGTCTTGTGCAAACCCAAGTTCAAGCTGGGGAATGACAGTTAGGGAGAGCTGCATAGCCTGTAAGTAGTCTCTCCTGTCTGTGAGCAAACTCTATGGAGACAAAGTAGGAAGAAAAAGAAGTGGTACGGAAGGCAAGGGAGTAAAGAAAAATCCAGAGTCACCAAAACAAAACTACGCACTGAGGCAGCCTCATCTAGGATCAGGTTCATCTGCTGTCAGGATAACTGACAAATTGAAGGCCATAGAAAATAAACTCCCAGGGCAGTGCCACAGCACAGTGGGAAAGAAAATTATTTTTGGAAAACACCTAGAACGGAAGCTTCTAGTGACCTTATGCTGTTATTCTGTGTCACTGAAATGATGTTTTAGCATATGTGCTAATTTAAATTTCAAAAATTTGTAGTTTAGGAAACATATTGAACTAGTCACAGAAATATTTCTTTCAGCAAAGACACACCCGCAGAGGTTTCTCAGTCTTCCAAAACAGTGGCACTAGTGGGAGATCAATATTCTCAGCATAATTGTAATTCTAAAAGAATGTTAGATATCAGTGGAGGTATATGCATATAAGTATATGTGATACTTATAAATTATGCACTGTCATTCCTGCATGGAATTATCTGGCAGGATATATGGAAAAGTTATAATGTGGTTGTTTCTAGAAATGCATCTTAATATAACCTTTATACATTATGTGTTTTGGAATTTCTATATGTATTTAAGATAATTATTTCAGTTATGACAAATTATTGTTCCCTAAAGGTGTGTTTACTTCCTTCGGTTCAATTACTTACACTGAAATTTCCATTAGTTGGTCAGTTTCCATCAGTTAGTGAGCTCTAACCTTCCCTAGTAGCGAACTAAGGTTGTCAATCATAGCTTCACAGTTTTGTCTTCTCTACTACCTGTAGGTTCAGTAAACTCTGTATTTATCTGAAATATAGTTATATAAAGTTTCTTAATCCATTATTGATTACTGTGTAATTTCTGTACATTTGTTTTATTTCATAATAAAAGTTGAAAGTTACAAATGGGAGAAAATGCAATAGCATTTACAAGATCGAGTTTTGTAAGCCTTAGACACATTTGTATTATACAAGCCATGTAAAGTTTGTTCATAACTATTATTAAATGGCTTGCTTTTGGAGAGCAGTGGTGGGTGGATTACACAAACCAGCCTGCTTCCATGTGTTGTGTTTATACCCTAGCATACCCTTTGTTCTGACTGGAGAACATCACCCCACTTCCACATGTTGGAATCAGACTATAAAAACAAAACAAAATGAACACCTTTTATTGATTCACTCTTGACATTCTGCCCCCTAATTGGACTGCAAACTACTTCAGTGTGTCTCGTGAGTTTTTCTGCTAATTTTTTGGCTCTTTATGAATTCAGTATTTGCTGCAGTTACACTGTGTATTAGAATGAGGAACAGAGCCATACTTGGTCCCTGGTTCATCTACAGGAGAGACGTAGGTGGCAGAGGAAGCTGTGTATACACGGGGTAAGGGTCTGTCATATCTGGGGATTATGAGTAAGAATTCTAAAGGCAGGGTCTTTAGAAACTTGTCATTCTTAATATAAATTGTGGAAATGGTAGATTCTTTAATTAGAGGGAGGAATACCTATGAATGGGCAAAGATATGCAGTATTTATTCAATATTTAGCCATAAATATGATGTAGAAACTGGCTTGTTTGAGTTATTTCGTCTCTACAAAAGGATGTACCCAGTAAAGGTTATGGGCAAAAAAGATTTATCTATATTAAAAAAGTTGGTGAACTTTTATTCTTCTTTTCTATTTTTAACTTTTTGTTATAAAATGAAACAAAGACACTGACATTTTACAAAACAAAGCCTCAGATAATAATACTGTAAGTAATACAAGAGGCATTTGTATGAGTTCATTTTCTGTCAGTGGAGAAAAGAGGCTTAAATAGCTCAGGATTGAGTCTGAGCAACATAGCGCAGGCTTAGATGTGGGCTCTTTGGGAGCTTTATCTCAGGCAATGGGGATGGGAGTATATATCAGAAAGACCACATGGAGAAACAGGAGGCTGGAGAGACTGGAGTTTCATAATCCCTTCTGAAGTCATGACACGATTTTACTGAGGGACCTTCCACTGGGATCCTCCTCATAAGGATCCACCATCCAGTACTGTTACGTAGCGGCCTAAGTGTCTGGTCCACAAAGTTTTGAGGGACACACTCTACTATAAACGGCAATCTTCCTATGCTCTCTCTTCATCACAGACGCATCTACATCACATCTGTATTTCTTCTCCTCTACAGTAAGAGTCCTGCCACTTACAAAAGTAGATAATGAAAACTAAATTGTTATGTCATCGTTATGACTAGCTTTGTGATGCCCCTCCATTGCTGTAACTGAACTATGCTTACTTCGTAAAAGCACTTCTGTTCAATTCTCATTTGACCCTACTTTTGCAAATGTCAGTTATTTTTCATTGCTGTGATGATATATCATGGCCATGAAAACTGAAAGAAGGGTTTATTGGAGGTTTTCAGAGGGTTGGTCCATGGGAGCATGGCAAGTAAGCATACTGCTAGAACAGAGCAGCAGCCAAGGGCTTACCTGTTGAAACAACACCCATGGGAGGTGTGGGGGGAAAGGAAGAAGAGGAAAAGAAGAGGAAGAGGAGGAGAGAGCACTAACTAAGAGTACTGTGGGCTGTTGAAGCCCCAAGGCCCTCCCCCAGTGACACACCTTCTCCAGTAAGGTAACACCTGCTAGCCTGCTAATCCTTCCCAAGCAGTTCCACCAACTGGGGACCAAGGAATCAAACCTATGAACGAACCCATGTGGTCCATTCTCATTCAAAGTAACACAGCAAGTAACCTATGTGGTCCATTCTCATTCAAAGTAACACAGCAAGTAACCTAATACTTAATCTACAAAGATAATCAGACTTAATAAAGATCAATAGCCCTTAGAGCCATGGATGTGTACTCCTCGAGAAGAATCCATTAGGGCAGCATTTCTATAGTGAGTGAAAATATGTTTTATATATCCAAAGGCTGTTTTTTGACAGAATGAATTATTGGCTTGTCGTCTTTCCTTGAGTATAAACATGTGGCTCCATTTTGTACAACAGTGTGACTGTTAAAAAGCTGGCTGATAACCCAGGTTCCCCTTTCATAAGTGACTTATAAACAAATTGCTTTTCTTGCTTGTTTAATTGAAATATTTTATTCATTTTTTTTCCATTCAGTCACTTTGCTCGGAATGTAGTTCTGTCCAATATGTACTTCAAAGTATATATTTTAGTATCATAAAGTTTTCGTAAACTACAGTTTTATTTACCACTACTATAGGGTATAAATTGTATATCAAAATCAATTGTATTTTGATTAGATAAGACAATAATGGCACTGAAATAACTTAGTATTGTTACAGTGTCAATTCATGAAAATGTTGCTACAGGATAAATAGCATCCCAGCAATGCCCTTTAAGTGGTATCACATAAAAATGCATCCAGTGCCTTTTTGCCTTACTTTACTGACACTGAGAGAGGAAACTGGTGTCCACTGGGCAGTTCTGTGATCGCCTTTTCATTTAATCATCAATGAAGTTTGTAATTGTTTCATGACAGGCTGTAAAAAATGGGCATTGAGAGGTCACTTTTTAAAATATATTTATTACCTAGACTTCTTCAATAAGGAAACCTTGCTCTCAAAAGGACGGGGCTCTGATTTTTAGTGAAGCTCTCCCAGTGCAGGCAAATCAGTATAAATTCTTATGCCTCTCTCTGTCTTCATGCCATATAATGCCGTGTGTGTGTGTGTGTGTGTGTGTGTGTGTGTGTGTGTGTGTGTGTGTGATTAGCATACACACATGATGCTTCTATGAGAGAAACTATCTCTCTCACCAAATTTAGATCTTATTGAAATAATCCTAGATCCAGGAGATCCATATTATAAATGTATACATATGCACAGTAGCTAGCTCTCCATATGAAATGATAAAATATTTCTTTTTCTTTCTTCCAATCCTTTTTCTTATTTTCCTTTAAGTTTTCTTCATAGCTTTCCTCATCTCAAATAGCTCACCTTATACATTCATGTCAAATATATATGTATATATATATACACGCATGCATATACATACAAGTGCACATGTGTGTATTTCACTTTTATAAAGTCTAGTTTATATATACAAAAGAGATCAAGGGATGTCTGTCTTTCTGAGTCAGGCTTATTTTATTTAACATGATTATCTACATTTCCATAAGTTTCCTTGCGAATGACATGATTTCATATGACTGAATAAAAATCCATCATGTATATATTTTATTCATTCATCTGACGATGCACATCTATTCTGGTTCCATTGCTTAGTTATTGTGAGTGGCTCTCCTATAAATATGTATATGTAAGCATCTCTTTGTGGTGTGCTGATTTAGAATCCTGGGAGTGTAGACCCAAAAATGGGATGTCATTTGATCATCTAGTAGATCTAGTTGTACTGTTGTGAGGCATCTCCATCCTGATTTCTATTGTGTCTGGTTGCATAGTTTAAAAAATAATCATTATATTTGAACTGATAATTCTGATCCAAATTTAATGTTGTGGAAAATTTACAGTAAATAAATATGTATAAATTCCTTTAAAATAAGTGTTTCATTCTTTATACTAATATGATTATGCATTTGTATAACTGTATCATATATTTGTATTAATTTTATTATATATGTATATATAATATATTGTAGTGGAGAGCAGGTACTATCACCATGCCTGAATTCTATTGCCTCAAGTAGGTGTTATCTCAAATCACCAGCAACTGATAAAGAAGGATATTATTTATTCAGGGGGTTCAGAGAGGAAACTCACTGATACAAACGATTAAATAGTATGGTTCCTGGGAAGCTGGACTGTTCCACATGGCTGAAGTTCAGCAAGTCAGTTCCTCTATCTAAGAGCAGGAAAAAGAACAGGAAAGAAGAGGCTTCTGCGTACATGCACCCTGATCTTAAGCTGCCCTTCAACCATGCCCATAATTCTATTGCCTCCATGGGCTTAGGTGAATCCTGAATCTACACTGGTCAAGAGACCGCATCTCTAGGTCATAGTGATGGTACCTTCTCTCCTCTACAATATATTTAATTGTATATATAATATATGCTACTTAAATACATGTATAGTTTAAAGTAACAATGCTCACATCACTGTCTCATTCTGATACTGTAAGTGGGCTGGCTCATCAGCCATAAGTCTACAAGTTTAAGTTGAAGATCTGGCACTACCAAGGTCAGGGGAGGGCACTATTCTCAGATGTAGACTGCAGGCCTCTTACCGTGACCTATGTCTTGCAGACAAGTAAGGCAAAGGCAACCTCAGGTATCTCTTCTAAAGGGACTAATCTAGTTTTGAAAGGGTTTTCCCTTACTACCCAGTCATCTCCCCAAAGTATTGCCCCTATTATCATCATATGGTTAATTAAGTTTCAATATAGGAATGTTGTTGGGTTGGGGGTATGTGCCCAAACATTTAGACTATAGCAATCACCACTAGGCTATTACAGTTTATGGTGTTATCTTGGCTCTGTTTTCTGTTAGAAAATATTTTCTTTATTTTCTCTAAAATAGACAAAGAAAATGTCTATTTTCTATAATACTATGTACTGTCTAAACTGTTTCTAACATCACTCAATTACTTTTCCTAAGTACTTTTCCTAAATACAACCAATTTGTTTTAATTAGGTTATTCAATTTGGTTTGCATTTAATTTTTAGATTATTCTTTCTTCATCTTTGACTTTTATTGCTAAATATGCAAAACATATGTATATTTTGTTCAGTGTGCATGAGTGCATGTGTATGTGTGTGTGAATGGTGGGGTATGCTTGGACATTGATGTTGGGTATCTTTTATCATATTCTACTTTTGAGACAGGGTCTCACCCTGTAACTCTTGCTGTCCTGGAAATCCATACGTCCACCAGGCTGATCTTGAACTCAGAACACTTGCTCCTGCCTCCTAGGTACTGGCATTAAAGGCACATACCTCCATGCCTTGTTAACCTCATTTTTTGAGACCTAGTTTCTTTATGAACCTGGAACTCATTGATTAACTAGACTGCTAGAACACTGAGCTGCCGAGATGAGCCTGCTTCTACCCCTGCCCTTTGCCTCACTAGTGCTGAGGGTTCAGATGAATGCTGCCAGGTCAGGCTTTTCCTTGGGTGGGTGCTAAGGATCCAAACTCAGGCAAGCACTTCACCAGCAGAGCCTTCTCCCAGCCTTAAATGTATTAGTTTTCTAAATTAAATAGAACAAATTATACAGCAGTCATTATCTATTTTGTCTGTCCAGAATAGTACAACTATATTGGTTTTTTAAGCAGCCATGTTTATATATTTATATCCCTCCTCTGTTATCACATATATACATACATATATTTCTATACTTTCTCACAATGGCATTCAGAAGAGTACGTAATTTGAGCTTACAGATGTTTGTTGCCTTAAAACAAAACCTTCATAATAGTCACCATGTGCTATGCTTTAGCTTATTTAATGAATCATGTATTCTTGGACATTTGGGTATCTCCAATGTTTTGCTAGTGCAGACATACCTCAGAATATTGTGGGTTCATTTTTTAACCACAGCAGTAAAGTGAAAATCACCATAAAGTGACTCATGAAGACATTTGTTTTCCAGTGCATATAAAAGTTATGCTTATACTGTGTGTAGTCTACTATGTTCAGAGTAGCGTTTTCTTTTAAAAACCTTATTGCTGAAAATGCTAATGACCGTGGAACCGATAGAAAAATGGTAATGACATATGTGCTCTGCACGGGTTGCCACAAAACTTCAGTTTGCAAACTAAAACTGCAATGTTTGCGAAGCACAGTAAAGTCAAGCGCCACAACAGTAAGTGTGCTGGAGCACATACTACCATGAGGGAGAATCTTGTGCAACACTCAGTTCGTATTTTACAACTGTGGCTTTGGGATAAATTCATAGCATTGCTGGGTTAAAGAATAACACACATATACTTTTTTTCTAGATTGCAATAAGTTTCCTTTCATATTTATTTTATTTTGCATTGCCACCTGCATTGTGAGGGGACAGCTGTTTCTCTAGTCTCATCATTAGAGTGCATTGTCGAACTCTGTGAAATTTGATAAGCCAGGTGAGAAGTCATGTTTCCATGAGGTTTTAATTAGCCCTGCTCTTATTATGCGATGCTGAGTATCTTTTCATATATTTAGGGGCCATTTTCATTTCCTCTTCCGTGAGCTGTCCGTATCGTTGGCTGATTTTTCCGTCAGATTACCAGGCATTTTTCTTTTTGATTTTTTCAAAGAGCTTCGCATAATAGTGATATGAACACATTGTGGTCCAAGTCACTTATTTTTCTTTTCTGAGTCTCCCATTTGCCTTTTATGACTTCAGCTAAAACATCACTGAATGGCATCCTACTTCCTCTTTTACACCTTTAAAGTACTGCAGTATTCTCACAATCTTTTCCTGGTTAGTGTGAGGCACAGTCCAAAGACTGTCTGACCAGTTCAGGGGAGACTTCGGGGTGACATTTCTCCTTGTTGCCTGTGTGTGAGGGCAAACGGAGTAGAGAGGCCTAGAGAAGAGACAAGAAAGTTTGCTACCTACAGTGGTGACAGAACTGGAGGTCAGGAAAGGGTCTCCAGTGGGGGACACAGGGCAAAAGCAGGAGTGTCATTAAAAGAAACTACAAAGCACCTGCTGCACTGCTTTCTCTTTTGACTGTGGGATAATTTGCTTGGCTATCATTCTGCTTTTATAATAGAAGATGTAATTAGGTCACCACAATTATCCTTCTTTGTTCCGGAGAACAGGCCGAGTTTCTTCAGCTTTTCCTTATCAATATGGTTTCAAAGCTGCTAGCTAGACCTGATCAAGAAGAATTGCAGCATTTGATTATTGTTATTATTATTAAGGTTATCATGATACTGATCAGTAAATACAGTCTTTGTGATAGAGGTTTCCTCTTTTCAACAAAGCTGCCTTAATGGCCCTAAGATTTTCATTGTTTTCTCCTTCCTGCCAGGGCATCTACAATTTTCTTCCAAAAGATCTCCTTTCATACCATTTATTTTTCTCTGTAGTCTAAACCAGACCTGATATGGTACAAGACTGAAATTGATGAAATAATTCATTACTTTTCATATAATAAATGCATTTCTGTAAAACAACCTAATATTTCTGTAACACTGACATGCGAATTAACATTGTTAATAGGATCTTATACACAGATCTTTTCATCATGTTTTCTCTTTGCATATAATAAACAATATTTTGAATTCCTCCTGGTTTGTAAAAATCTAATATGTAGGTACCATTTGAGTTTGCGCGTGCATACATGAGCTCTTATGGAGGGGGGCATGCGTGCATATATCAATGCCCATACATGTTGGGAGGCCAGAAGACAATAGGAGATTCTCTATCTTTCTTCATTTTTATTTGTTTGAAACAGAGTTCTTCACTGGACCTGGAGCTAGCCTGGTGGCCAGCAAGCAACCGTGATCCTCCTCCTCCTTTCTCTGTTCCCCACACTGTTGGGTTTACAGGAGCATATTTGACCCTCATGACATTCAAGAGATTCAAATTCTGGCCCTCAAGTCTACATAGCAAGTACTTTCACTGACACAGCCATGTTCTCAGCTGCAGATATCATTGTTGTTACATTTCATAGGTCTCTACTCACGAAGCCAAGGATAGACTGGTTCTTCCCCCTCGCTCTGGTTGCTAAATGGTCATCAAACAGGACAAAATAATAAAGTTTGGGAAGGTTAGTCAAGTCAGATGTGACCTGAAAACATTCTGACTCTCCAAGGTGTAACTGGTTCTTTGCCCAGCTGAGATAACAGAGAAGATTTCTACATCCCAGATGGCCCAGAGACAACCAAATTTCCCATGGGGAATATTGTTATCTATTTGATAGAGTCGATTCCATATTCTAAATCATGATTGATAGGCACTGACAATTCCAAACAGTTGTCTTTTTTTTTTTAACAGTGTCAAATGGCAACATTCTTTACTCTTTCATGCGGCTACTAAATACCACAATTTCAAGAGAATTGTCATGCAGTGATGCCTCTCCCGTTATTGCAATTTATATTTTCCCTAAATTTATACCTTTCCCAGACCCATTAAACTTTCGCCATTGCTAATGCATTGAGTTCCTGTAATTTGTATTCTCATAATGTGGATAAATTTCCCAGAAATGCTTAGTAAACATCTTTAGGTTTCCTTGGAAAATTAGCCCCAAGGAGAGATGGGGGTGCAGAGAAACAGCCTACAGCCTTCTTACAATATTCTCTAATAATGTATGATTCCTTATAGAAATCCTATAGACAGTACCCTAACATGGTGTCATTAAGCACTGATGACATTAAAAGATGCTCCCAGGCTGCTGGCCAAAGCACCACTGAGGAAGAAGTCATAAGAATATGCCCTTGAGCAAGTTCTGCTCGTTGAATAAAATTCATAACTTGTTGATGTGGTTTCTCCTTATTGTTATTGACATCTGTGAGTGGCAAGCAATGGTCTCTGTTCTTCCTATTTCCTCTTGGTGTGTGCCCTCTATTTGTAGCACCATGAGAAGCAGGAGAGAAAATAAGGCATTTTTCCTTTTATATTAATTTTTTTCTGGAATACAATACTTTTTAGTCCTAGGTGCTGCCAAGAATTTTATTTGAAAAATAAATGAGAGACCTTTGACATGGTGGTAATGCCATCATATGGAAAAGAATGAAGATAAATCCCTCATGTTGACTGTCCGGGATATTGAGGTCTACACAAACTTCCTGGAGAGGAAACAGGAAACATCCAGAGAATAAGAGGAAGCTGGCTTCACATCCTTTCCTTGCTCTTTAAGCCTCTTTCTCCTTCTATCTTGTCACCTGGAGTTTCACACCTGGTGGGTGCTCTCCCGGCCATGTCCTGACCTTTGTGGTTAAATGCTTACTCACATAAAAATGTGCTGAAGCATGGGGTCTCCACACAGCATGTGCTATTCTGTTTCCTGTGCTGTGAGGTAATATGTGGCCTGGCAAGCCTCTGTAGGATGTGCAAGCTGTTAGTAGCCAAGAGGGTAGAGCTACAGCCTCTCATCACCTAACATGTGCACCCAGTTCACAGGTGGAGTGCACTTCATTAGGAAAAGGCAGTCTTGGCCTGAAGCTTGAAAAGAAAAGAGTACAGTCTTTTCCCTTCTAGGCTATTGATAGAGGCCACTTTAAATAGGTGAGAAAAGTATTTTACTCAACCACACTATTTTCTATGGTTCTTCTTAAGAATTGTCATTTAAAGTGTGAATTTGTCCTTGAGAAACTATACTGGTACACTCCATAAAAATAAGGCCCATTAACTCATTTTTCTAAATCTATTTACCATGTGATAGGAATTGTGCTAGTTTAGATATAAAGGAAAGGGAACACTTAGTGCCAGGTAGGAGAAGACATGGGTGTGTCCATCAAGTTCATAAACTAAGGTCTATAGCCACTTCTGACAGGATAACAATGGGGTATTTGTGAAGAGGGTCTAAGCTTAAGGGGAGCAGCTTAATCATTGAATTCCCTTTTTGGTGACAGAACATATACTAAAGATAGGTCACTAAGAAAGCCAATGGCCACTTACATCATCAGTGCCCTCACTGGATACAGTCTAATAAGCTAACCCAGACAATGTCTTGCTGTCCACAGCAGCTGTACCAGAGAGCTGATTGGCAGTTAGGAAATAGGGAATGAGCCCATTCAGTTCCATAGGCTGTTAAGGAAAATTATTCTAGTATAACTCTTGTTCCACACTGGAATGTAACAGAGGTGTGTGTGTGTGTGCGTGTGCGTGTGCGTGTGCATGTGCGGGTGTGTGTGTGTGTGTGTGTGCTTTGTAAAGGCCCTTTTACTACATGCGTATTGGATCGAGAATTACATTGAAGATATTTTATTGGACATGATGGATAGCTTTATAGGAGATCTATTTTCTGATCTATTTATAAAACCAAGTGATGGTGTGCTAGGTAGATGATGCTTTTGAGTCCTGTCCATATAGGGATCCATTACTCAGCTGGCTTATTAAGACTGAGGCTGGGTCTTCTTGTGGCGAACATCATGCCACGTTCCATGATCCAACTACATTGCTCTATTCACTCTATGCTTTTATATTTGATTTATCTTTCTCATTTACCTTGCCTACCGATAGAGAGCATAGTGCCTGGAAGGTAACGCTGGGATTTGAGGGAAGATGAATCCGATACAGAAGATTAAGAACGGACTGGAGATGTGCTTGCAAAATGGAGACGAGGGGCACAACCAGCAAGAAACACAAGGTGTCAACACAACTGTGATCATAGCGGTCAAAGGGAATTGGCCAACGTAACTGACTTTGAAGATGTAGTATAAGGAAAGGACTGAATGACTCCTAGCAGATACAGTGGGGACATGGACTGGGTGCCCCAACCATACAAGCTACCCTCAATGCACATGATTGTGGTATAAGAAATGACAACCCCTGGAGAGAATTGTGGGTTTAAGAGAGGCTGTCAGGCCGTTTTCTAAACAAAGATATTTTCTTAGCCTCACTCCAAACACATTATACAGCATACATTTCCTTTTGCATTTTTAATAAAGTAAAACTTAAAAATGAGCAGCAATCTCTTTATGCCCCCTCAGAAAATCTGCAGTGACCTGCTTGCAAATAATACCCTGGAAGGATCCCAGAAGAGGCTCTTGGTTCATTAAAATAATCAGCATATTCTGATATGCATTCGTCCCTGAAATAATAACAATTCACTTTCAATAAATTAATTATGGTTTTAATGAGCAAAATTTACATTTATATTTCTGCTTTAAGATCTTGGTGGGAGGTACCATCCTCACCCATGCAGTGCCATGGAAGCACAGACTTCTGCAGGGACAGCCACAGCTGCAGACAGCCACACAAACCCTGCTGCTTGAGAATCGGAAAGATGGGCTGGGGTAAGGAGGTCAGACAGCCCAGGATGGAAACCAAGCTCCTTTCTCATTTTTTTTTGTTCAGGAGTAAATCATTTAGCATCTGCCAAACTGAGAAAGAAAGGGCTAACTTGAACACAGAGAAGCCTATTCTGGCACGTGAGCATCAGTTGTTGCCAATGGCAATAGCCATCATGGAGGTCTCATGTAGGTAAAGGGAGGTTGCAGTAAGAGAGATGCTTACGCCATCTTCACATGCCCACACAACTAGTCCCTCCTGAGTGTGTATGCAGTTTCTTACATCTCCTTCACAGATCTACTTAGAACCTTAGGCAGAGCACAAATACTTTTAATAAATGCTACACAGCCTGAGTTGGCCAGAATGCTCAGGGGACCAGGTGTGTGGTGGTTAATTGAATTTTCTGCTTGATGGAGAGTAAAGCAGTAAATGCTTTTGGTTTGAATCTCTTGGCTGCAGATCTTTCTAAAATATATTAATCCTTTAACTTGCTTTAATGGAACTCACTGAACAGAATTCTCTTTTTTGAAGAGTGAAGAGCAGACCTTACTTGTAGCCATGTTGTGCAGCTCCAGCTCTACCCTCCCGAGCTTGGGTGCTGAGGAGCTGACAACAGACCTGGGCATCAGCTGTGGACTCCAGGCACTTGGCTCATTTCCTTGTGTCCATCATGTGCTTTGCACTGGAGAACGTATCTTATTTTTTTTTCTTGATTTTTCTCTCTGTCTTTTCCCTTTCTGGTGTAATGTGCAAACAATGATAAATTAAAAATGCCCCTTGACTCACTCCTGATCAACCTTGCCTAAGTAGAAACCGCCATAAGTGGAAAATGCAATGACTGTTCCAGACCTACTGAACATCACAGCTTAGGAACACCCAGCACTGTGGCTGCTGACCCTGGAAAAGAATGGCTCACTGGGAGCTGTGGCTAGATGCCACTGTCCAGGCTCTCAAAGGAGGATTGACTGTACCACATATGGGGACTTGGGGGCGGGAATCTAAATTCACAGCATGTTTTCCTGGTGACTGTCTACTGCTTTCACACCACTGTTCGACTGAAAAGCTGTATGTCAGGCCAGCATGATGTGTAATCAGCCTAACTGTGTCCAGATTAATGAAGTCTTGGTGTAACTGCTAATTTGGAGAAGTTAAGAAAGTATGTGTGAAAGGTACACACTATGAATGTACATGTTCTGGTGGATCAGACAGGCTCCTTAAACTCATGACAATGTGTGAGACAAAATAAATTGACTTCCTCTGGTCACCCTAGTTGGCTTCTTCAGTTTTTCAAAGTAATAATTAGAGATCATTTTGTCTGCCTTGGCTTTGGTTACATCTAACAACACACATATGTAAGGCACAGTATAGTATACAATTAGATGGCATATAACCAACCTATTTACCCATAAATACATCTATACTCAGATCTATCTCCAAATACAGTTTTGCAAATGACAAAAATTATAGTTTATGGGTAAATTACATTTTCTATATGTTTCAATAAAAAAATCTTAGGAAATATATTTTATGACCTATGCTTACTTGCCTGACTTAGATAACTACTATCTTTTTTCCCATGAGGCTTTGCTTTAAGCTTTTCAACTACACCCTGCCAACTTTACAGAAAACACTCTGATGGCTTGGAAAATCCCTCAGATTTCAAATAAAATTTTCCCCAAGTCTTAAATTGCTCTCTAGTTAGCAAAAATATCATGTATTATTGATGGGATTAAGAACTTAAATTTTTTAAAAGTCTCTTTTAATTTGTTGCACAGTTAAGTTGTACTTCATAATTGAATTTAATGACTTTGTTGCAAGTGTCTAGAAATACTGGATGATAAAGAGGGTCTGTTCTCTTGTCTCAGCTGTGGCTCTGGTTTTCCTGTCTGCCTTCTCTGTGATCATATAACAATTTTATACCCAATTACAGAATGTGTTGTGGTTTAGCATCACTATTATAAAATTCACTGAATTCACTGTGTTCTACCTTTTCTTACCCATGAACTTGTTGGGAACCCATCTTATGCCTTTACTTACCTTGCCATTTACCCCAAATGCCTAGTTGCTCAGTTAATGTCATAGTTCATCACTGTGTTCTAAGTCACAGAGGCAGGATCTTGTATAGCTTATCACATTGCATCCACAGGAGAGAAACAGAAGGTAATGGATGAATGTATGGATGCTTAGCTGCCTTTCTAAACTCTTACATAGTCTAGAATCTCCTGTTTAGGGAGTGGTGCTACATAGAGGGTAGGTCTTACCATCTCATTTAATAAAATCAGGATATATTCCCACAATCATGTCCAGAGGCCCATCTTCCAGATGATACTAGATCCTGTCAAGTTGACAAGTAACACTGTCATACTGAATTATTGAAGAAGTTAGGCCACAAGTGATTCACAGGAGGACATCGTCTATTGTAATCCTTGGACTTTATAATTTTTATAAAACTTCAATTTAACATAAATTAAAAGTCATGATAACATGGCCTAGAGTAAAAATTTCAGTGATCTAAAATATATGTAAGTTCTCCAGATCCTCCAGATCATTATAATACCGACTTTCTTCAAAATGACTGTTTTATTTCCTCCTTCCTTCCGTTCCTCCCTCCCTCCCTTCCTTTCTTCTCTCTGTCCCCCTCCCTTGCTTTTCGTGTCTCTGTCTCTCCTCCTCTCTCTCTAATTCCCCTTCTTCCTTGTTTTGTTTCTTTACAATGAGTATTTAAAATAGTGCCTGGTTGACAAATGTTTTAACTGAGCTATGTTTTGAGTCTCAGATCTTTTCTAAATGCCTTAGAACTGAAATTGTAAATGACTCACCAGATATGACAAAATATAGGTAGTCTTTCCCGTGAGAAATGTAAAATAAATGAATAACTGAATAATTAACTAGGTAATTAAATAAAAGTAAAGAAGAAGGGGGGTTAAGAAAACAAGAGGATACAAAATGGTATCTAAGGAGAATTGTTGGTTTGAAAGACGTGGCTTGCTAGACTAAAATGAACATAAATCTAGTGGGAATCAATATGAGGCCCTATGAGACAGTGAGCTCCCAGAGAAGGCCCTGGCTAAATGGCACTCAGAACTGCTATGCACATGGCAGATTTAAAAACACTGTTGCTCTACAGCAAAAGGTAAGATGGGGTAGGATGATCTTCCATACAAGGTTTCAGCATGTAGGAATCAGGCAGCAAACAATGATGGGAAAAGTGCAAAGATATGCATCCCATAAGCCAGCCTCATCTCCCACCTTTAGTATCTGAAGATAATCACCTGCTTGACCTTTGTCTCCTCCCAGGCAGACCTCAAGAATAAGTAAGGTCGCACTTGTTTCCTCATCTTGAAGGTCTTTGTTCAAGAAGTATATGTTTAGGTGTTCATTTAAAGGCTGTTGAGAAGGCTCTGCAGGTCAATACATAACCCTGCTACCAAGTCTGATAACATGAATGTGATCCCCTGGGATACACATGGCAGAAGAGAACTCAGTCCCACAGGCTGCCCTCCACCTTCCACACATGTGCACACACACACACACACACACACACACACACACACACCAAATAAATAAATGTAATAAAAATAATTTTAAAAAATGAAATTACATAGGGTTGGAGATGTGGTTTTATGTTACCTACAGGAATTTCAAATTGCTTCCTAGCAAAGAAACTCTCTTCCTTAAACATCAAACCAAACCAAACAAGACTTGATTCCTAAGCATCCTTTACAGTATTGGCACCACAATGGATCCTTAGCTAGCTTTGTAATGCACTCATGGTTCATATGTTTAACTTTCTGAGCGTATTGTCTTAACTGACAGAGCCAGCCTGCTGTACTGATTTCAGAATCTTACCAAATTCACAACACGCCTGCTGCGTATCTGCCACACTCATGGACTCAGCATGACAAAAATTTCCACAATCAGAAAGACTTTCAGACAGTCAAGAGCTCTTCATATTAGAATGATGTCCTCAGATATCATGACATACTAAACTAAAATGTAGTAACTTCTTAAGCTATCTTAAAACAGTTTCTCATACCCCTTCATTAGGAAATTCTGCTTAGCAGGCAATGAAAATGAAGATATAAGTATAATCAGAAACATGCCTATGAAGCTCATATGGTTTTGAATGCTCTGGTAAAGGCATAAAACATATCACACAAGTTTTCCTCACAGTTTCTGTCTGATTCCTATGTGATAAGACATCTTACATAACTCTTTAAGAGCTTACATTTCTATTTATTCCATTGTGTATTAGTTTTTATTTCACTTTTTAATAAGTAAGGTCGAACTTATAACTCAGAGAAACTCAAATTTATTTGAATAAGAACAGTGTGTAGCAAAAGAAAGTCTGCAATTACCAATGAAGGTCCCATGATTGTCTTTATTAGATTATATTTATTTCTTCTAATTATTTCATTAGATGGTATGAACTGATCATGAATGATACTGGGCTTTCTTTTGCTTGAAAACAGACTCTTGTTTATGTGGCTCAGGCTGGCTACAAACCCATGATCTTCTTGCCTCTGCTTCTTGGGAAACAATGATAGCAGACAAGATGGAGGCATGCATTTTCAGGTTGTGTCCCATTCACATTTTAGGTAAGGTATATATTACCATAAAGTCACTTTCTTAGCACTGAACTTTGCTTGCTGGAAGATGAAGAGTATTGTTTCCTCAAGACTAAATTGTCCACCCCTGTGCTATTTGTTTTTATAAAAGTGATCATGTTTTTACATTACACGTTCCTGTCAGGCTATGCTTGTGTATCCTTTAAAACTCCTAGGGCAAATTAATATTTTTTTGCCAATACAATTAATTGTTAGGACTAGGAAAATTATGATACCAATCTTTTGGTTTGCTGTATTAAAAAATCACAAAGGTATACAATCAATTTGCATTTAATACCATCAAAAGTAGCAAGCTATAAAAATGGCACTACTTTCATTTTCTTTAAAAGTCAGAATATTCAATCATCTGACTATTGCAGACTTTTTTTTTCAATATGCATTTGTGTATTACAAAATGAAATTTAAATGTCCAGCTCATAAATTATCCGATCTTGACTTTATTGCATCCACTATAGCCAGATTAAGAACATATGAAATAAATTATATATTATTATGACACAGTGAGTTTTTCCTTAAACAGAACAAACCTATTAAAACATCTTTTATGGTCACTCAACTGAAAACATATACTTTCTTACAAAAATGCATGATTTGTTCTGAAAATATCATATATTTGTGTGTGTGTGTCCACACTTGGATGTTGTCCGCCTAATTCAAGCTTCAATTAAAGATTGCAAAGCATCTTAGGTATTGAACAAATATCAATTATGTCAGTGCCCTGGGTGTCAATCTGTATTGGAAACTTGCCATCTTTTACATCTTCGCTGATAGAGTTTTTAATTAGCTGTTGATTCTGTCAATAATAAAATTCATTATTATTTTAAATATGATTTGTCTAAGCCAGTCCTCATCTACTCATCTATTTACTTTTTAAAACTGGTGATAGCTTGTATAATTTTTAAGCAGAACAATATGCTCTCAGTAATATGGAGGGCTTTAGCAAGGTATTTTACTACATGGTTACTATGACCCCACTGGCCATTAATATTTCATGTATTTTTAAAATTATATAAGTAACATTAAATCTTTTTAAAAAAAAATTTAAGCCAGTCAGGGCTTTATTTACTAAATATCTACTCTTTATTAAGATGGAAGGAAATAGCCAGGTGTTGGTGGCAAACACCTTTAATTCCAGAGATAGAGACAGGTCTCTGAGTTTGAGACCAGCCTGGTCTTCAGAGTGAATTCTAGGACAGCCGGTGCTACACAGAGAAACCCTGTGTCAAACAGACCAACAAACTGGGAGGAAAAGAGACAAGTAGACATTAGTACCTATGCTTCAAGAGAATTAGGATCTAGGCATGAAGGGAAGACATGCAATTTATAGGAAAGGATATAAAAGGAATAATTCAGAAGATAAAGATTACTTCAGTGCCAGTACAGACTGCCAGGTCTGTTCTTGTTACTCTGTACTATTGGCTCCCTGCAAGAGCAGCTCTATGGAATGTGTATCATGAATTCTCACTTGTAGAACAAATTCTACATGGTCTTTTAATAAAAACCCAGAGCCAGATATTGGGGAAAAGCTGAAAGATCAGAGAGACAGGAATAAGCCACAGCCCCTTCTTACCTAGTCAACTCCTCAGACCTGTGTCAATGAATCCTCAGACTGAACACCTCTGAGTTCTCAGCCTCAAGGCAAGGACAAACTCTGTCTCCTCCAGCTTTATATACCTTTCTCCACTCAGTCATATCACTTCCTGGTTCATACTTCCTAGTGCTGGGGTTAAAGGTGTGTGTGTGTGTGTGTGTGTGTGTGTGTGTGTGTGTGTGTGTGTGTGTATTTCCCAAGTATTGGGAGCAGAGGCATGGGATCTCAAGTGCTGAGATTAAAGGTGTGTGCCACCATTGCCTGGCTTTGTTTGGCCTTGAATTCACAGAGATCCAGACAGATCTGATTGTTAGGACTGAAGGTATATGCCACCACTCCTTGATCTCTGTGGCTGACTTTGGCTGGCTCTGTCCTCTGATCTTCGGGCAAACTATTTCTTAGATTACAAGCAATATATCACTTCATTGCTTGGTTCAGCTTGACATATACCACAATGAGATCCTTCTTTAATGCTGAATAAGCTAAGGACAGTGTCTCTCTTTCCCTTCCATTCCATCAAATTCAAAAGGCTAATGTTTCACTTTGAAAGATTGAAATGAATGTTCCTAAAAAAATTCAACTGCTTATATTTAAACAAGTGAAAGAAGATGAGACCAATGGTTCAATTGAAGAAAACAAAACCAAAACAAAGTGTGAAAGACAGCCCTCTGATGCTATTCTGCCTCTGAATACAACATAAGCAATTATGCACTTAAAACAAAAAATTTAATATTATAATAACAGCATAGTTTTATATATTTCTACCCATCCATCCACCAGTCAACAGCTATTTATTCTGTGAAATGTAATGTATTAGATAGTTAAAGAATTAAAAGAATGATGAAGATGTAGTCCTAACCACAGAACAGTTGAAATTTACTAATAGATAACATATAATTGAAATTACAAACATACATAATACACATAATTCAGTGTAAAAAAGACAATATTGACAATGACAATGTGTGCTAACCAAGGACTATGCTGAAGCACAGTTGTAGGTATTTTATGATATAAACTTTACAGAAACGCTGAAGCTTAATAATGCTTCGATAATTAAACATCACCCCAAAGAAGCTATCAGAATGGGATGTTCAATAACCTATGACTTCACCATGGATGAGAATGAGCGCTGCTATCAGATTGTGTTAGCCTGCCTCTTCCCTGTGCTATCTGGAGAGTTATACATATTTTTAATAAAACTTTCTCATCCTTTGATTACTCCTTATAGAGGGACGAGAAAGAAAGAAAGAGTAAAAAGGAAGAAAGAAGAGAGAGGGAGAGAGAGAGAAGGGAGAGAGAGAGAGAGAGAGAGAGAGAGAGAGAGAGAGAGAGAGAGAGAGATTGACTTAGCCCCTGGGGCTACAAAATGTCAAGAAATACAAGCTCAGCTCATATGGTCCAGCAGTAGAAATTATGATTACAAAGCAGGATATTGTCACAGACACATTAAGCCAAGGTGTTTGTGTTTGGACTGTTCCAGTAGGCAACAGGCAACCATTGGAAGTTTTAGAGGAAGAGAGGAAGAAAAGCATGAGTTTGATCAAATCTGTAACAGGTAGCACATCTCTAATATAAAAATCCAAAGTGTTCTGAAATCCCAAATGTTTTTAAAGATTTACATGATATTTGGAACCTTCTAAACTTCAGGGCATTTCATATTTTCAGACTAGGAATGCTTAGCTGGTAATGTCTGTATAAATGTTCCAAAAATTCAGAGAATTCCTGTATCTATAATATTTCTGGACACAAACATTTCTGCTAAGGGACACTCAACCTATATTACTGACCTATTCATCTTTATCTATTGATGTGGAATGTCTTTATGTATGCTGTGAATTATCATTGGATAATAAAGAAACCAGTTTATAGTCAGGCAGGAAATCCAAGCATAGATAAAGGGAAGGAGGGCAGAGTCACAAGAAACACAATCTAGCTGCCCAAGAAGCAAGATATAATGTACAGGTAAGCCACAAACCACATGGCAAAGTATAGATTAGTAGAAATGAGTTGAGTTACGATGTAAGAATCTAGCTAGCAATAAGCCTGAGCCATAAGCCAAACAGTTTGTAATTAATACAAGCCTTTGCATGATTATTTGGGACTGCTGGTCTGGACCTTGGGCCTAGGCTGGGCCAGAAACTTCTACTACAACCTATAATATTTAACAATCTCTGCTTTAAGAAATTATATTTCAGGGCTGCAGAGATGACTAAGTGGGTAAGACTACTGGCTGTTCTTCCAGAGGACCAGGGTTTAATTCCCAGCACCTATGTGACAGCTTGCTGTCATCTGTAGTTCCATTCCCAGAGGATGGGTGCCTTCTGGTTCTTTGGGGATGTATGCACATGGTGCCTGGGCAAACATTCATATACAATAAAAAAAAAGAAACCTCAAAAAAGTCATGACTTGACAAATTACTAAATACTTAAGTTTCTCCAAGAACATTCATATATAAAATATTTTTCTAAACAATCCACTGTTAATATTGTTGCTTAAAAGTGGCCTGTTGTAGATCTCTAGTACATAGCACAAAGCAACCCAACCTCCTCATTTCTCAAAGATATTAGAGGCACAAAGCAGAAAGAGAAAGGACTTTGTGAGTCTGGAAAGGAGGTCAGATGATGATGATGATGATGATGATGATATAATTATTATAAATTAGCCGGTAGCCACTTTAAAAGCCTAGTAAAATTATTATTTAAAGTGTAGGGCAAAGTCAGGAGGGTGAGAGAGACTGGTAGGATAAAATACCATGTCATTTAGTTTCCACCAAAGACTAGTTTCAAAGAGTAAGCAGAAAAGAGTTAAGCTCTCCCTTGTAATGCAGCACATATAAGAGAGATGCAAATGTGAGGGTTTTATGGTTTAATGGCTGTGGTTACGAGTGTTTCCTGCAAGCACACACCCTTGAACTTGGCAGAGCCAGCAGGAACTCTCACCGTTTGTGTACCTTCTCCTGGCCTTTGTTTTCTTGCCGCCAAGCTCTGGCTGGCTCCCTTGCTACTGTGCTGTTGCCCCATGCCAAGCTCGTTACAACTGATGATCAATAAGAAATGAGGTGATGCTTCTTGAATGGAAGTAACTGGCAGCACTCCCAGCTGGGCCGAAGTCTGCACTCAAGTTGGCCTTCTTCTTTGTAACAGGATCCAACTCAGGAACTTTCACAGATGGCAAGGCTCAGAGCATTCAGGCTCCAAAGGCTACTGAGTGGGTAAGTGGGAGCTTTAATCCCCAGAGCAGGTCAGAAAATAACACCCAGTGCCCAGACTGAACCAGGTGCTTGCTTCTCAAACACTACTTTTTATTTTCCCAGCAATCAGAGAGACAGATTTCTCACTTACCAGATGATGAGTTTAAAGCTGTGGCCATAACATTGCATGGTATGTGCATACCCAGACAGGTCTACCTCCAATGTCCTACTCACCCCACGGCCTCATAACCTTTCCGAATTTTGGCCACATGCATCCTCTAGGACATAGGATGACTAAATTGGTTAGAAATATGGCTATGTGTGATGAAAAAAATCACATGGTAAATGCTTTAAAAACAGTCATTCTCAGGTTCAACTGCAGGGCTCTTAAGTATCTGGAGCTCTAATGGTATATGTATATTATCTGTTTAACAGAGTTTTAAATATCTAGAGTATATTTCTATCTCTATTAAATATTCTATATTATCTATGTATTTTATATATGGCTTTTCATCCTTGACATGACTGACATCTTAGGCAGATGATTTACTGTGGTTGAAGAGTGTTGCCTTTCTACTTCATTGATTTTGGAGTGTCCTTCTTTTCTACTTCATAGATGCCAGCAGCACCTCTCCAAATGGTGATAACCAGGAACTCTTCTGACTCCTTGGTGAAAAGACTAATTCAAATGACAGAGACCCAGATATTTTCAAAGTTTCTTAGAAAATGTGGAAAAATCATATCCACAGTCTCTCATTATAAATCCCAGGCCTAGGTCATAGTTTCTATATAAAGGATGTGTGATGGGGTGGGGAGGCAGGTTCTGGAAGACAATAAGCTGAATAGTCTTTCAACTAGGAAAGCTTGCCAATGATGTGAACAAGACCTGACCTTGTCTTGCAGAGTACATGTGTTGTCATGGAGGCTGTCCAAAGCAGGATACAGTATAAAATGTGTCCAAATAAGAAAAGATGATGAGACAGCATTCTAGAATATTCTTTGATTTCCAAAAATCTGATATGTCTGCACATTTAGAGTACTTTTAGTAAATTAAGTTTACTGCTCCAGTCCAATGTCCAGTTTCAAACAGGTCTACAGCAAATATTCTGAAATCATTTAACTTTCACATTTCTAAATTTTGGAATTTGTTTTTTTCTAAGGAGCTTGGCAATTGAAAGGTATTTCCTCTAAACAAAATACATAAAACATCCCTTTAAATATTTTTTTTTTTTGCCATTTTATCTCACGGCAAGAAAATGGGGACAATCTGAATGCATCGCTTACAGTGTTTTATTTAATACTATAAAACATATAACACAGGGATACTTCATGTAAATTCTAGTCTTCAAATAGCTTCCTACCAGTTACACTTTCCAAAGCTTTCACAGAAAATGTTCTCAAACTCTGCTACTGCTAGACACAATCTTTGTTAAAATGTAACTCTCTTGACACAAAATTTAGTGGGTTATCAGTTTGCTGATTATATCAAATATATTTTATTTAATATGTGTGTATTAAAACCAATGTTCTGCATCAATCAAATTTGAAGAATCTTTTCTCATTTCAAAAATTTGATCATGTAGTCTAAGCATTTCTGGGAATCACTCTCAGTGATTTAAAGTCTTCTTCAGACTGGTTTCAAAAGTGTCACACATATACTAATGTGATATGCTACTTCAGGATATATTCATGTGAGAGCATTGTTTTAAAACAATGCTCAGGAGGTATACTTTATAGAAGCTTTCCTAAATGACTGTTGGAAAGCATGCCAGTCCAGTGATTCATTTTATGTATTAATCCAGCTCAGCTGACAAGTAGTTGCTAATACAGCACTTCTAACATTGATTCAAATTCCATAAAAGGATTTTGGCTCATAAAAAATGCTGGCGTGGCAAGTGGATGTAGGTGTTCCCATTGCCTTTCTATAGGAATATTGTAATGTGCCAAGTTTTGTTGGTGACCATCAGCATTTCTAAGAAGACAAGTGTCACGAGGATCAGATGAAAGCACAGAGATTACATCAAGCCATCCACATTGCACCTGAGTCTTACTCTTTGACTCTGTAAATCAAGGGTAACCCTGAAAGATTACCATCGAATAAAGAGTCATGGTGAGCTGTAACCATGACACTATTGTCTGTGTTTTTCCTCCATTTTTACATTCTACCTCAGCACAACAGTAATCAATGCCACACAGCAAGACCTCTTCCCACTCACTGAACATGCTTAGTATCATGGAAACCAGCAACCTGATCACTTCCTTCTGTCAGCGTAAAAGGAGACCATCACCTTGTCCTGAGAAATACCATGTAGTACTGTTTTTCATAACATTCATACAGTAGGATGACCTAATAAAAATCTACAAGTAATTAACTGGGTCTTTTCTAGCCAACCAAAGCTTGATTCAAGTACACAGTTTTCTCAGGATTCTAAGGGAGCCATAAATTGGGGCATTTTGAAAAACTGGGATCTAATCCAGTCCATGATCTGATCAGGGTTCAGTGGTAATAATAAATTGGGACTATTAAAACTGGGAACCACTCCAACATTTTATTTTGCCCAAACCACGGGACCCAGCAAATTCTACTGCAAAAGACAGGGGTATTCATTGACAAGTCAAACCAGGCTGAATTAATCATTTGTATGTAACCATGCCAAAACATGGCTGTTTTCAACAGTTTAAATTGTGCCAAAGATTAAGCTCAGTAAATAATTAATTATCAAGAGTCACTTGGCAAATTAAAGAAATCAACCTTCTGGTTTCTTTAATAAAACATCTATTTCTTTTTAGGGTAAAATAATGACAAAGCCCGATAATTCATTTGTTGCTCCTATGTATTTCTGAGTGCAGTAAATATGTGGGAATATTAATTCACAATATAATCTTTCTCAGATTATCCTGTGCATCTTCTTTTTTTCAAAAAATCCTGAACAAATGTTGGGTTAAACTCTCCTCTTATTCTGGTCTTCATTTCAGTTTCCAGTAACATGAAAGTTCTCTATAATCAAATAAAATGCAGAGATTTTGGGAATAGACTTTCACCCACTTGAATTCTCAAACTATAAAATGGTTTCTGAATGTTTTTATATCTCTAAGATACATTTTGTTTATGTGGGGAATTTGCAGCTGCATAATTAAATCTTGGTTTGCCAAATATCAAAAACACATGTATTGATTCAAACTAAGGGAACATAAACAGCCCAGCCGATAAGGTGAGGGAGAAGCCTCTGCAGTTCTTGGAAAGCATCCTGAAGGGAAAGAAACCAAGACCCTTGAATTCAGACACCGAGACCGATTAATTTTTCTCGATCATAGCTTCTCTCTCACTGGCATTCGGTCCAGGTCTGTTGCTGAGAACAAGACCCATATGTTTTCAGGCTTCTCAGTGCTGAAGCTTGACACACTGTCGCCCCCCTGGTCTCTTCAGTTATTCACTGAGTTTCTAATATGGTTCACGCAAGTGATGTTAGTTAAAGTGACAAATGATTCCCTGCAAAGTAACCCTTGACATGGCATAAGTGGGACAGAGGGTCTTGGAATATATAACTAACTTTTATGTTTTTAATTTTTTATTTTCCATTTTTCAGTAAGGTTTCATTCAGTGAATTTTTATTTCTGGGTCAATAATATGAGACTTTAATGGAAAACAGGCTTTGGTGTCAGTGTAGATACGTTAGTCAATGCAATAATCCTAAATAAATAGGAAGTGGTATGTATGTGGGGGAGTTATTTTTTTCATCCTTTCTCCACCTGTCTTGAGATAGTACTAAGAAGACAAATGTTTAAATACATAATAGGCCTAAGATTTTTTTAAAAAACATACTTTACAAAAGATTACAAACTTAGTTCTTAGAATTAAACAACTGAAATTAATGACATGTTAAAAACAATCTTCCTGTCAGCTCATGATACTAATTTACATAATCTGAATGTGTGGAAAATGCTAATTTAATTTAGCCAGGACAAATAATCTTTGCATATAATATTGAGTTCATCATCTAGAAATGAATAAAGACCTTTAGAATTAATGTTTTATTATGGCCCATTTCACTGAAGCATGAACAAAAATGATGAGTCTATTTAATGCAGGCCTTCATTGCATGGGCCGTTTGACTTGGGTCAAGAGGAGACACATCATAAACTCAGGAAATCAAATAGGGGATGAGAAAATCCCACTACACAATCTTGAGTGAGAAACTTGGCCTTGCACACCCCAAGAAGAGTGTTATATACTACATGAGTCAGCGCCTTGGCAAGTTCAGGAGAGCTTGCTTTACAAATTCAATGGAGATTCTTCTGTACTTAGATTTTTCTCAGAGTCTAACATCTGGAAGAGACCCTAGAGATCAGCTAAGGAAAATTTTAGCATTAATGATGCTTGTGATTATTTTAGTTGGTATATGGCTTAATGTATTTCATTTGCAAGAACTAATATTTTATTTATTTGAATATGTACACATATAATTAAGACAGGGAAGGAATACATAAGTGATTGAGGTTAATAAAATTCTAATATTTACCTGACAAACTAAATCTAGTCATTGGTTTCTTATTAGACATTTCAAGTGTCAACAAATTCACTGTTTCATAATGTATTCTAATGTTTGAGGTATCTTCAAGCAAGCAAGCAAATAATAAATAAATAAATAAATAAATAAATAAATAAAAGTTGATGACCCATAAAGTAGAATAGGATAAAATAATGCTGTAAAAAATATATTTTTCTCTTATATCTGACAGTTATTCAAACATACAATGCCAGACAAAGTCCTGACTGTGTCTCTCTAGGACCATTAGTGTTTTTCATGGATTGTAGTATAGAGTATCTCAAGATAATCAGCTAGACCAGGTGTGATCTGAGCCATGTAAAATGAGAATTATTGTTTCTTCATTTTGCACATGAACTTCCAGTAATGTGGCCTAGAATGGATTAAGTTTTTGGCAGGCACATCCTCATGCTGACTCATGCTACACTTACCCTCAACAAAAACCATCAGGCAAGATTTTCATATATTTGGTATTAAGTCAAACCTTCCACATCCTGTGTTTGTACAGCTCATTTCTGGGCCCAAATGTAAGACTTTACATTTATTCCTATTAACTTTTTCCTGTTTGATTTTCTCCATTCTTCCAGATACTTCTGTCATCATATATACTGTCAACCTCGTCAATGCCTTGGCATTTATGGCTCATCAGCAGGACACCATCACTAATGTCAGTACTCAGCAGGCCAGCATTAAAATAAATGTTCAAGAAAAACTATTCTTGCACGCTTATGTAGATGGAATGTCCATTGGCAATATTCAGGCACAGTTTCTCATGCAACTAATAAACCTTCTAGAGTCGTGTCATTTGGCATGCTGAGTGTTTTTCTGCACAAGATACTATCAGATGATATAATTTCTGACATCCTGGAACCCAGGATCCCTTACATTGTTGAAGTTAGAAAGGTTCTTGGCCCTGTACTATTGACATTTGGACTGGATCATTCATTCTTGCGGAGGATAAAAGTAATGTGCACTGTAGAATGCTTAGGGATTTCTACCCAGTAAAAGGCAGTAAGAACTCCATCTCCCCCATTCTTCTGCAGTATTAACAATCAGAAATGTCTCCACACATACCAAAGTTTCTTAGGTAGGTCATGTCACCTTTTTCCATTAAGAATCAGCATTCAAGACTGTGTTTCTATGAACTAATATACTTATTACATGGTTTTGTTAACATTTTTGTGGTAGAGCTATAGGTAAAGTGTTCATATACACAATCATTCCTATATCAGGAATTAGATATGCAGCTAATTTATAAGAAGATATGAATAATAAGAAAAATAACATGACAAATAAATGGAATGGAATAATATAATTATGATGTTTATAATAAAGGTTAGATTAATACTTGGGTAAAGATAGAAAAAAGAATTCTACAAGAATTGTGTGATTTGAGGTAATCTTTAAGGACTTTGTGACAGAACTTTCATCAAAATACTATCTGAAATATTAAAAATATGTAGGCGGAATAATTGTTTGACAGCGAAAGACAAATAATTTATTATGCTAATTACACAGTGATCAAAATGTAATGTTTTAAACATATAAATGGCATGGGAAAGTATTTGGAATATCATGATGTGACAATGTAACAGTTACCTATGCAACATGGGTAGCAAGTTTCCAAAGGATAAGTAGCTATAGCAAACAGATTATAAAGTTATTAACAATGGCTACGGAATTGTGATATAATTATTTACTATTTTAATATTCTTTATATTTTTATGCTTCCAAAATGTTCTTTATGAGCTTTTGAGCTTTCTCCACCCCAATAGTATAAGGGTGTTAATGTTAGAGCACTGTTTCTCATCATGTAGATCATGACCCCCTGCGGGGGTCAAATAATTCTCTCACAGGGGTCACCTAAGACCAATGGAAAGCACAGATGCTCACATTATGATTCATAAGAGTAGCAAAACTACAGTTATGAAGTAGCAATGAAAACAATTTTATGGTTGAGGAGTCACCAGAACACAAGGATCTGTGAAAGGGTTACAGTGTTGGGAAGGTTGAGAACCATTTCCATAGATAATGTGACTTATCTTGGTCCAGGTACACTGAGAAAGACTCTTCACAGGTCCATGGAAGCTAGTGTTTCATGGGTTTGAGAATTTGAGAATGCTAGTCTTCAGATGTATCTATTAGGTAAACAATGATTCTTGGACTGCAACTCCCAAGATTTGGATTCTTCAGTGTTGGGTGGGGCTCAGGGATCTTCATTTTTAGCAAGCTCTTTTAGGAAATCAGTTAGACATAGGTGGTCCATAGACCATGTTTTATGGCTTAGTTTAAATTCTTTTTTTTCCACCTCCATTTTTAGTAATTTCTTTTTTGTTGTGCCATGAAGAAAGTTGTTTTAGATTTTCATTGGTGTATTGGTAAACTGGCTTCTCAATAAAAAATTCAATTTAAAAATATTTTCTTATATCTGTGTACCCATTTTAAAGAACCAATGGCCAAAACAGCTCATAAAATTCTTGAAAGTTTAAAAACTGGTTCTAATAAACTGTTATTCCCAATGACAGTCAGTATGTACTTTATTTAAAGGTTTTAAATACTTTAAAAATGGTTAATGGAAAACTATTACACCCTCAGGAACTATGACAGAATTAGCAAGCAATAAGATAACTTGACTCATTTCAAAGAAACAGACCTTGATTATATTAAGAATAAAGGACAATAAGAGCATTTACCATTACTTTCTACATTCATTTTCCCTCCATGGCAACTATCCATAAAGTCTAGCATACTTGCTGAGACCTGTGAGAGCTATAAATTGGTTTCCTATGGATGATGGGCAGCCACAGCACAGTACTCCAGGGCTGTGGGCAGCACCACATGTTCAGTCTCCACCTCCACCTTCTTGGTCCTCAGCCACTGAGTGTCGAAATGCCTTGGCCATTAATTCTATAGCACCCAACTCGAGAGTCAGCTTCTTCAACTTCTTCTACAGCATCGGACTGGGACAAGGTTGTCTCTAGGAAACCTTTACTAGATCTGTTTTATGTGTTCATGTGTGGGAGGTAGCCTAAGTGCAGGCTAATAGTACAACTCTTTTCAGCAGACATATTTTAAGAATATTGGTCCTGAAGCCTGTACCGTCAGCAGAGGCAAATTTACAGCTTTGCTTTTAAGAACAAAACTCCCTCAGGTGCCTGCTTCCTAAAGGCAAAACTAGAAAGGAAATGAACTCTTGCTTAAAGACAGTCCACCTTATTTTATGAGTTATCAATTTTCTAGCTGGCACACAGTCCACTTGCTACTGGGAGATTTTACCACCATCTCAAGCAAGCACTGAACTGCAAAAAATGTCCAGTCTGCATTCTAGCAAACAGCTCTGATTCCCGAAGATGAGGCGTGGGATGCAGTCCCCATAAATGAAGTCAGAGGAGCAGGACAAATCTATGATGCAGGCTCTCAGGGCAGATGTCTCTGCTAGTGCATGCATTCAAGTCTGTGACTGAATTACACTTACATCCCAGGCTTACTGAATCCTTGGCTATGATGGAGAGTTCCTTTCTTTTGTTTGGGTAGCTCTATCAGGTGAATAGTCAACAACAACGTAGAGCACTTAATTTCCTTTGAACTGCTCTGGTGACCTTGGAATAAGAACTTATCAACTTCTCAAAAAATGAGAAAGGGCTAGAAAGCCTCTCCTTGCCTCCCTTAGTGGTAAAGTCAGTCTTCTCAATGAGAATTGACTGCAAGACGGGGTGAAAGCTTAACAAGAGATACTTCAGGCTTTGTGTGCTAGAAACCCAGTGAATAGATGTGGTTCTCTTAAAACATACACTACAATGATAAAATATAAGGATGATCTCTTAAAAACCACAGGATAAGCTTTACTAATGAGCAAGTAAAGACCTGGATACACTGAACTTCCCCTGAGAAATCACAAACAAATATGTACAATTAGATTCAGCTCTCTCTTACCTTAGTCTTTTTTTGTGAGCTTTATTTTGTTAGGAAGGCAAAGAATTTGCAGGAGCTATATAAATATTCGATCGTGTGTTTTAAAGTCAGACATTTACACATCTACTTGGGAGATGTGCTAGGGTGAACAGCAAAGACCTGTGAAGGAGCTCTTGTCCAAGTGGAACAGGACAGTTCCTCAGACAGAAGCATTCGGCCCTCACAAACTGCCATTACTGCTGCATATGAAGCCAACCCTTTAACAGATGGGCAGCATACTTTTCAGCTTGCTAATAAAAGACAGTAGCTGTTGAAAAATGGAGGACAGGAGGACATGTATTCTCAAATTACATGATCCAAATGGAGTTAGCAGAGTATAATTAAGAAAGCCATACAGCAGGCTGTCAAAAATGAGGAACAGTCTAGGGGAGTTCTAAACATCAATATCAAAATGACCTTTGGATTAGCAGGGGGAAAATATCATTCTTTAAGCCATAGGAAACTATGCACTGATAGAGTCAGAACTGAGAGGTGCATAGTATGGGCTATAGGTACTGATAAAATGAAAGCATAACTATGATTCCTTCTCATAAATATGATAAAGATTCTCTGGGAAGGTAGGTCACTTTGTCAGGAAGGTACCAGCCCTCTATTATGCTTCTTAAGGTAAAAATCTTTCCAGTTGGTTATTGGGTTGTTATGACTTAACCACAGGTTTCATAGTCACAAGGGGGCAGGGCTCTGAATGCTCACTTACCTTTCCTTTTCCTCTTTCATTTTCTCCAGCTCTTCTTCTCCCAGGTTCCCTGGCTTCTGGGCACCTTTCTGTTCTGCCTTTCCACTCTTATCCTCTTTCTTCTTTCCAAATCTAGAGGAGAAGGAAGAACAAAGTTCATAACTCACACTTACTTGTTGTAGTTAGTTTCTGGCCCAGACTTTTGGCCTAGCCCTGAGGTTCTGGCCCACAGACCCATAGTCCTGCAGTCCCACAGAGACACACAGATGCTTACATTAATTTTATGCCAATCGGCCAAGGGCCCAGGCATATAGCTTGCTAACTCATTACCCTTAAACTAACCCATGATTCTTATTCTGATCAGCCATGGAGCTCAGTACCTTTTCTTAGAGCAGCATTTCAGTTTCTTTCCTCTGCTTCTGCTGGCAACTCATCTAGCTCTCTCTGGCATCTTTGCAGCATCTCTGTTCTGTTCTTTCTGTTCCCAGAGTTTTCTTCGTCTGGTAGCCCCACCCACACTTCCTGTCTGCCTTCAGCCAATCAGCATTTTTATTAAATCAGTAGGCAGGACAATTATTTACAATGGCACAGAACACAACCCCACTACACTTACTGTTTGCCAAATGTAAGATATGTCTGACATGGGCTTTTTCAACTACAATTCTTTATTTCAAATAACATATGGGCAGTAGCGTGAAACAAATAAAATAAGATTAGAAAATCAGGGAAAATAATGTATTTCCTGAACTTTTCCTTATTCTCTCCCCTCTTTCTTTCTTTCTTTTCATTTACATATTTTCTATCAAGTAAAAATATGTGATTAAAGGTGAATAGTTCTATAATCAATGAAGAATTAAAATACAGAATGATTACCATTCATATGTGACTAAAGACTCAACAGTTTTGTAATGAGACCCTCCAGAACTTTATACCATTGCCAGTTTTTAAGTAAAATACATAAGATTATGTAATTACAGGTGACAAGGGACATTACTAATACTCAGTTGAATTTTTTTTTAATCAAGGAAGACTCAAGGGGAAACAGAATGGGATGGGTGTTTCTGAACATTGACACACACTTCCCATTGCTTCTGTCCAGGTCTGGGATTTAAATTCATCTACACTGCATACTATTCTCCCTCTTTCAGGTCACACTTACTCTACAGTGCAGCCCCCAGTGCCCAGTTTGCTCTAGGTTAGTGTGATTAGCATGTCTATCACAGCTGTAGCTAAATGTGCATAGCAGAAACTGTAGTACATTACAAGAGCATCACGTTTCCTCAGAAAAATAAAGCCTACACGTCTGCAATGAAAGAAGGCTGTGGCTGGAGTATCACTAGGACCTGTCCAGAGTTTGACAATCAACATAAATGAAATGATCAAAGGAAAGTCCCTCCATGATGCACATTCTTCACTGTAGGCAGATTCTTAAAAAAATATTTTTATCTTTAAATATTTTTTATTAAATAGCAAGTTTTAACTTTTTGTATGCTCAGCCATCTCTCCATCCATCTATCCATCCATTCTCCCACCTACCTGCTTTGTAAGCGAGAAGTTCTTACAAATTAGCTGTACCTAAGCAAGCTTTTTCCCCTTCCTTCGTGACAGAAATCAGAATCTCTCTTTCTGTAAGAAGTGACATAAAACTTGAAGATGGCCTTATATTCCTTCCAACTAGAATCAAAATTTTTAAAAAAAAATTACAAAATGAGCTCCTGTTTAAGTCTTCCTTAGGACTCCTCTTTGGGTTGTGTTCAGTCATGGAAGAGGTTGCTAATAAAATTCTGAGCATCACTTGTAGGAGGCTAATGGCTCAGATAAGCTATTTGCTAGCATGGAGCAGACCACAGAAATGCCTCCTAGGTTTTACTCTTCTCCTTACTTATTTTTTGACTTACAATTTCAGTTAAAAAGTCTTATTTCACAACCTCCCATCATTCACCCTTATCTTCTATTATAATTTTCTTGCTATGTTCAGTCTTTCCAAGGACATTGGTCAACTGTCAGCCTTACTTTCACTAGTTAACTCTAAGGTTGTGTGTGTGTGTGTGTGTGTAACTCCAACCTCCTCAACCTGAGGTTCTTACAGTTTTCTGCCCCCTTTCCACAGTGTTCCTTGGGTCTTCTGGAGGCAGTATCACACAGACGTCCCTTTGTGGCTCATCCTTCCACCGACTCTTCTCTGCACGGCCCTCCCTCCCCTTTTTTCTACTCTGACTCCACTTCTGAATCAAGTCCTGCTCCCCACTGACGATATGACATGGTATCATTTATAGAATCAGCCATAAAAAAGACAAGAAAAGTGCAGACAAAAATATAAGAACATCAACTTTCAAATATAATTCAGAATGCTGATACATTCAAGACCTCACTGTAACCTACAGAGCAGGAGACATCTACATAAGATTTTCATGAATAGATTCTGTAGCTTTCTAGGCTGTACTCAAGAAAGGCTTAGAGTTCATTCTTTCTCTAAATATATTCACAGGAGAAGGTAGCACCTTCCTACATCACTTAGATAAAGAATTCTTCTCCCCAGATGCCAATGAATATAATAACATTTGGATAGGAAATTCAAAACATTGGAGACCCAGGGTAGAAAGGGTGGCTTGGAAAGTTGATGGGATCAGAATGTTGCCAAAACTATACGCTTGCTCTCCTCTGCCCATGTCCTGCATTTTATTAAAAATTTGAAGGTTTTGGATTTTTCTGAGATAAAAGCAGACTTGTGTTTGAAGGTCAAAAGTAACCTAGTCCCTGTTTACCTTCATGGTTCTCACCACACCCCAGGCATAGTTTTCTTTTGGTATCTAAACTATTTCACTGGAGCTGCAGTTCAAAAGTAGCTTGGTTGGCTCCCAGCACAATAAAATATGTTTGTCTGTTAGTTTTAACTTCTGCAAAGTATTTTCTTTTTATCAAGAACTGCTCATTAAGTCAGCTAGTTCCACAACTATTATAAATATTTCATTTAAAGTCCATTCTCTTTATATTTTCTACCCAATAAGAAAGGCAGAAAGAGCTGGAAAAATTCTCTTGCTAAAGTGAAGGTTACAGATTGCATTGTTTCATGGAGTCTGGGTGGTTTGGAAACAAAATTAGGATATAATGATGATAAAAAGAGTCCTGCCTTGTTAAAGTGAAGAAACCCAAGTCCACAGAGGTGAGTTGTGTTTTATCTGTGATCACACTGATTTCTTTTTTCAGCTCTGCAGTCAGATGACTTTGTCTTCAGTGGCAGAGGGAACAGCAGCAGGGTTTGAGCAGTGAGGAGGAAAGTATCAATTTGCCATTTCCTTTCTGTAGCATCCCTCTGGGAGGTCATTTCACAGCATCCTTGCTACCCAAGGCACAGAAAGGAGAGTTTGAGATGTTCATCTCCCCATTAACTATTTTTGTGAGAAAAGTCATGAGGCCCTTGGCTGGCCACAATCACTGCTTTGCATTCTTGCAGTTCAAGGCAGCCCTTGCATTCCAGGCTTCTCTATTTGTTGCATTAGAAATGTGAGAGTTGGTGATTCTGGGCTAGGTGCCTTAGGAAAATTGCTCATAGGTTAGCCTGGCTTTATATAAAAGAGACTTGGCTGAGAAATTCTGAGCACACATATGGTTTCAATCAATAACATTTTATTTTACATGCACCTAGGTAGTCTGTTTAAAGAATCCCATGATGGATCTTTTTGTAAAGTGGAAAAATCACCTTTCAACATATTCTTTGTGCAAATTTACATTTTCATGAATAAGTGTGCTTCAAACACCCGATCCTGTTCAGTTCTCTGGCGGTTACAGAGACCAGCTTTGTGGGAAGCTTCTGTCTCCTCCTTTTCTTCCTTTCCCCTTTCCTCTTTGCTTCATCTCACTTATCCCTTCAAGAAGTATTTATTAGATGCCCACTGTGTGTCAGACACTTTATAAACATTTGATATAAGTTCAGATCAGGTAGAGATATAAACTGTCCACTAACCACATGGAGTGGACATTCTCAGGAAGAAGCCAGTCTTCAACCAAACATAACTGGATAACTGCAAGTTGAGAAAGGTGTTAGGAAGGTTGTTAGGAGAAATGATGACAGAGACTCAATCAGCTAGAATATGTCTTGGCACAGAAATGCTGCTTAAATGAGAATATACAAAGAAAATGCCCCCCCCAGGAATGGCATTATTAGGAGGTGTGGCCTTGTTGGTGTATGTGTCGTCTTGTTGGAGGGAGTGTCACTGTAGAGGTGGGCTTTGAGGCCTCATATTTGCTCAAGCCATGCCAGTATCTTAGCCCACTTCCTGTTGTCTGCAAGTCAAGATGTAAGAACTCTCAGCTACTTCTCCAGCACCATGTCTGCCTGCATGCTGCCTTGCTTTCCGCCATGCTGATAATGGATTGAATCTCTGAACTGTAAGCTAGCCACCACAATTCTTTTATGAGAGTTTGCTGTGGTCACGTGTCCCTTCACAGTAATACCAGTCTTAATTAAGACAATACATTTTTGAGGTTTAGCAAGAGAATAAATGGGAAGCTTTGTATGTGGTGGGAGCATCTCACTGAGACTATGAGGTGGGGAAGGCACGGGGTTTCCCAGCCAGTAAAAAAGGGGACCAGAGACTGAGAGTCACTTACATGAGATGTAGGTAGAACAGCAAGGGCTGAAGGTCTGAGAGTCACCTAGAATAGCATGTTAGGGGAAGGCATTTCTTAGCAACAAGGGAAACAGACACTAGTGAGGAAAATGGTGGCTTTTAGGAGGGGAAACATGAGTAGCTGAATCCTTTGGACCAGAAGTGATAGAGTGTGAGAGGTTATTTTTAAAAGATCATTGTGGTTGATGAAGCACAAAGCAGCAAGAAAACAGTAAAAGAGGCAAATGAATTATTCTGCTTTGGGATGACTGTGGAGAGTCATGGGAGGCCCATGGCTTGGCCAGAGAAGTGGCCACTGAGAGAAGAGAGTGATTTGGAATTTGTGAATCAATGGAGAGGAATAAAAGTTCAAGTTCAAACATGATTTGATTCTTTCCGTGTTTGTTTTTAAATTTTTGTGTGTGCATGTTTATGTGTAGGGTATACATGCATAGTGTGTGTGCAGAGGTGAGAGGGTAGTATGTGGGAGCTGATTCGTTCTTTCCACCCCAAAGGATCTTGGGATTAAAATCACTCATTAGGCTTAGCTGCAAGCATCTTACCTGTTGGGCCATATTGCTAGCCCTAAACATGATGCTAGAACACTTTTGGGAAGCCTAAGCAAACTCTGTACCAGCCTCAATACTAAGTCTAAGGAACTTATTGCATCTCAAGGTTTTACAGAGGAAAGAGGCAGATGAAAGAGTTTTAAAACAAACAGGGAAAGGAAGAATATTAGGAAAGTGTGTTTGCAAAAGCATCTGACATAACTGCAGAGGGAGGAGAGCATGGTCAACAGATGGGAATTCTATTTAGCCGTCCAATGAGGTGGAGGCTGACATGTATTCCCAGCCTGGGCAAGGAACAGCGGGAAGTGGCAAGCCCAAGCCAGGTGGGCCAGAGCACCAGAGTAAGGCAGCGGATTCCACCGCTGAGAAGCCTATGAGGAGAGCTCAAGGAGCTGAGATGGCAGGATGGGGGCTGAGGAGAAGGAGGATGGGGAAGGAGGTTTCAACTGGGTTTATAGCAGGGAAGTTTGGCCTGTCTAGAAAAAATACAAAACAAAACACCACAAACAAACAGACAAAAGAAACAGAGAAAGGGCAAGTTAGAGACAGAAGAAAGAAGAGAATAAATAGGGGTTTTTCTTGGTTGTGTTTCCTTTCTTACTTTTTTCTTTACTGTTGACAAAATGTGATGTCTCACCTCATCTGTTTTTTAATTTGTGGTGCAATGCCACCAAGTACAAGCATTTGGCTGCCCCACTATTCCCATCATCCTTCCTTCAGTTTTTCACTGTTCAAGAACCGCAATGTTGCACTCCCTCTTCCTTCCAGTTGGTGGTGACCATCTTGCCTTCTGTCTCTAGGAACATGACTCAATTCTAGGTATTACATAGGAGCAGGGTCGTATTATAATTGTCCTTTTGTGTGTGTCTTATTTCCGTTTGCATAAGTTCCTCAAGGCTCATCTGTGCTGTAGAATGCAAGAGTATCTCATAATTTTGAATTGCCAGATAGGGCTTGTGAGATGGCTCAGCTGGAGCATGTTCTTGCCAGGAAATCTGATGACCTGAGCTCAATCCCTGAGACGCACATAACAGAAGAAGAGTCCTGACTCCCATAATTTGTCCTCTGCTGTACAAACAAACAAATGAATGTAATACAAATAAAGGTCAAATAAAATCCATATATTATGTTTGATTCTTCCACTCAACCGTCAATGGCTGTTTAGGCATGCCCACATTTTGTCCATTGTGCACAAGGCTGTTGTGAGCACTGGTGCAGGAGGATGAAATTTAATGGTAAGTGGAGACAACAGAAATATATAGATGAGGCCTGGAAAGGGGGATGGAGCCTCAAAAAGCAGCAGTTGGAAAAGAAATTTATTTGATCAGAGTTAAGAATGGGTAGGTAGACGTGTTCATAGACAATTTATCAGTTAATATGACATAATATGGGTAGGAGAAATGAGTTTTTAGCCGATAAATGGTGAAGTTTAAATAATCAAAGGTAAACCAATACAAGGGAGAGGAAAACCTCAGAGAGTTATAGGGAAACACCAGCACAAGACCTAATTAATGCTACTGTTTTGCCTGGGTAGGGAACTTCCAAAAATGCATATGGCAAAGTAGAATATGGTAATGCTACAACCACTCATCCACTCATCCATTCATGAATCATCACCCACTGCACATCACATCCTGGAGGGCCCAACCTTTAACACTGTGACATGATGCTGTCAGTGGGTTGGGCCTCATTCATAGCTATCCTGGTATGTATGTGGCCCATGGGTCACATATTGGACATGACTTCTACTTTGAAAATAAAGTGAGTCTACCAACCAATATCAACTGTCAGGTATAGAGCCACCCTTTCTCAATTACAACTACCTCAATGACACACATACCTTATTTCCTGGAGGGTGAGGATTTTAATATGCATTTTTGGTAGTTATCTCTGTTTCTAGTTCTTTACTCATCATTTCTAGATAACGAAGATTTTCAAACTCTATCCAGACTTGCATACCTTGAGAAATAAATTATGTTTAGTCTCATGACTCTAAACCTGGCATTTTCCATGTCACCCATCTCATTTAATTCATGTGTTAATCCTGCCAAGTTCTGTCTACACTTTTCCTTCTAGATCTCATTGGGCAGTTTATGTAGTTTCCGTCTTCTCCCTCCACTGAGCTCACAGTCCATGTCAGCACTACTGTATGATGCCTTATGAAGGATGGGAAATGTTAGGCAAGAACAATGTTCAGACACTCTTGTCCTAAATCAGATGAAATTATGAGTTCAAAGGGAGGCGGAAAGTATCCATTTCTTCTGCTGCAATCAGATATATATGAGCACCAATGATGCCTTAGGAAAGTTACAGAAGCTGGGCATCCATGATATTAAAATGAAAAACTCATGGATCAATGTCACATGTTAAAAAATACTAACTTCACAGTCATTATCTTTTTGGATAATGGTTTCTCCACCCCATAACTAGCTGTTTTACATACTATGCATGATATTTCCTCATAATTTTATAAATTACAGAGTTTGAAAAAGCTCAGACTATGGCTGGGGGCAGAAAAGTTCACAGGCCTTTGACTACTATTTCCATAGTCTATTGTGAAATCCACCCATCAAAGGTTCCTGTTGTCTGATTTATTCTAAAATGGGCTCTAAATTAGCATATGCATATGCTGACAAAAACTCCCATGTATTATAATCTCACATGGTTTTGTGCTCTTCAGCTATTGCTTTATAAATCAAAAATTTATGTCACAAAGGTCTTAACTCATTTAGCTCACATAGTTCCCATTGTACCGGAAAGTTAATGAATCTGATAAAAATTCAATGAAAATTGACCAATTAGTTCCCTATCCCTATTGTTTTGCCTACCTAGGAGGCATTATCTACTTTTATGTTAATATTATGGAAAGAATAATGAATAGATTCATTTTTGTTTGTTACAAAGCAATCTTGATTAAAAAAATGAGATTTTATTTGGGCCTTCCATGGATACCACTGTGATGGTGTTATAGACTGGACATGGCTTATTCCAAAAAGAGTCTGATGCCAGAACTCAGTTCCCACTGTGTTAGTGTGAAGAGGTGATGGGACCTTTCAGAGGTGGTGTGCCTAGTGCAATGTAATTAGATCATGAGGATACAATCTCATGAACAGACTAGTGTTTTTTTCTAAGAGCCTAGGTTACTAGGTTAGGTCTTTTGAGTGTAAGATGGGTCTCATGGGATGGAACAAAGTATTGTGAGAATGAATTGTCACAGACAAGGGTTTATCTCTGCTCTCTCTTTCTCTTCACAGTCACACACTTTTCATTTCCCCTTTTCTGCCATGATTTGATTCAGTACAAGGCCAAGACATGCCTTTGTTTCTCCAAAACTGTAATCTAAATACATTTTATTTCTTTAGAAATCACTCAGTCTTGAGTATTTTGTTATAGCAATGTAAAGCAGTCTAAGGTAGATAACTAATTCCTATGGCACTTAGGATACTTATGGCACTTATGGCACTTATGGCACCAAGATACTATTAGTCCCAGAATGCTTTTCAGAACATCCAGATGATAGTTAATGTCTATACATCCAGTTTATAGCATACAAAGATAAGTAGGAGTTGGTTTTTTAGAATCACTACACAAGTAAAAGCTGACTGAGTTGATACTTTAATATGTAAAGAAATACAATGTTAAAATCTTTCTTAGGGTGGAACCAATGCTCAGGTGGTAATGCATTTGCCATTCAAGAACAAGGACTGAGTTTGGATCCCTAACCCCTACATGAATAGCCAGGCAGTTATGCAGTTATGGCAGAGTATGCCTGCAATCTCAGCTCTGGGGAGGTAAAGACAGGAGAGAGAGAGAGAGAGAGAGAGAGAGAGAGAGAGAGAGAGAGAGAGAGAGAGAGAGAGAGAGAGAAAGTTGCTAAAGACTGAAGTCAGAACCCTGTGTGTGCTGAACAAGCTTTCTGTCACTGAGCTGCACTCCCCAACATTTCTGTGTCAGGCGGTGGTGAGAGCCATGCACACAAATCATTATTAATCTTGAGATATTGGGGCAGTTGGGATTCTGGGGATGTTGTTTAGATATCCCTCTCAGGTAAGTCTAGGTTTTTAAGAGGTTGACAAGTTGTGTTAAAACAACAAACATTTTTAATCCCATGAATATGTTCATTACCACCCTTAAGGCTATATGCCAAGCTCAACCTTATGCATCTTTTGTTCTTAGGTGTCATTCTCTTCTAGGGTGCGGCTGTTTACTGGAGGCAGGAGGAAGGAGAATTTCACAGCAACCTTTCATTCCAGAGCAGGGAATCTTCAAAATGTTGTTGTTATTTCAGGCTTAAAAACCAGGGAAATCTTTCACCACTGTAGGGTTGCTGCTAAGAGGATCAGACAGCTGCTGAGCAGAGGCTCAGGCTCTGCTTTGGCTAAACTCAGCTGCTGGGAACCATTGAGGTTATTTGCTTTCCCCATTTTGAGGGCCTAGGAAAGGCTACAGGTTTGGGAACACCTAATAATACATGAAAGCAAATCCTGAAGGGTTCAGGAAGCAAAGCAAACACATTTCACCAATAACTAACGTTCTGAAAACAAATGCAACCAGAGCCTGGGGAAGGCTGATTCCTGGGAGCCAGGGAAGGGATTTGTCAACCATAAGATAGGTTCTTTTGCTGATCCTTTTTGTAACAGACACAAACTGGTCTCTCAGGTTGTTAACTTAGCACTTAGAGGTTAAATAAAAGAGAGGAAAAAAAAGATTTATGAGAAGGGGGCCAAAAATTAAAATGAAATAAAAATAAGCATGAATGAGTGAGCAAGAAAGATAAAGATACTAATAAGGTGTGATTTTCAGATCCACGGAGAGACTTTGCAGAGCCTGTTAGTTGTCACTGGCCCCTGGGTTGAAGCTGTTCCCTCTCTCTGCTTCCCAGCAGAAAGTGCTCTTCAGGAGCTCAGTGAACTTTGATTAATTGCTCTCATACACTCTCACTTGTTCCAAGACATGGAAGGCAGGAGCCTCAGCGACTCAGGCTAAACACTTAGGATTTCTGGGAAATACATTTAACATTAAAGAAATGCATTAAAGAAATAGATCTTTTTCGCATTTTAATGCTCTCTTAATAGATATAAAGGCTTTTCTTTTTATTCAGTGTTTACTTATTTGAAAGTGGTGGCATTGTGCGCATGTCTTCTTCCTTGTCACCATTTTTTAACTCCATCTCTGGGCTTCTCTGAAGAGGGATTGACTAAGCAGACACAATGTGCCATGTGGCAGGAAGTCAGATGTCAATCAACAATAAATATTCTCTGCTCTGTGTGTGACTGTGGCCTTTTTTCCTCTTTCCTTCCTTCCATTTTTCCTACTTCCTTTGGCAAACTCAAAACTCAGGAAAGAAAGCTTGTTCTGAGGCCAGTGCTACCTGATTCTTAACCTTTCTCTGTCAGCCATGAAGCGGTTCCCCACCCTTGCTAGACTTCCCAGGCCTGGACTGTGCAAGTTCAGTGCACTGTGACCATAGGTTCATCCTGCAGACGGAAAGGACAATGACACTGCCAGGCATAGACCTGTAGGGTCAGCTCCGTTCAGCCACCTGCCTGGACAGGGAAAACCTAACTCTTGTCAAAGAGCCCACCCTCAGGGAGGACTACTTAGAAAGGTTTATGGAAGCTGGGAGGACTTTATTCACAAGCATTATGTCAAGTGTAAATATAACCAAAAGCCCAACAGCAGGAATTAACGTGCATATAATTTGCCCATGGTCCCTTGTCACAAAGAGCAAATGACAGTGTCTAACTTGGGAGTAACAGACAAGTGGACAGTGTGGAAAAAGTGACTCATTGAGTGTGTTCGGTGACAATGACAGTGTAAAGAACCATTTTAAAGGGAATCCCAAAGGCTCCCTGTTCAGATGCTAAGAGAAGCAGGGTAGATTTTCTTCGGCATTCATATACACTAAGTAAGAAGAAATAATCCCGCTCCAGATCCAGGCTAATGGGAGCAAAGTTTGTCTTTATAACTCTAGTTAAACAAAAAAAAAAATATCACTTTGATGCCCAAATTAGCATCTTTTCTCTAGCATATGGAATTAATTAATTGAGTGACAAAGAATTAGTCCATGTAGGATGAAAGCTGAAATTGTATTTATCTGAAGTTTAAAATTAGGAACACAGTGTTCACTGTAGCTTGTTCACCTAATGTTCTGTATATTCTAATCCTTCTGTATGTCTCATACAGGGATTTTCATATCCCTCTTCCTTTTAGTATATAAGACTTTCCTTGAAAAGACAATGAGAACATTTCAGATTTCCCTCCCCACTCTGGAGGTGGGAAACTTTTCCATTGTGCCATAAAAAAATCTAAAATTATGTGGTTTTTTTTTGTCTCACATTTATTGTACAAATACAAAAGAAGCTAAGTAATTAATGCATGGTAGAGCTGGTGAGAGCCTCAGATAATGGGAAAGAGTGATTATACAGGTTTTTAATAAGAGATACTAAGTTTGAAACTTTTCTTAAAAGGTGAAAGCTCTCCGTAACTTTGGTTTAAAATATTTTCTTTCTGAGAAGAGATTTTGAATATGGTAGAATTATTGGGGTTACTTTATGAGAGATTGCCATTCACTGGAACCCCTATCAGTGCTTTGGTGAAAGCCATACCATTTTGCTGACCAAAACAAGCATGTGTGGGTGTATTTGTCTTTAATTGAGACTTGATGGAGAATGGATTTAGGGAGGAAGTGTGTGGAGATTAAGAAGGCCCTGGCTGATATGAGCCACCATATACAAAGTAGGGGCCTATTTGACTGGTCTTCACACATGCGCTCTTGGAGGAATGGGGCTGGTCTTTCATATGTTTCATATGTTTCTGTCGTTTTAATTCAACAAGCACAGGACAGGTATTTTCTTCTGCCAGGTTCTCAAGGAGGTGTAGGGATGACAAGCAAAGTAGTTAAATCTAGTTTTTACTATCATCCTTAGTGAAAGACGGGGTCAGGATACCAGGGAAGATAAGACCTATTTAAAAAAAAAAAAAAGATCAAAGGGCTCCTCCTAACTCAACCCATCATAAAGCTCCTGGTGCTAAAGCTATCCCTGGAATGCACAATTCACTTCCCAACTTAATTTCAGCATAACAGCAAGCTGGTTACAACTACCACATCTATAGCCTCCACAAGACCAAATGAGTGAAGTAATTGCTTATTTCTTAATAATGACTACCTTGGTTGGTGCAATGGGGACAATGAATCACCAAAGGTTTGAGCTCATGGTGACCAGGGCTTCCAGGTTCTCCAAACACCCCTTTTTAAGAAACAGTAGGTCAAATTGTCATGAACTTAAAACCAAAGCCATCATTAAACATGAATAATGTGAGAGATATAAATAACTCACAAACCTATTTTACCCATATACCTTTGGTTTCTGATTCTGGCAATTACTGTCCCCTTAAAGTTAGGTTTAAATATGTATTTATGGCATGAGGTAGCTACTGGGATCTCTAGTTTGTCTAGCTTATCCCTGTTTTAGATTTCACCATGTCCTTATCAAAATACAAAATCAAAACACCCCTCTGTACTCTTTTATAGCACATATGGTCATTTTTAAAAGCCCTAACAGTTATAAAGCAATAGAACATTGAAAAATTTTAAGTAAGATTTATAGTTAACTAATATTCATTCTTATATTTTATAAGTACCTTATCATTAAGTAAACACACACACACACACACTTGATTCTTGACTGTGACTTATCAAAGAGAATATAATAATTTACATTTGGAATTTCTGAAGGAGATTCTCCATGATATTTTGTCTTTTCTAGGTCCAAAGTGACATAAGTTTCAGGCAACATGTTGAACATGTGTTACCTGCAAGATTCTTCATCTGTTTTCAAGGTGTAATTTTGTTTTATGTGTATGAGAATTTTACCTGCATGTATGTCTGTATACCACATGCAAACCATCCCACAGAGGTCAGAAGATGGCGTCAGAGCCCCTGAAATTAGAGTTTCAGATGGTGTGAAACACCATGCGGGTGCTGGTAATTGAATCCAGATTCTCTGGGAGAATAGCCAGTGACCTTAACCACTGAGCAATTTCTCCAGCTGCATTTCCATAATTTCCATAGTCACACTATGAGCTTAGAGATTTTGTATCTAGGAGTAAGTAGCATATGAAGAGCGACTGACTATTGCAAATGGAGTTTCTGCTCATTCTTTAATATGCACCACAAGTATTGTGGGCATTCTCCAGATCCCAGGCTGAAGGAGTGTGGCCTAGAATGGCAATAATTAAAGGTCCATCAAGAGATCAATAATGTTTCCCTTTGTACACAGGGCCCAGGACAATAACTGCTCATAGGAATAGATCTCCTATGGGATTTTAATTTTATAAGCTTGGATATAGTCCTGCTCTCTACCAGTGTATCATCGCTAAAGAATCTATACCAAGGAGTAGACAACAATGACAAGTGCATTTCTGACTAAGTTTTGCAATCACTGGTACTTCGCAGAGAATTGCAAATAATGCACAATCACAAAAGCGTGCTTTCACCTGGAAATGCTTTAGTGGCTTAGCACAGTGATGATTTACAATTTGGCCAACGGAATCAGAGATTGATTTATAGTCTGTCTCTAACGTCAGGCTTCTATTTGCTTGCCCACTAGACTGTGAAACTACTATTCTGCTTTGTAAGTGTGTTTTCTTGTTCCTCCCCTTCCTGTAGCAATGGCTAATTTCTCCTTTCTTCAGGACCACAGATGAATAATTCCTGCTGATTCCTGATGTTGTTCCACAGTACAACATGGCTGCCTATGTGCGCAGGAAATGACAAAAGAAAGCTGTGGCAGAGATGGCAAATATCTGTAATGAAATGCCCAGTCCAATAAAGCATGTAATTAAGTAAACCAGAGGGTATGAGCCTAGAGTGATACATCCCTAATGGGTTACAGCATATCTTTTTAAAAATGTGAGTTACTTTTTGCCACTTAAATTCTTTACCTCTGTGGTTATTTTTAAAGATCTACTTGTTAGCTTATCAGACAAAAGGATGGTAGAAAGAACAACACCTTTTGCCCACCTATATGTTTATGCAGGTGACAGTATTTTATTCTCTGTTAGCTCATGTTTCTGAATGGCTCTTGATGGCCAGTGCAGAGCACATGGCAGGGTCACTCAGATGAGGGCTGGAATGACAACTGTCTTGCAGAACATCTGCAACCTGCATTATTTGGCTTTGGATTTAATGCTTCTGGTTCCCCATGTTTGTAGTCTTTCTAAACTTCGCTACCTAATATTGAAGCGACTCCCAATAGCTAATCTTTTCCACAAACATTAGTCATATTTGATTCTGTAGGAGCCCACGGTATTTGTGCTTTTCATTTTGGAAGGTTATTTGGAAAGCCAAGCCAATATATTTTTTTTCAAGTGTGACTAAGCTAGTGTCATTCATTTTCCACCAATGCTACCTCTATCTAGGGCCTGTCCTACTGAGCTCTGGGGGCTCTACTGAAGAAAAGTCAGTTTGGATAAAAGAACAATAAATCCAATCATCTCAGTTTTGTAAAAGTAAGATTTGAGTGTATTAGTGAAAAAGGAACAGAGAAAGAACCAGCAAAATGTACAATTTTGAGCAAATCTGAGCAAATGTGTTTCATCTAAATTTATTGGGTTGACATGAGGAGACATGGCTCCAAGTGGCTCAGAGTTAGGAAGCCCAGATCAGGAGGTGTGTGAGCAGTAACGCCAAAAGGAATCACCAATCTATCTAAAACAATGACTATTTCATGAGAAGGCAAAACGTTTAAGGCATTTCACAAGCAATTCAAAATATAAAATACCATTGAGAATTCAGCATGTAACACATAAATAATGCTTATTTATTTACTTATGTGCATATGTGTTAGACCTATATTGGGTTTCTGTGTAAAATATACCTATCCTATTGATTTTATGTAGGCACCAATCTAGATCAAAAATAACTTTTAAATTGATTTATTTGTTTGACTTTATGAAAGCGAGTTTTTTGCCTACATATATGTCTGGGCATCATGTGCAAGTCCGGAAGAGGGTGCTGGATTTGCTGGAACTGAAGTTACAGACTGTTATAAGCCATGGTGTGTATTCTAAGAACCAAACGAAGGTCCTCTGCAAGAGCAGACAGGGACTTAACTGCTGACTTATTTCTCCAATCCCCTCAAAAATAAAATTTTTAACAGATGCTTTTGAAATCATGCTTATTTAATTATCTGCCTCAGTGAAAATATTCCACTTGAAATTTTAGGAATAAGAGATTTGTGTGTAAAAATATTTCTAGTGGTTCAAAATTTTGTAGAGTTATAAAAAGTCTTTTATGGCTGCAGGGATCTTTGCTAGTATGTTTATCTAATCCCTCTGAAAGGCCAGAGAGGCAAGAAACCCATCTAAGGGCTCACTGATATTTGGGACCAAACAAAGATTTGAATTCCCTGATTCATCCCAACAGTCTTTCTCTCAAATTTGTTTCACAACGTTTGTACATATGCCATCAATTATTAAATGAAATTCTAAAACCTTGAAAAGGAATGCTTTTCTAAAAAGAAAAAAATTTTTTTACGCTCAATAGAAATAGACTTAGTTATAATGACCAAGTCCAATTTAGTGCCTACTGGGCCAACTATAGCATGGTAACTAATGGGAGAGTCTGATAACTTTCCATTATCTTAAGCCCTCCTTTTACTGACATCTCACCCGTGTCTGCAGGCAGACCCTTATTATATGCCATCTGATCAGATCAGGTCACCAAGAAACAATCCCTCGATTATTTAGCTCAACTGGGTAGAACACTGTGGTAATGGGGTCAAGGTCATGGGTTGACTCCCTTGTGTGGACCAGTTAACTTGGACTGACTCCATAACCACAGCCTCTATTCTCAGACCCAGACAGCTTTACAAATGCATGCCAGTGGTCAAAAGGGCACTCGCCAAGAATATGTGGGCAAAGCAGCATAAATCTACCCCAGAAAAACACCTCAATGCCAGCTTTGTTGAACACATGTGGGCTAATAGTAACATTTTCACAGGTGAAAAACAGAAAAGGCGGGACATTATTCCAGATCTTATGATCCGGAGAACTGAAAAGCCAGACTTATAGAACTTTAAAAAAATACATAAATATGGTAGACATTGAAGCAAATTCATCATGAGATTTACACATATGCCAGGTATTTCTATCAGCCTCAAAAATGTGGGAAAAATTAAAGTTAGCAAAACTGATCTATTCTTGTAGACTGTTTCAATTTTTAAATTTTGTTCAGATTTCTTTTGAAAATAATAGTTTGTGGCCCAAATGTAAGTGATGTGTGACCTCAATTCCGTCTGTAGGATCCTAGTTTGCAAACATTGTTTATCTAATTAGCAGTGTATTAATACTTGTGCATAGTAATTAATTTAGTTATCAAGTATAATTTTTCTCAGAATTCATGGACAAATATTTACTTGCTTACCCCATAGGTAGGAAACAGATATCAAAATTACCACCCACTGATGAAGGACATACAACTTCCATGGTACCCATGATGTGATAAAGCAGAGGTTCATATGGGCTATAATTGTTGGGATCTTCCTAGATGAACCAGAGTAATACTATGATTTCAAAGCACAGTCCAAGTATATATTTTTAAAAGTACAAACACACAGATGATTGATAATTTTTTTAGAAAGCCCTCCATAGATTTCTTTTCCATCTTTAAAAGTCAGCTGAACCAACAGTCAAAATCTGTATAAATATGGTTTTGAAGTTTAGGCTTAAAGGCTTGAAATAAAATATGTCATAATTTTATACTGCATAATGAGTTTTTAAATTGGGCAAATTCGTGTTCCACTGGATGACCAAAAAAGAGGGCAACCAATTTGTTTATCAAGAATCTCTAGAGATGTAAGAAAGATTCATAAAGCAGTTTGAAAACTACTAGAAAAAAAGTTGTACGTACTCATTAGCATATAGATGATTTATCAGATGATTATCTGATATATGACAAAACTTTATGGATTCCTGTAAGGTAATTAAATTATTTACCTCATGAGCAACACAACAGACTCAGATTTCTTTTTTACTGTTGTTGAGTCAATAGACTAAAAAGTCCTATCAGTAGCTTAAAAACATTTAGCATCATTCAAGAAATATTTACCAAGTATTTATTATATAAAAGGTTGTGCAATAAGGGTTGGAAGAAAAATGAGGAATGACACTTTCTTTTTAAACCACTTTTGGTGTAGTGAAGCCTTTTGGAATCTGACAAAAGAACTGTAGGAATGTGAGCAACAGGAGAGGAAGGCTGCCCGGACACAATGGTGGGGTTCCAGCAGTTCTAGCTGGCCTTGATGATTCTAGGTTGTAATGCTGTTAGTTTTATGCTTTTGAAGTTGTTCAAAGGTCTTGTTCACTCTCAGGAAGTGTGCTTACATCAGTACTGTCCTGTACACTGGTTTTCATTCTTCCTAGTGCTACCCCAACAACCATAAAATTATTTTTTGTCACTATTTCAAAACTGCAATTGTGCTACTGTTATGAATTATAATGTAATTATCCGTATTTTCTGAGAGTCTTAGGTGACCCTTGTGAAAGGGTATTTCGACCCTTCCAGCGAAGAGGTGGAGAAGCATAGGCTGAGAATCGTTATTCTAGTAGGTCTCAGATTCTCCAGAAACTAGCCATAGTGCTCAACCACGGATGAAAGCATGCTTTAATACAGTTAAGAGTTTCCTACTGCCACAATTAATCTCAGGTCTGTAGCGAAGTACTCTTAGACAGAAGGGAACAAAGCTGGGGGCTAATATTTCTCAATGGGGACATATTATTTTATATATATTTTAGGCAGAAATTCAAGTTTGTCACTGAGGTGAGAAATTCGCCATGCTAAAGAATGATGAAAAATACTTTAAAATCATAACCAGAGTCTCCAGAAGAAATCCACCACACACCAATCCAGCACCAAGGTCATCTATAGAGACTCATAATCCCCGTTTGGTCTTTTCACTAGTTTTCTGTCAATTGTCATTGAGTCAGAGTTTTTCATCTACTATGTAGATTACCCCAGCCACTGCTTCCTTCTTTTCTGTCTTTCCATTTTTATAGTCACCTGAGGACTCATTAGTGCTGCTACCAACAGATGAGTAAAGGAAGGGAAGGGATATAAAACTTAAAAGGAGTCAATTTTGTTACCTTTAAGTACTTAGGGGAAGAAGAAGTCGCTATCATAAAGCTTGTGGATTATGCAGACTTCAATTATTCATAGTCTCTCTGTCAATCTTACCACAGATAATTAAGAGATGACTGTAATCCTCCTTGGAATGCTAAAAGGACCCATGGTTGTAGCAGATACCCATAGTAAATAAGATGAAGAGAGGAAGTCACAAATGCAGAGTCTCAACTAGCAATCAAACAAGCATCACAGTTTCATGAAAATAAACTTAGAAGCATGGGCAAGAATCACAGAGCGTGGGGTAAGGGGTGAACAAAGTGTCCATGTAGGGGAATGCTACTCACACAGCAACAGTCCGATGGATGTGGCTGATGAAAGCCTTGACCATCCATTTAGAGCACAATAGGTAGAGAAAAGGATAGAGATGCTTGTTAGACACAGGGAGGTTGGAAGGACATTTGGGTCTATGGAAATGTTTCGTGGTATACATGAACACTTGATGGTCTGCACCTGTCAATATCACTGGGGCTGTATACACTGAAGAGTACTCACTGCTACTAAAAATAATCAACAAGGTGTGTTTGTGGGGGAAGCAAATAGGAATACAACTACAATTGAATATCTTAAAAATAACTAGCAGCTATGCAGAAAAGCTAAGAGAAAAAAGATCTAACTAAAACACTGGAAAACAGAGCTCTAACTGGACACTATAGGGCTAAAGGCAACAAGGATAATGCTATTCCCTGGTTAGTACATGACTATGGGCTAGGAATTGTGAAAAACTTTAGAAATATATTGACACTGAACAAATCAGGAAACATATATATAGTTATATATAAGTTATAGACATATAATTATATATAGAAGCTACATATATAAGAGGCAATATAATTATTTTCTATAATTTATTTTATGTAAGAGTACATATTATATCCATCACATTATTTATAATATATATTATTGACTTCCCACTGCCTGCGGAAGGTCAAATAAGAGAAGAGGAAAAGTCAGAATGAATATTATGATATTATATGTCTTTCTGTGTGCTGTGGATTGTCATTAGATAATGAAAGAAGCGTTTGGCCTATGGCAAGCCAGCTTATAGGCAGGCAGGAAATCTGAGCATAGATAAAGGGGAAGGAGGGCAAAGTCAGGAGGAGACACTGAAAGCTGCCACTGAGAGAGCAAGATGTAAAAGTACAGGTAAGCCACGAGCAACGTGGAAAAACATAAACTAATAGAAATGGGTTAAGACGCAAGAGCTAGCTAGCAATATGCCTGAGCCATAGGCCAAACAGCATGTACTTAATATAAGCCTTTGTGTGATTAATTGGGACTGCTTGTCTGAATGGTGAGACTGGTCCGGGTGCCAGAGACTTCATAATACAAGGGTGTTTGATTTGAATCAGTAGTTTCATCATAGACTAATGGCAGAGTCAGAAGTAAATACATAGGTGTATGTGCATAAGTTAGTATATAATAGTGTCAATATCATCTTTGTCTTCAAGTTCTATCTGCGGAGGTTATCTATAGCTAACAGTACCCAGGCAGTACAATTCTAGAACCAAGACCTTGCTTTTGGAATTAAAAAATAATCAATTAAATCATCTTTGAAAGGCGATGAATCTTAGGCTGTACTTGGGAAAAGCAAACAATCTGTAACATCATGCAACTCAAAGTAAAAGGTACTTAGCAAAGGTGGGAAGGTTGAAGAGGACAGCAGTTTTTCTGAAGGAGCCTGAGCAGTCAAAACGGGAATAATTTGAGCAACAAAATAAATAATGGTATGACTGGGTTATAATTCAGGATGAACATCCATCAGTCTACAGTGATACAAATCAATGAATAAATAAATGAGTGGGGAGAAAAAAAGGCTCTGGACTACAGGAGAATGGCAGCAGTGGAGCAGAGAAGAGGTGAGTGAAATGGGTCGCCTCACTGGGGTACCCCAGTAACAAATCTGCTGAGTAGAACCATTGCTGGATGCTAAGATAGATAGGTAAAAGCATAAGGAAAAGTACCTGAACATGCAGACCCCACACCTCCCCAAGGTAATTACTGATCCTAAGGAGAAAAATAATGCTGCCACAGTAAAGAAATGTGTTAGCCACTCTTTAGTGAAATGATTAAGATTAACATCACCAGTCTCAATACATACCAACATCAGTGTGCTTCCATACCCGAAAAATGTGCATTGCTTCTGCGAGAGTTCTACCCCAAAATGGATAAGTTCATTCTAATCATAATAAATCATTAGATAAATCCAAACTGAAATATGTTCTGCAAAATAAGGAACCTCTGCTCTTCACAGTGTCAAGGTTGTGAAAGATTAGAAAAGACCAAGAAGCAAGAACAGGACAAGAGCAGGGCAGTGCATTAGAGACGTGGGGAAGGCTGCCTTCATTTCAGAGGTTTGCTGGTAGCATTGTAGCATCTTTCGTTAGTTTCTTAGTTTGGGTCCTTGCTCCACAGTGACCATACGTTTATGAGAGATAGAAGAGAGATGGAAAAATAGGCTATTAAAAAAATGTCAGGTGTAAAAAGTAAATTAAAAATTAAAGCAGAAAAGAAGGTGATAGATAATTAGGAACAGCAAAAGAAAATACATAGTTGTTTTAATTCTGCTTTGTACATCTATAACTGCTACCTGTCACTCATACTTCCTTCTCACTCATACAGATCTTCTCCAAAGAGGAACGAAAACAGTCTGTTTGTTGAGAGGCTATCAGAAATAGGTCTTTTTTAGCCTACTTGCTATATCCATGCCTCTCCCTTGTTCCTATTATACGAATTTAAAGGAAGTGACATCTCAGCCAAAGCAATGAAGACAGGAATACAGACACTAAAGGTAGGTGGTCAGATGAGCGCAGAGAAGTAGCGAAGGTGAGAAGCAGGAAAGGGTGAAATGAAAGAAGACAAACACATGAGCTATGCGTGAGCCCTTCCACAGGGCCTTCTGCTCTTCAGACACTGCGACACTTGGTACCCGGAACACAGCCCTTCAAGGAACTTGCTACTTCAGGCCATCTGTAATTAGTAGATCTGTTTTGCATAACTAGATTTTGACTAGCAAGGATTGAAGAAAGCTGAAGCTTAACAGAAGTTGTCATTTTGAAAATTTAATTTCGAGTTTTCTGTATATAACATGCCATAGGCAAAGGCACATCCATACATAATTTTTAAATAAGAGGATTGAAGTAGATTGGCATTTTCACTCTAATATCTGCTAAGTTATATCATCATAGGGCTCCAGGATGTTGCCATTTTTATGTTAATTATTGGGACCATACGGTATAAGTAAAGAATCAAGTCAATGTTATTAAGGGATGTAAGATAATATTGAAGTGACTTATTAAGATCATTATAAAATACCAATATAAACAATCACTGCTATCTTCTTTGCCATATGCCTGTTATGATCAAACTCCATTTACTTTTTTAAAAATCCAGGAGTAACATTAGACTTCTCCATCACCACAGAGCTTTGGGTCTTTCTGGATTCAATCCCTCAGACTCAGCATGCATGCATAGATCTCACTTAATGTTTTTCAAATGCTTAGGTTCACTGAGGCCAAGCCCATGAAGCTGAGGGTGGGGGACTTGTGTGCCTGTCAATACTGTGCCTATAAATCATAGCCATGTGTTTGACTGTGCCTAACATTTTTGGAGGCAGCAGGGATTTGAAGCAAAAACCAGAGGTTGGTTGGTGGATTTATAGTGAACTTGCTGAATTATGGAGCCTTCAAGAACAGCCAGAGCTCATATGCTTCAAATTCATTACAATTTTCCAATCAGTCTATGAGAATCAGCAATAGGCCCTTTCACACTTCCTTCCTTAGGGTCCGCAGCCCGCCCCTCTATTTTCTACGAAGTATTTTTGTAGTATCCCTTTAAGACCTTTTAGGTTTCCAGGGCAGTGCAGTACTGGAGCCCAACAGTATGAAACCCCAAATCAAAGCTTCTCTCCTCAATTTTCCACTTCTCTTCTCTTGAGTGCGAATCTCTTGCTTTGAATTGGGATGCTAGGCCCAGAGGTTTACACTGGCACTGGCGGAGGGATATATTTGGCGGAGGGATACAATGGGTTGCTATCAGTAACCAAACTTCCTGCTCGGAGGCATTCTGAGATCTGCTGCAGCCTTGCCTATGACCATGGCCCTTCCTCCCTAATACCTGGCATGTTCTGGAGGATTTATATGTCTGCCAGCAAGTGTGAACAGTTTTCAGGGGGGAGGAGCAGGGTGGTGACTCAAATAAGAACATAGTTTTTCACTCCAAAATTAGAGGACAACAATATAATGGCTGGACTTAATACCAAAATTGAATAAATGGACTCAAAATTCTGTGGACTCTTAATGTCATTTGTAAAAACATAGGAAGCTCCACTGGGCTGCTGGACTTGTCAGGAGGTAATGACTCTCCCTAGCTACCCATGCTTCTCCAGTCAGAGGCTCAGAGTCTCTTATTCCGATACACACAGGCCTAGAGAATCCCTTCCATTCTTTGTGACTGTTTCCTCTGCTCACTGATAGTCCTCACTTTTGAAGTCTTCTTCTTCTGACCCAAATCCTAACCACAGCAATTATATACCACAGTGCTACTGTACAGGCTTCTATGATCTTGAAAAAGCTCAAGAGAAAAGGACTGGCCCAACGGTTTTGGCACAGGTCTTTAATCCCAGCAGAAGCAGGTGTATCTCTGTGAGTTCATCGCCAGCCTGGTCTACAAAGTAAGTTCCAGGAAAGCCAGGGCTATACAAAAAACTCCAGCTTGTAAAAACAAAACAAAAAACCCCAAAAGATCCTAGGACCTATTTCCCAACTCAGAGTGTGGAGTGGGAATCTGTTCTCAGAAGGCACAGGGGAAGCGGTCATCCAAGTGATTATGGGTGAACTGTGTCCTGGACTGGCTACTCTGTTCTCTGTGAGTTCTAAAATGTTTGCTCTCCTTTGAACAAAAACATCTCTTTAAATTACATTGTAGCTAAAGCTTAGTGTTTCTGTGGCCTCATAAGGGAGCTGTGTTTTCTTTCTGTTACTCAGGACTGTCATAGGTTGAGACATCAGTTAGTGCTCCATCAACATCAATGGTCACCACCACTCTTGCTGGACTTCGTATTTGGGTCTAAACATTTTCCAGCATTTTCCTGCCTTTAGTTTCCTGTTTAAGGAGGTTGCTTCCCAGCATGATTAGAACAAAACAAGATAAAGGAAAGGAAAGTCCCCAACCCCCTGCCTGCTGGTGGGAGCTATCCACTGTCCTTGGCTTCCAGTCCAGAGAGCTTTGCCCCAGGCTCTTCTCTCCTAAATCCTGCCTCCAATTGTCTGATGCCTTGTAACTGCTCAGAGTGATTTTCTTATAATTCCATGCTTTCATGTACATTTCCCTAATTTCATTTACAATTCACCAGTTTTAGGTCATTTTCAAACTGCATGCCTGTATCCCCTCTCTCCACTGGGCACCAGCACCTCATGTCAGCTGTGACTACTTCTATTGGTTTGCTTGGGTCCACCACCCCCTTCTCAGACCTCATCACTGCCCACATATTTCCCATCATTCCTTGGATGCAACCCTGCCAAAGCTTGGAAGGGATGTCAGTACTTGCCTCTTCTGTTTGCTCAGCTCCTATGTATTCTTCTACCCATTACTTAGTGGGGTGAGGCTGGACTGGGGCTGTGGCCTCTGTCTGCTTTGATCTGCAGCTGTCTCCGATTATCTGGTGGCCCTTCTACATCACTCACTTCTCTCAACCTTGGTTTCTCGTCTTGAAGTTGAGGTAATTATAGAAAATGTATCAAAGGGCTATGGGAAGGTAAATGAGATAATAGATGGTAACGTTCTTGGGAAAGTGCCCAACCCACAGAGAGTATTCCAGGAGTGGTTATTCCGAATGTCTGGTTTCATTTTGTGACCTTTCCTAACTTTCCTCTTACTGAAGTCACCAGCCACCGCTGTCTTCCATTTCCAGCTGACTCCTTTCGAATCTGACACATAGCAAAGTATATAATCAATATCCTAAATTACAAACTTGGGAGTTCTTCCTCTCCCGGTTCCTTACTGTTGCCAGGGACTTCTGGCCCTCCCTCATTGGATTCTTTCTTCTTAGCTTCACTCTCAATTTGTTCCTGCTTCATTCCAGGCAGTTGTAACCTGCCTGCTCATGCGCATTTCACCTCCCTGATGTACTTACTCCTCTGGCTCCTTCACTGCTTCTGAAAATAAGTGGCTTCCCCTGACTCTAGCCTCTGAGGCTCCGCGCCATGGCCTCCGTAGTGCTCTTACTTCCTGATGGACTTCTAATAAGGCTCTTGTCTCCAGGGAACTTGAAGTCACAACCCTTATCTGCTGTGTTCTTTGTTTTGTTTCATGTACTTTGCCCAATGTGTTTTATGGAAATATTTTTAGTATACATGTGTGAAAAGTTCCATGTGGGGAAGACAACATTCTAGGGTAATAATCACCAATGATGATGATTTTCAGTATGGAAAGCCAACTTGGAGCATGCTATGTGGCTGTGTGAAAGTATCTCTAACTACACTATGGGGTTACCTATGTCAACATTTACTACTTAGTGTCATTAAAATTTTGTGTAACATTAAATTTATCATATAAATAAAATTATGTGATTATTAAAAAAACAGTAAATCATGTATGCTCCATCACTTTAGGCTCATGCATAATGGATTGTATAACCTTGGAAAAACTAGAATGCATTCTAGTCTGAAACCTTTCTGCTAATTTTCTTTTTTGTTATAACCTTGAATCTGTCTTTCTACACAAGCTGTCATCCTGCAAGTAATTAATAACATTCTATTGCCTCTGCTTGGAGTATTATGCAGCCCTTAAAAATAATGAAGGCAAAGACTGATGTCAAAAATCGGCTGTGTTATTACCTTATTCCATTAAATCAGAAAATAGGATTTATGTAAAACTAGCAATAGGGGAGGAAATATAATTAAATTGAAGTTGCTTTATAGTTATGAGATTATGAAAAATAAGGCATCTTTTCTCTTTCTCACTTTTCCAAAGTTGCTTGTAGTATAGATATATTAATTTAAAAATATCTAGTATATTCAGCAGATGTGTACGGAATCATTCAATATGTAAGGATATTGGGAAACGATATTTTAAATAATTCTATCCTTTCCTTTCCTTCACATTCCTAATCTCCTACTTTTAGATTTATTCATATTATGTCTTAAAAATCAAAGACCTGGGAAATGAAGAGACATTTTACCAAAGAAATTATACCAGTTCCCAATAAGAAACAAAAAACCCAAGCTAATCTAGCATCAGGGAAATACAAATGAAATCCACATCCAGAGAGATAGCATGTCACAAGTAGCCAAGATGGCTCTGATCCTGTCGTCAGACAAGGCTTCATAAGAATTTTAATACATACTGGTAGAAAGATCAAAATGTGTGGTGGACAGTTATCATGAAGGTCTTCAAGATGATAAACAGAACTAATCTATAACTTAGCAACCACTTCCGGGTTTTATATCCAACAAAATAAAAATATAAATTTATTACAAAAATTGGTGTGCCAATTTACAATATTATTTATAGCAGTGCCAAAGTAAAATTATGCCAAATGTGTGTCAAGTGATAGACACATATTAAATGTATGAAGTGGGAATGTCCTTCTGTATGCTGTGAATATCATTCTTTAAATAAAGGAACCGTTTTGGCTATGCTAGGTACTGTAGACGTAGGCGGGGGAAATTAAAGTACAGGTAGGAGGAGGGTAGAGTTGGACAGACTCGATCCAGCTGCCAAAGAATCAGCATGTAAGAAACACAGGTAAGCCACAGGCCACGGGCCACAGGCCATATGGCAGAACATAGTCACGGAAATGGGTTGAATTAACATGAAAGAGCTAGTTAGCAATATGCCTGAGACATAGGCCAAATAAGATGAAATTAATATAAGTATCTGAGTCATTTTTGGGGGGAAAAGCAGCAGTGGACAGGTCTGGCCCGGATGGAGCTAGAAACCTCATACAACACATGTAAACAGTGGAATATCTGCCAATAAGATGGATTGAGATATTGATACATATTGACACACACACACACACACACACACACACACATACACACACACACATGATAAACCACGGCTGGACCTTGAAGCAATATGCTAAGTAAAAGAAGTCATAAAAGACAAATCAGATATAATTATAGGCATGTAAGATGTATAAAGTAGGCATTTATATAGATGCAAGAAGAAGATTATTCTGTGAGGCTAAGAAGAGAATTAGGTAAATGAAGAATGACTAAGAGGCTCTTGGTTTCTTTAAAAAATGATGAGACATCTCAAATTGACCACAGCAATAGCTGTCCAACTGCAAACACATGAAACACCATAGATGTATATACAGTGTCAAGTGAACTACCAGAGCTATGAGTTACATAATACTGATGTGCCAGTCCTACTGAACGTTGAACATTTGAGAAAATGATTGGCAGGAGGAAAAAGTGTCAAATGCTCATGCTTGGACTCTAGGATATTTTCTCCAGAGACTCAGCCTAGAATGGACGGGTATGTACACAAGTCAGAAAGATCTCTAGTCCTAATTCTCTACCAGCACAGCAAACAGGCAGCAAACAGTGAGGTAAGTGGCTTGGCATCTTGGAGAGTATGTTTAAAACTGGGCCGAATCTGTACCCATTGTGTTTAGTGAATTAAGTGTCTGTGTATAGAATAAGTTTATATTCTTATATCCCATTATGTAGATGGTGCTGAGGGTATAAGCCAATGGCAGAGCTCATGCTTACCATCCATGAGGCCCTGGGTTCAATCCCTAGAACTAGAACAGACAAAGCAAAAGATTTACAAAACCAGGGGAGAGCCTAACTCTGTAACTTTACCAATGTTTCCAAAATGATTCCACGCCACACATATTAAAACAGAGTATTCATTTCTCTCTTAAAGTCCAGCTACAAGAACAGTTGGACAGATGTATGTTTTCTGAGATATTCGTTATGAGGATGAAGGTCATCAGGACACAGATCTGTGACTAAGGATATCAGGGATTTGGTGCAAACAAACGGCTGCTGACACTCAAGGTGTCCACACTGCCCCCACTAGTGGCATTGTGGTTGAAATGACATACATCAGAAATATGGATTGCAGACCACCCACAGCCAGAAGCAACAAAGCACAAACCACACACAGGCACAATTATTTTTTAAGTGGCTGACTCCCACACCCAATGCAAACATCACCTTACCCCCCACTCCATCCACAGCCTTCAGGAAGTAACCCAGATGACAGAAGGCACTTGGAGCTCTTTCTCATGATGTTCAAAGTGCCACTGTCATCTGTGGATACTTTAGAAACTCTTACGTAACAGTTCAAATTCAGCTTTCAAGTTTCAGTTTCCCTCCTCAATCCAACTGCAGTAGGTGTGGGGAGGACAACAGGATGAGATAGCCTCTTCCTGGCAACTGCTGCTTCCTCAAGGTGAGCTATGCATACAAGGAGAAAGTGTTGTCTGGTTTCACCCCTCAGGGCGACTGCTCTTCCTGTCTCTGAGAATGGCACCCATTTCCTGTGCTGGTCCAGGGCATGTGTCCACCAAACTGCAACATAACCGAAGAAACAGTGTCTGTCTGTCTTTCAGCCTTACTCTGATTGTTCATAGTAAATCCTATGCTCTTACACACACACACACACACACACACACACACACACACACACACACACACACACACACACACACACGCACGCACTCAGCTGGTTCTGTTAGTTCTCTCATACATTTACATTTTCCTTTGGATGAACAGTGGCTGCAGAAGAGGACAGGTTAGATTAGATTCCTTATGCTCTCAGTGGGTGGTACTTGGTTGCTTGGTGGTGACCTCTCATTTTAAACAAAACTGATTAGTCTGGGAGCTTCTTTTCTAGAAAACAACTTGTACCTGTTGTCTCTATGACATCATTAAGACAAATAAATGTTCTTCTGCCCTTTCCTCCCTGGGGCCTCTTCCCGAGTTTCCAAGGGTCCCAATGTCATCCTGAGAGCATATCCTTGGGGCTTTGAAGAAAAAATGTTCTTGGGAGCAGGCCAGCAGGTAGAGTCTCCAGGGACAAAGTCTCCAGGAGGGACCCTAGGTGAAGAACAGCAATGTCTGTGGTGTGTGCCACTGTGAGCTAATGACTGGAGATCAAACATCACTTGTTTTTGCTTTGTATTCTTTAATTAATTGGCTGGTGAAGCCTATCTGTCACGTACAGCCTGGTGTTTTGAAGAATGTAGGCATTATGGGATTCTTACATCTAGCTAATTAACAGTTACCATTTTTTGTGGTAAGAAAACATAACGTGCACCCTGCCTGAGTTCTTCAAGAATACAATAGCTGTTCAAGGTCTACACTCATCATGCCGCACACAACTTCTGACCTGAATCCTCCTGTACAACTATGATATATGTCCCCTGACCAGCATCTCCCCACCTCCTGATAATAACCATTCTTTGATTTGTTTTTCATGAGATTAGATCATATGGCATTTGTTTTCCATGTTTGACTTATTTTACTCAGAATACCTGCTAGGCTCATGAATGTAGCTACAAATGACAAAATTTTATGGCTCCATTGTGTAAATATCATATTTTTCTTTATGTTCATCTGTGATTGACCTTTGGGTGGATTCCATTGCTTGGCTTTTGTGATTAGTGGTACAATAAACATGGGCCAGAATACCTCTTATATAGTAGTGTTATTTTCTTTGACTACATACCTATATTTAAAATATGTTTTAAAAACAAATCTTATTCTAGTCCCATTTCTTAGCTAATGTACTAATTCATCAGAGGACTTTTCCTTGCCAGCTAGTATTTCTAGGATGGTAAGAGCTCAGCATCTTAAGAGCTTGCTGTCACATATGGAGAAGGTTGTCCAAATAAACATATATTGTGATTGTCTGTAATAGGGGATGTGGGAGTGCTTAGACCTTAATGAGCAATTACAAGAATCCTTTCTAGGATGAAGTGGAATTAAGAATACAATCTGGATTCTGAAAATGGAGAAGAAAAATTTTTTCTAATTTCAAGGGATAGTTCAAGGCTGAAGAAGTAAAATCCAAAACTGGAGAATAAACACAAGGTGGCGTCTCAAAGACCACTTCAGCAAATTTCATAGAAATAGCAGCAAATCCCGATAATCTGTATAGTTCTTACATGTTAACAGTAAGAAAAGGAAAGGTCTTCTGCCTCACGCTGCATGTGACATTGCTGAGGAAAGTGACAGAAACAGTAGGTTACAGGTTACAGGGTGGAGACTAACTGCTCTTGTAGGCTGGAGCCCAGGAATAGATGGATACAGGAACTGCAGAAGGAAGCCCAGGACACAAGGTCTGGTAAGGTACCAACTGCCTAAATTAGGAGAGTTGGCAGTAAAATGAGGGTGGACCATAGGCATGGCTTTGGGTAGGGCTAGATTTGATGGAAACACAAGCTCACAATGTGTTCACGGTGATTTTCAACATGGCCATCCTGGGTGCAAGGGCTGCCTGTGAGCTCTGCCCTAGCCCTTCTAAGCCACCCAATCTTCCTGCAGTCACAGAAGAGAGGCCGAGCATTGAGTAGATAAAGCCCTATCTGCACTTGAAACATGCAAGATTCCCATCAAACTTAACAACATCGGAGATCACATTTTAAGAGTGCTTTGTCAGGAGAGAGAGCTGAATGAAGCTTCCTGATGTGTGTGATTGACTCAGAGGTAGAGGGGAGAGTTAGGAGAAGTCTTCAGTGTGACAGCCTGGGTTTTGTTTTTTTTCCCAAACAACTCCTCCCTGAAATGAGAATAGGTACATAATTGTATTTCAAGATAGGCATGAAGGCAGTAACAGACCCAAGAGTCTCACAATCTATAGGGACGTCATTCTGGGGGAAGCATGGAAGATACTTCTCTGGATAAAGTGCTTGGGGCTGAGTTCTGACCCCCAGACCCACATAAAAAACAGTTCCAGTAGGACCAGGGCCATGTCTGCACTGGCAGAGACCTGAGAACCTGGAACAAGCCCTCATTCGGGCTAGCCTGTTCTAAGCCGTGATGACTGATGAGACTCAGTCCTCCGAAAAGAAGGAAGTGAAGACTCATACCCCCACCCCCACCCCCGCACATATGTGTACATGCCACATGCACGCATATACAACATAAATTCATTTGGAAGAAATATTAGGGACAGAATGAAAAGTTTGACACAATGATGGTGCTAGTTTTTAGTTCTTGGGATGAGATCATTTACCTCAGATTTAAGTTTATTTCATTTTTTAACTTAAAATCTGACAACATGACACATTTATATATATATATAAATATATATATGATAAAATTGCAGCTTAAAACAGTTGCAAGTGAAAACATAAAAATCTCTTGTTTTTCTATCACTCCTATTCCACTGGGATTATTGCTGTATTCCATCCCCACACTTTAAACCACGCCATAAACATTAGCTCTTATGCTATTTCTCCCTGAGCTCAAGTATTTCTCTAGGTGATTAAATGTTCTTCAAAATTATAAAATGTTAGCAATTCTACTACATTACATCAATTCTCATGTTAAATATTTATTAGTTTTCCATTTTTGTGGGCCAGTCCACCCGACAGAAGCCATCTTTACTAAATCATTTTACAACATTATAAATTTAATTATGAAAGTTTAAATAATTTAAGATTAAAAAATTTTACATAAAAGGATCAATAGACTTAACCACATAAACGCAGAGCCCTGAAAATAAACAGTAGAGCCACACACTGGGAGAAACGCTGGGCTCTCAAAGAAGTTTCTGGGCAGGTCAGAGGTCTACCCGACCTGCGTGTCTCCTGTCAGCTGCTCATAGGTAGCAGGAAGGTGGGCTGGCTGGATTGTTTACACTGGCCTTTACTAATACTTCCAGACCCTTTGTTTATCATAAGGCTGGAAATAAACTTCAACGATAATCTAATCAGAGGGGCTGTTAGGGCGCCTGTTCTCCACCATCCCAGACAGATGTGAATCTAGTTGTTTTTAAAGGTTTCAAAGATAAGGGGGTTCCAAAGGTGCTCTTAACAACCTGTCTCAGGATTTAAGAACTGTATTGTCAGGAAATTCTTTCTTTTATCTCACTTAAATCCTGCATGCTTTAGTTTAAACTGATTGCTGTCCCCTCCCCAGCCCTCACTCGGGGAATGATGGAGACATGAGGGATGACTGACCACAGAGACAACACCAGCAGGGGATTATTCCGCTACCTCTTGATGTTTACCTCTCCTGACTAAGTAAACCTCTCACCCTCAACTTTAAAGATCACAGATGGTAAATGATTAATTTTCAAGACTTTTGCTGTGTTCCTTTAAAAATCCACAAATTTTACCAGTCATATACAGTTCTAAATGTAATCATAAATGAGGATGAAAGGCATAAAAGTCTGATGTGTGGGACACATCGTTCCAGAATACTCTGTTTTCACCCCAAAGATACACTACAAGAGGGTAGGCTGGTTGGAAGATAAAGTCGGATGAATTTCAGGCTGGCTTTGCATAACCTGGTTTCTGACTTCCCCACAGCTCCCTTGTCCCTGTGGAATGGTCTGCTTGTCTCCCGAGGAGATTCACGGAAACACCAAGGCTCCATACTATTATTGCTGTCAACACCCTTGGTCTGTCTCACAGCACCATGCACTTATTAGCAGGAAAGCATGTGGCCTTGGGGCCACCTTGTGCCCCAGGTGCAGAGACAGAACTCCAGAGGTTATGAAATTCACACAGTTGTGATTGAGTGCAGGATTGTGATTGCAGGATATCCTGGCTGCTTCTGTCTCCTGAGGTCCATTCACAATGGGAAAAAAAAAGTGGAATTTGGGGTAGAGAGGAGACAGATTTGAGAGTCATCCATATAACTGCCTAGGCAGCATGATAAGATAAAATAATGGCCTGCAAGGTAAGAGTGCTGTGTTCTGACATGTGCTCTGTCCCTCAGCTATCATGTGACATTTCTATTCTTCTGGGTCTCCACAGGTAAAATACAGTAAATTACAAAATCTTTTCAGCTCATCAGAAAAGGATAGTCTTCAAATGCAAGCTGCCATAAAAACCACAGAGAAAAACATGAGGCTGCCATCATGTATGAACTAGGAAACTGTTCAGTTCAGACCACTTAAGTACCACATAAAAAATTTAGGTGAGTCAGCATCTAACTGCTCATATATGGAAGTTATTCAGGGAAAATATAGAGTTCTAACTACCCAGAACAGAAATCCATGGGTGATTTCCACTTTTCTGTCAGTGCATGAGTATTTATAAATATAAAACTAACTTTAGTATTTACTACATTGTATATAATAAGTAAAGAAAGACAGGAGGCCACTTGACATTTATAAATATAAAACTAACTTTAGTCTTTCCTACATTGAATATAAGTAAAGAAAGACAGGAGGGTGCCCCCACCCCCAGATCCAGGCTACACAAAGAGAGAGGCAGGAAGGAGGGTGGATGGATAGATATACAGATAATCTGCTTTTCCTAATTTTGTTATTAACTTCCTTATCCTTGGTATAAGGGTCACCTGAAGTACAGTTTACTCTATCTGTTTTCTCTGAAACATTTGGAAGACTTTGTTTCAAACATCATCACATTAGCATCCCATGAGTCTCATGTGTGGTGATATAGCCAAGTGGTATTATTCTTCAACCAGAGTTTATCAATTTATCCATTTTGAGGCCATTGTAGACATATTAGTGTGATTAATAAAAGGAAAATAATAAATGGCAAGTGTACCAACACACTTAGCTTGGAATGCTTTTCCCTCTAAAAAGATAAATGCCAGCTGTTGTCTCTAACATGCCTAGGCACAAAGATTAGGTCCCCAAAGAAAATACATTAATGGAAGCCAGCTATCATTAAGATAAGTATTATGTAAATGATCTTGGCTCCCCCTCCACACACACACACACACACTCCCCATATAGTGAAGAAGAAGAAGAAAAATCTGGATATAATAAGAAAGAAGAGTCTCTATCTATAAAGTGGTTCAAAATGGACCAACCTGCCAGGTTACTGTGAATTTTCTGCTGGAGGCCTTGGGCGAAAAAAACAAACCACCACAGGCTTGAGCAACCTTCATACTTCTTGCAAAATTATTCTATGTGAGTGAGCATTGTAATTACACTAATTGCAGCCTTGGCCATTGTAGCCATGGCCACTTGACATTCTTACCTAGCTGTCAAGTGTGTTTGTTACCAGAGCCCGTGTTAAGTGTTGAGGGAATTTGAGGCCCCTCTTGAGACATCCACACTCTTCAGTTAAGCATCCTCCAGTTGACAATAAAAATCATACTCTGCCTTGTAATGTGATATTCAAGAATTGTGAGCAAAATGAGTCTTTGTGATCTTGAGAGGACTAATGCCTTAAGCTTGCACACAAAGAAAAGATGGAGAGGATTAAACTCAAGGAATTTACCAGTACCACTTCAACTTTGTTTGACAAGCAGGCACCTGAGAACCTGAGTGCATCAAAATGCAAAACAAATGCTGTTTGTCACGGCAATGAGGACGACTCAGATGTCATTTCTAAGCTCCAACAGTAGGGAACAAAGAAAACAGTACACTAGGGAATGCCAGGTCTCTTATTTACGTCATGTCCAACAAAAAAGAGATGTGTGAGGAAGAGATCCTGAGAATGAACCATTCTCTGGAAAGCTCATACTGGAAATAACCAACATAGGGGACTTCAGAGTCTTGACCTTTGGACTGAAGTATAGTTGTTTTAGTAGTGAATGTCTACTGGTGTTGAGAGTCCTCAATGGTAGTCAAAGGTCAAATGGCAAATACAATTTCTTACCCCATAATGAGGCTATAGCTGGTTTGCTTGAGGATTCCTATGTGCCCCTGTTGTCTACCCTGTGTTTACACTAAGGAAAAGAGCCCCAGGAAAGAGGCATTTTGCTTCCTAGCTTTAGCATGTATGTTTCTCCAAGGGGGAAATCTAATTTCAGTGCCAGCTCCTATTCAAATGCACCACTCTGCATTGCTTCTTGCACAGAGGTATTTTAGCTAAAATTTGCTGCAGATTACTGTTAGGCTCTATGCTAAATGTGCTGTGGGGGTTTAGACCAGTTCCTTTGTTGACCCTTATTTATTTATTTTATTTTGGAAGATCCTATGAAATAGAGATCAGTTTTAGGAAATCTGAAATTAATTGGAAAAGACCACATTTCTCTACTGCATACCCTCTCTCAGTCCCCATCTTTCTACCTAGATATCCAATTGTAGCTGTTGCTCTGGGGAGGTTTTATGGCTTTCTAATTTCTGTTAATTTTTTTTCCTGGTTGCTGGTGTCTGAAGTCCCATCTGGATTTAAGATAATCTCATAGCATAATGAATGTCTTGTTGTTAGCTGTTGCTGGCTTCCTGTGTTTGAGCTGGCAGAGCACACAGCATTGTGCTGCACCCTTCCTGAAGTGCTCTGTTGCCACGAGGACATCCCTAGGGGAACTGAGGTACCGCAGCTTTAGGGAGGGGCACAGATAATCCAGTGTTGTCATCTGATAGACATCTGCATGCATTTTGACAACTTAACAATGAGGACCACACAGTTTGGGAACCAACATTTTCTGAGAAAACAGCTCCATCATCAGGAATGTGGTTCAAATGTTAAGTCGGAAGAAGATCACATCCAGAGAACTGGATTCTCTTTTCAGTACTCTCTAATACCAGGTAGCTGTTAATTCCCCATGCCCTCTGCTTCTCAGTGTCAAAACACTGTAATAACTTCTTCAATTTTACTGAAATCATGCCACATAAACTTAGCCAGCATGAGCTAATAATGAAGGTAGTCCCTTTATAAGTGCAAAGCAAAAATCTATCTAGCAAGTTCTGAAGTGACTAGAAGAGCAGGTTCTTGCTATATTTATTGGATCACCTAGGAGGGGATGCCTTTGCAAATTAAGATAGCATAGAGAAATAACACAAAGGGCTGGACCATGTTTCCACTTACACATAGGTGCTCCATCATCATGTACCATGAAACATCAACACTTGCTTAGAAACCAAGAAATCCTCCAAATATCATTGGGGTGGGGGGGAGGATTTTCAATGTTGAGCAAAAACTACAAAGCAAACAGAAATTTTTGTTGGCTGTTAAGTGGGCCCTGAACACTTGCAGAGAGACACACATATGTGTACTGAATCTTCTTTATTAAGATTCCATATCATGAATATTCCTTCTGAGAAATACTTTACACTATTTGTGCAAATTTTCTGTGCTATCAGAAAACACATTTATTTTATTCAAAGTGTGCCTTGGCATGTAATATAATTCTGAAAATTATATAATTCTCCCTGGATTTTTTTTTAAAGAGGGAAGTCCCAGAATAAAGGACTTTAAAAAATAGAATGCAGATCTTGAGAAATCTTTGACTTTTTCAGTAAAACCTATAGAAAGGTGCTGTGGGTTCTTACACAGCTCTCAGATGGATTCTTTAGATGAAAGGGTACGGGCTCATGATTAGAGAATGAATGCTTTAGGTTCAGGGAAGATATGCCTAGTTATGAACCTTGAGTGTGTGTTATTCAAAGTGAGTCCTCACCAAAACTGGATTTTAATATGTCACTGCCTTCCAGGTGGCTCTTCCTGATTTTACTCTTAAGAGTCAAAGTGTAAATAGTGAGAGCTTTGGGGCTTTTTTCTTAATTTTTGAACAATAAGAAGTAAGTCACATCATTCAAAAAGTTTGGAATGTAATCTACTAAGTGTATATGTCTTTAAATTTTAAAATTTAAATCATTGTAGGTGGTTTTTATTTTTTATTTTTATTTTATCTTTTTTGAGACAGGGCTTCTCTGTGTAGTCCTGGCTGTCTGGAACTCACTGTGTAGATAAGCAGCTGAACATTTTTAAAGAATAATACAATCTATAATAGTAACAATTTGGGGAAGGGCTGGTCCTGCTCAGTTGTGCCATGTGCCTTGAGATGCTCTATGAGGAACAGAATTCTCGCTCTGTGCTCTACTCACTCCATTATTGTCTGTTTACCTGAAGCAGAGCCGAATGACTGATTGAGGGGAGACATGTAATGCTATTTAACTGTAAATTTGTTGCAGAACCTATTGAACAAGAAGTCAAAGTAAGTTATGATTGAACAACAGAAATAAATAGCTATAAGTGTAATGAAAACACAAAAATGAAAATAAAGCAAACTATTATTTTTTCTGACATTAATTGTATAATAATACCTACATTTAATGCTGAGACTGAATTCTGAGTGTCAGTCCAGAAAAACAATTGATATAAAATACCTGAATCATCAGTGACTATTTCTCATTTTTTGTCAGTATTTTTCTAACAAGATCTTTGAAAATCCACTCTGATGCTGAAAACGTGCCCATCTGAAGATGTTATCTTAAGGATCAAGATGAACTCAGGCTCTCGAAATTGAATCAAGACAGGGCTTGAATGTGAGCAGAGGGTTTAAGCTGAATCAGTGGTATTGATAAATGAGAATGGAGAATGTTTCAGAGGTATTCTCTTAAAATTTACATAAGGATGAGGAGAGAGGAAGGAATGGGCATTTTATCTTCAACACTGTGCAGACAGAGAGTGATTTGGGTGACTCGATTGTGGTCATATATTTTATATTTAATAAAATCAGCCTGGAATATCAGAGAACAGAATCACCCACAGTGAAGCCATGAGGGTCAGAGAGTGGTGACTCAGGCCTTTAATCCCACCACTTAGGAAACAGAGATTTTTCTGAATTTCTGTAAATTCTGGAATTCTGGGCCTAACAGTCCCAGCAGTAGCTCAGACTTTAATCCTAACTCTAGGATTATGATGCAGAAGTGAAGCAACTGGTGTGTGTGTGGGGATATTTAAGGCAGGAGGAGGAGCAGAGTCAGGCATTCTGTGGGAGTGAGCAGCCAGGAGGAGGACTCTTGAAAACACATTTACCCTGCTCAGCCAGAGAAGTTGGTTGACTGAGAATTAACTATGGGTGATTTCAGCCTTGCTCTTGGTTGCTTCTGCCAGTCACTTCTCCCAGTGCTTCTGTTCTCTCTGGGTTTCTTCAGCCCTTCTATACCCATCCAGGTTAGGATTAAAGGCATGTAGCCTTGAACTCACAGAAACAGAAGAACTCCTGTCTCTGGAGTTGTGGGATCAAGGGTGGAGGTCACCACTCCCACTCTCCCTGTGCTGGGATCAAAGGTGTGTGTGACTGGCTCAGCTGTTTATCTTTGTATTCAAGGTTTAAGAATTTCCTGAGCTGTCTGCCTAGGATTTGACTGGTTGCTCTCTCCCCAATATTCAGGTTTTATTAAATATGTAATATATATCCAGACATATCCCAAACTGATTTTATTAAATATAAAATATCTCATCATGCTTTTCATCATCATGCAGGTAAGTGTATCTCCACTATGGGGTGTTCTTAGTCCCATGGATTGACAATAAATTATCCCTCTACCATCTACTCTCATGAACTCTGACTTTAAAATGACTTTCCAAATACACTGTGGAAAAAAAAATGTACAGATAAAAACGTACATGCAGTCAAGAAAACAACATACCCAGTTATGCTTAGCAATTAAATAGCTTATTTTACATGAATAAATTACACTGCAATCTCACCTACTTCCTCGGAGACTTTCTACCCTTCCTGTACTCTCCCCAAGGCTGTGCTCAAATTAGGAGGCATGAACAAAGAAACTTCCTCACTGTGTAAGATTGAGATGATCACAGGCTTGAGAGTAAATAAAGAAAGGAAGAGAAAGAACAAGAATGAGGGAGCTGGAGAGATGGCTCAGTGGTTAGGAGCACTGGCTGCTCTTGCACAGGACCCAGGTTCAATTCTCTGCACCCACATCCAGCTCACAACTGCTTGTAACTCTGGTTACAGGAGACTTGACGCCCTCTTCTTGCCTTCAGGAGAACTAAGCACACGCATTGTATATATACATACATACATACATACACACATATATACATACATAATACATACATACATGCAGGCACTCACACATACACATAAAATGAATAAATAGGTTTTTTTTTTTAAAAAAAGAAATGAATAAGGAAGGAAAATAAGATATATTGTAACAAATACCACCAAAAGGAAAAAAATCCCTACAGATGTTATGGTGCTGTATAGAGAAAAGTGGGGTTCAAGGGAATCATGAATAAAACTACTCACTAATATAACAAATGCTGAAACTGGACATGGTGGCTTAAACCTGTACTTTCAGCATTCAGAAGGCCTGAGCCATATAATGAGTTCCAAACCAACCAAAGCTGTTTGGCTGAAAGAGACCTCGTTTGAAAGAAATGAAGAAAAAATGAATAACTTGAGCAATAGTGATATGTCTAGAATCCACACTATTTCATTTTCTCCTCCAAACATGATTGGTCTTGACATCCTATGAAATAGCAATCCTCGTCACAAATGTGATGTGTGGCAGAGCTGGATAGAGACCTGGGAAGATTGGATGCCAGGTCCCTTGTCTTGCCTAGTGTACTGCATACCCTCTCAGGGCACTGCAGACCAGGGGACAAATGAGCATGTTTGCTGGCTGCCGTCAGAAAGGTCCTGTAGTGTATTCTATTAAGGAGAAGTAAAGTTGGATTTCTACATCCTTCCACTAGCTAGGTGCCACAGCCAAGGGTCAAAATATGAAAGGTAAGGTATGGGGCTGGTGAAATGGCTCAGTGCATCAAGTACTTGGGCAGCAGTAAGCATGAGTAGGTACTCATGAGTTTGGTACCTGAACCCCACAGTGAGAGGATGGAACTGACTCTAGAAGCTGTTCTCTGATCTCCATCCACACATCTTAGTATGCACATGAGAGCACACACACACACACACACATACACACACACACATACCATATACACCATACACACATACACAGCCCATGCCACACACATAACATACACACATACGCCACACCACACACACACCACACACACACCACACACATACCCCACACCACACACACACCACACACACCACATACATATCCCACACCACACACACACACACCACACATACATACACACACTATACACACACACTCCATACTACACACATAGCATACACACATACCCCACACCACACACACACCACACACACCACATACATATCCCACACCACACACACACACCACACACACATACACACACTATACACACACACCCCATACTACACACATAACATACACACATACCCCACACCACACACACACCACACACACACACCACACACACCACATACATATCCCACACCACACACACACACATACCACACACACATACACACACTATACACACACACCCCATACTACACACATAACATACACACATACCCCACACCACACACACACCACATACACACCACACACATCACACACACCACATACCACACACACACACATACACACCACATACACATACACACCCCATGCCACACACATAGTACACACACCACACATACCACATACCACACACACATACACACACACACACACATACACACACACACATACCCCACACCACACGCCACACACACACACACCACACACACATACACACACCATACACACACACACACACACAAAGATAAGAAAATATAGGCAGATATTTTTGTGACTTAAAAGTTAAGAAAATATTCCTAAGATGCTAAAACATGAGTTTATGATTACATCAAGTAGAAATTATATGGTAGGCTTGACTGCTGTAGAATGGAGGTATACCACTGGAAGATGTGATAATCATTAAAACTGATGAAGAAAAGGAAAAAAACCCATAAGAATAAGAAATCTTAGAAGTGATGCACAAAAATGAACAAATAATAAACACAACAAGAATTCCTAAGAAGTATTAACAAGCCAATATGAATACACAAAACACACTGGTAATGGGAAAAATCCAAATAAAAGTACAGCTTGATATGCAAAATAGATGATGAAAATTGGAAAGGTAAGTGATATCACATGCTGGAGAAAAACTTTGGGAACTGAAAATACTTATGTTAGAAATATACTTTTGCATATAACCAGACAGCATCAAAATATTAAAATAAGTTTTAAAAATGCATTTTTCCTACAACTGCCATGATTCCAAGCCAGAGAAATTCCCTCAGGTCCTTTTACAAGGTAGGTGTCTAAGAGGATGTTTCTTAATGCCTTGTATGTTAAGAAAGTGTGGAAGCCAAGTAGGTGACCATCATTTGGGACAATAGAAATACAATGCAAGATACACACTATGAAGTAAACTTAATGGAACAAATAAGATTGATGTGGAATTATGTAGAATTGGCATTAAAATCAATGCTGAATCACAAGACAAGAAAATGATGGCATCCTGATGATTCTAAACAACATCATATTGATTACATACAATACTCTTTCTATGAATTAAATCTGTCTGTCCAGAGGCTGGGATGTAGCTTACTGAGAGGGTGCTCAGTTAGTATGCACAAGGCCTTTGGCTTGTTTCTTTGTCCTACAAAAACGTTGGTATGAAACAATTTTAGTTATGGATATAACTCAAAATATGTCAAGTAAATGTAGAACAGAAGAAGATTAGAAGCGTGGATTAGAAGAGGCCATTAAATAGAAGAGGGTTTTGTATGGACAGATGACAACAGAGCCATAAAATAAGAAATACTGTTCAAAGAGAAGACACCAAAAAGAATCAGGTGGCATATTATAATGGAAATGTGCTCCAGATGATCCAGCCTCCCAGAGAACATGCACACTATTTTTTCTTTTCTTTTTTTTTTCTTTCTTTTTTTTTCTTCTTTATTTATTTTGTATTTATCAAGAAAAACAGTAAAATGAATTTAAAATGCTGATAAGGTAACAATAACTATAAAGAAGATAAAAATCATAAGCATGACTTATCAAGGGTGATAATGCAAATAAGATTGCTACACATATATTTGCTTTGTGTTCAGCTTTCCCTCTGAATTTTTTTTTTCCATCCCTGAATATCCTTATTCAAGGTCCCTTCCCACTCCTGCCACATCAGGTCATTTTACTTCTCTGCAACTCCCCATCCCCTCCCTGGGTAGGGAGCAGACAGTCCTATGGTGCACACTATTTTTCTATCTCTCTACTTGTTATAATGTGAGGATAATTTATACTTGAATTTAGAGAGAGGATTGTTTTGTAAAGTTGCATTTTTCTAAAAGCAGAAAGGTGAAATTGGAGGCACTGATGAGAGGGAGCTATTTTTTTTTTTTCCTGAATCAGTAACAATAAAGTTAGTGGTGGCAACATTGGGAGAGAGCACAATTCCAAATTCCTGTGGGTCAGGGAAAGAAAGCCTGTACAGAGCCAATCCCCAAACACCTCAAACCCACCACCTTCTTCAGCCCTCAGCCCACAGTTCTCCACAGGACCATGATGTAGGAACTTTTAAAGCAAGCTATCTACAAGCAGCACTTCCTATGGGAGGAGACAAATCTCTAAAATCTCAGGAGAAAAAAACAAAAACAAAAACAAACAAACAAAAAAACCAAAATACAACAATATGGCCCCAAAATAAGAGTCTAGGCAAATAATGGAAAAGACAGTGTAAGAGAGAAGGGGAGAAAGAATACAGTGAACATGCAAACGTTGAGATCAGGAGAGCGGGTCACATAGATAGCTAGGCTGCAGTGCCCAGGAAGGTAAAGAATTGAGTGTGGCTCGTGGAACAGGAATAGTATATAAACCAAACGTGTAATCCAAAGCCAACACAAAAGGACTGGATAAAACTATTAGTTTCAGGAGGAGTTAAATCTGAGAGTAAACTCAGGCTTGAGAAAAATTCAGAAGCCTATAAAAAGAATTGTTTAGAGCAAACAGGAGGCATGATTCATACCCCCTGCGGGGCAGATATTATAGTATTAGCAGTTGACAGAAAAGACAAGGTAACCATTAGCAGGCCATTTGCTCCTTCTTCCTATCAAGGAGAATGATCTTCCAACTAAGCCACCAAACAGCAGATCCGGAAGGAACTAAAGCCCCAGAGAGGAGATGAGCAAACTGGCCTCACCTAGTTGCTTTATAGGAGTTTACATCTCTGGGCCTAAATGAATCTCACTGAAGCAATGTGGAGCTGTGGTAAATGTACCATGGGAGAGGTAACAGGAAGAGAAGTCCCAGACCAAAGTCACACCTTAAAGGAGTGGGGTGCAGAGAGAAGAGGGGGCTCTTTGCCAACAGCAGAAGAATGGGTTTTAAGTACACAGGCAAGTAATGAATAGTTTATAGAACTAAGAATAGAAAAGTCACCAAGGAAGGAAAAGGATGAAGACCCTCTTGAAAGCCTGGCCATGTGGGGTGGGGATGTAAAGATCATTATCTGTCTCACATTGGCTTGGTGAGTCTGTACCAGGGGGCACTCACACACCTACTTATTTAGATCTCTCTAAAGCCAGTGCTATCTATGGCTTGTCATTCACTTAGGGTTTTCTTTTTCCTCCAGGAAATAAGAAGCAGGAAGCCCTTTCTCTTTCCCACAGCTTCTGCAGATGCCATCTTCTCCTTGCTGGAGACATTAGAGTCTTCGGCACTATCACAAATGGCCATTCACTTTTTCAGGACACTCTTATGCATACTTTTATTTTCTCAGCTAAAGCGCTCCTTGTAAACTTTAGAATCTTTTGTCTCCTCCACTTCTATTTTCTGCTGTTTGCTGAGCAGACTGTTTCCCTTCTCTGATGTCCTAGATGATCTTCAGGCTTCCTTCATGGAGTCACCTGCCCGCTTCAGCACACACCTGGGCTCATGTCAACACTTCTACCTCTAACTCTTCTCCTCCCTCTCATTTTTCTTTTTTTCCTTATTCTTCCTCTCTTCACCTTCAACACACACACACACACACACACACACACACACACACACACACACACACATAAACACATACATTTTCACATGTGGAAGCCTTCAGGAGCACCCATGTCACATGGGTGGTGGTCTAAGGACAACCTTGGGTATCATGGTATCAGCTTTCTACTAAGGCAGGAACTCTCATTATTTCAACACATGCCAGGGCTAGGTTTCTCTCAAGCCCCTGGTGAGTCTTCTGCTTCTGTTTCTTGTCCCCAAGTAGGTAAGTGCATGCTGGGATTGCAGGTGGACATGCTTTTACATGAATTCTGGGGATATGAACTCAGATTGTCAAGCTGCTATGGCAAATATTTTACCCATTGAGATAGCCTTCTGCCCCCTCCCTTTTCCAGACAGGGTTCACGATGTAGCCCGGGCAATCCTCCTGCCTCTTCTACTTCAGTGTTGGATACAAGCATGTGCCACCCTGTTTAGTCAGCTCTTTGTTTCTTAATATTTTTATAAGCCAGGCTATAATTTATCTTCTAAATAAATTCAACTCAAGAAGTTTTTCTGTGGTTTATTCTGTGTCCAACTACAGTCCAGAATGTGTAAGAAGACATAGTCCTGTCCTCAAGTGCCTCAGCATCACCAGCAAACATGAGCATGTGCATCTGGGAGCCTTTGGGAACTGCTTGCACACCATGGTTAAGTACTAAAACAGGTCCTTTCCTCCAGGTATTTCAGTGGTACTCAATACTTTTCTTTGTTTTATTAATAAATGAGTGAATAAACATATGTTGGTCCAAATTCAGAATTTTAGAAGTCTGAAAGAGAAAGGATCATAGTGGACCATCAATGGAAAACATATAATTATTACTTTGAGAAGAAACATAATATTTATAGTTTGAGTCTGGGTAGGAGAAATTACCTCCTCAGATTTCTTGCTTATTTTTGATGGAAAACCGTTCTTTTGTGTACACTCAGATCTTCTCAATGAGGTACCTAAGACAATAAAATTTTTTTCCTATGATTGTCTTAAAATACATCCTAAATGTATAAAACACAAACAGATATTTGTAAGTTTAAAATTCTATTCCTTATTATTTTTTATTTTGGTCATACTATCTCTAAATATAACTGAGGCATAATATGAAGTCTGATAAAAGAATGTTTATAAGGGACAGAAGGCAAGGTGACTCTTAGGCACTGGGCACGAATGGATGCCCACAGCTTGCCCATAGCCTCCACTGGACATCACATCTTAACCTGGATTTCTGGCAAGTATGTAAATGGCTAAGAAGGAAAACAACAGATGCTCACACATCAAGCTCTAGGGTGGCTTAGGATCACCTAGTCATATTCATTGTGACACTGTTACAGAGCAGCTGCTCTACTGCTGAAACAGCACCACTTTCCATGCTGCATTCCAAAAATCTTAATTTTTGATCTGTGATTACCTGCTGATAGATGTCAGGTATTCATGCTAGCCTGATTTCTGCTTTCTTTCCACTTGTTACCATGTTGTAATTTATCTAGTCTTGCTTCCACAGAAAATATAATACACGCAATATTCAACAATTTTTTTGTTCATTACTTGAATAAAAAAAAGAGGATAAAGTTACACATTAATTAGAAAAAAGTAATATGGCAAGTTCTCAGACTCTTACTCAGAACTGGAAACATCATTTGTGGGGGTCAATAGTAAATAGAAACATAGGGTGTGTTGTTCCAGATTATAAGATTTTAGAGATAGCGAAAGCAGAAGTTAACCAAAGGTGAGTTGTTCTCTAAGCCCTCTGAGCACAGGCACACGTCCACACACCAGCCCTACTTTTAAGGACCGTAGGAAACTCCTGGACAGTGTGTGGCTGAGACAGACTAGGCAGAGAAGAGAGCATCTTCCCTGGGATTCCACAAAGGACCTACATTATTATAGCATGGCTCTTCTTACCCGGACCCTGGCCAGCAGTCTCCCCCTCTTTAGAGCCACGTCCTTCTCATGTGTATTTATCTAGCTATTTGTTTGTTTATTTATTAAAGGCTCTCTCCCTCCCTCTGTGCTGGGAAATAATAACCAGTGGTTTGCCTTCTTCCTCAGTTACAACCAGTCCATTCCAGGACAATCTCCATCTAACACACATTCATTGCCCAATGATGATAATTTTTGGATGGGAAATCTGGGTAGTCTCTGGGATGAGCTCTCTTTGAAGGCATCACTGCCTCTCACAACATCAGAAGACAGCTTGCTAGAGAAAGAAACTTGATCAAGAAATAAGTTCTAGAGGGCTGAGTCACATAGCGGTCTTGGATCCTCAGCTTCAGGGTCTGTTCAACAAGAACTCTACTTTCCTTCATAACCTTATTGAGATAACATTGAAAGTGAGCTGGTATTGATGAAAATGCTTAAAGTTCCTTATGCATCTAAGATGTCATTTCTGGACTTTTGTTTCTGAAATACTAGCAAGCTATCAATTTGGATTGAAAAGAACACTTAGCTACAAGTCAATCATTTGTTTTTAATTCCAGCTGTGCAATGATGGATGAATGACCACATCTTCAGCATGCCCTCGTCTTATCCATGAAGCAAAGCATTTCTTTCATATCACTTAAAAATTCTAAAATTATTTTAGTTTATTCAGCTTATATTTTGATAAAATGGGCCTCTGCTCTGCATCAAGTAACAACCTTGTGTTCTTGACTTACAAAGACAGGCCATTTCTTTTAGGAATTTATTGGATAGCCAGAATAGTCTATAATGTGTGTTTCCTGTTAGTGGAAGAAAGCTCGATCTCTACAAGCCAAGCTCAACACAGGGGGTGGTGTTGCCAAGCAGATAGAATATGACAGTGTGCTATGAGAACTTATTTCACAAGATTGCTTATGGATTCTGAGAGCAGAATGGTGGGCAACACGCCCAGTGTAGGATCAGGGCTAGGGTATCTTCAAGAAAGACTTTCTGAGTACACTGTAACAAATCTTGTGTTTTTCCAGGGCCAATTTTGTATTTCTTCCTTTGCATTTCTTCCTCTGGTGCTTTTAATTTCTCTCTCTTATAGTCAATTTGTGGAACACATCACTGCCAAGTGGTGCCATAGCCTGGACAAAGTAAGGAATTAAAGACATCTGTAGGTAAATCCCCAAAGGATGCTAGTCCAACAAAATCCCATTAGATTATTTAGAGAAAAGTCCATCACTTCAAGAGTTAGCAGAGTCTGTTCTGATTCTTGCCTCAATATGTTTTTGGGAGACTTTTGAAAAATAGGAGGTTGCAAAGCTGATTTCCTCCTCTGTATTTTATAATCAGTGGCATGTATGTGCGTGAGGGCTACTCTTCCCTGCCAGAACAGGGTACTTTTGAATTCTATGATGAAATGTGCACTGGTTTTTATGAGAGCAATGAAACCAGACAAATCAGCAGCCACAGGAATTAGCCAGAGGCTGAAAAGGAAAGGAGATAGCTGATGGCTACAGTTAGGAGCACATTTGGGCTGTAAAGAATGAGAGATGAGTAAATCTACAGGCTACGAGGAATTGGAGATGTGTGCTCCTTGACACTTCCCATCACAAGGCTGTGGCATGTACTGGGGACCATAACAGAAGTTAAATATTGCCTGCGTGTTGGACCTAAAATGGTCACTCTTATGTCCTTGTCAAATATTGGACTGAAGGAACGACAGAAGCAAATCAAGGCAAACATTTTGTTTACATATAGGTCTGTGCCAACCTAACAATGCCCAGATAACTAGAGAAAAAGTCACCTCATCCTGTGGCTGGGACGGATCTCTCCTAGAACTGTGAAGTTAATTACCTTAAAAATTGACTCCTTCGGGTTTACCAGCTACCATCTGAAACCAATTTACAAGCGTCCCTAGAATCCAGGACATGAAAAAACCACAAAAATCTGAAATGAATATCCATCCACAAAAGACAATCTATAACTGCACAGCACAAAGAAAAGGTCCCCTATTTCTTTTCCCCCCTTCTTTCACACATGGTTTAAATATACACTCCTTCTCCACTTGATGTAAGATTCTGCTATCATTATGAGGGAGACCTATCATCCGAGGACCCTACAAAAGTATCAGGCTCAATTACACACCCGTCTTGATGTACATTTGAGATCCCAGGCTCTCGTGGATGTCTATGTAATGAGAGCAAAGCAGGCAGATCCCATCAGCTGCAGGACTATTCATCTCCATGTCCTTTACATCTATTTCAGTCTCATGAAAGAGCCCTGCTACTCCATAAAGAATGACTAGCTTTTAACAGTTGGCTTGGGTTGTGTCTCTTCTGCAATAGATGCACACCTGGGAGGTAGCAGTTTGACAGGAAGACTTTGAGATGCTATGTAAACAAACACAGCAGCAGAAGCCATCATGCCCTTGGAGGGAAGGCACTGGTCTCTAGAAAGGAACATGTCCTTTTGTCTCTGCCCTACATTTTTACTTAATTTAATGATCTTGAGAGAGGTCAGCATCCCAGCTTCCTCATTGAGCAACCCTAAGTTCTAAATTAGATTCAAACTAAATAAAGAACCAGAATGTATCACTGGAAATGGAACACACACACACACACACACACACACACACACACACACACACACACACACTGGCTCCTGGGTTGGAGCTCCTGATGTGAAGCTACTGTACACAAGAAAAAAATTCCTTCTAGGGAGCCTTCATATTTGGTCAGCTGCATTCTTGGTCTTTTTTTTTTTTTTTGGACTGTTTAAGTTAATGCATACTATTTGTACATATTAATGGGTGTGATATGCTATTTCTATCCATGCATACAGCATGCACTGGTCATGCCCAACTCTGCTTCTTCCATTCTGGCCCCTACCACAGTTCACCCTTCCTAGGTCTGTGTAATCACCCTCAATTTTCAGTTACCTTTCTGTTGTTATTTCCAGACATGAGAGAGAACATGGGTTCTCATCTCCTGACACTTCCCAGGTCTTTGCTGCAGCTGTCTTCTTTCTGTCTCCCTCCAGGTCAAACTTCACAGGATACCAGGCATTAAGCACCAGTCAGAAGTGGTGAAGCTGCCAGCATTTAGTCTGTGGACACCCTTCCCCAGGTTTCTTAATGTGCCCATTTCTCTCCAAAGGATATGGTCTAAGTTTAATTTATCTATGCTAACAAGAAAACAACACTAACAACTGATACCATCAGTCAAGGGGTCATCAATATGGCTGCCTTAGACTTATTATTTTTATATCATAAATGGGGGTGGAAAACAAAAAGTGAGAATAAGATTTTAATAATCATTGTCTCACCAGCAGTTTCCATGTCAACACTGTATTTTGAAACATCCTAGGATATAATCACCATTGAAAAACAGATAAAATAGAAGCATTTCTTTTAGTTTGAACAGAAAACAGAATCAAGAGTACAAAATTCAGAAAAATTGCACTTAGCATAAATTTAATTTATAAATTGTAAAATTTAAAAATAATACTATTGAAAATGGAGCAAAATGCTTAATTTTTGGCACATATAACTGTGTCAATAAATAATGAAAAAAAGAAAAAGACCAAGAGTATAGTTTCTAAATGATGCTGAGAATCATGACAGAAATCAAACTAATATGAATAGTATGCATTTGTTCACCTAAGGTCAGGGATTTTGATTCTTAGAAATACTAAAAAGCACTGTAGAAAATTAAACAAGTATTTATTTTAGCTTTGAGTATTACATTCTATGTGTATGGGTATTTTGCTTGCATTCATGTCTGTACAGCATATATATGCCTGGTGCCTGTAGAGGGCAGGTGAGGGCACTGGCTCCCCTGGGCCTGAAGTTACAGACAGTTGTAAGCTCTCTTGCGTGTGTTTGGAATTAGAGTTGGTTCCCCTAGAAGAGCAGCAATGTCCTTGACTGCTGAGCCATCTCTCCAGCTCTTTAAAGTATTTTAGGGAAAAATCTTGAGACCATTTTTGATTCAATACTGTTAGGGTTACAAAAAAAAAAAAAAAAAAAAAAAAAAAAAAAGATTTAGAGAAGACCACTTGTGATTTTGCTTCAGGCTATTAAGGTACCATTTTTTAAAAGCACTATTAAAGGTTATAAAAAGACAATAAAGGCAAAGAAAATAGTATTTTGGGAAATGTTCATAAGCATCATGGTGGAGGGGTGCCTGGCACAAAAATAGCAGCACTTTGGGAAGAGGGAGTTATATTTTGAACAAGATTATACTCTCTCATAAAGCCAATATTATTTCAGTGCAATCAAGTGCATCACTAATGTGCAAAATCTAACTTTATGAGATGCAGCAAAGCCAAGGAGAATGTTGCCTTTGAGTGATTACCCTGAAAGTCTAATCAAAGACATTCTCTCACATTATCAAACACAGATGTGCAAACCAAGAAGATGGTTTCTTATTGAAAAAGATTGGCAATAAGATTGAGTACCCTGAATTGAATTCATCTCCTCATCATACCAAATTCTATATATACCTGGGAGGCCCTTCAAAGTCGACACTCACAGAATAATGCTCAACACATGTTGCCTGTGATGTGCTTTTAACCCATAACCAAATCTGCATAAGCAAATCCAGAACCCCAGGTCTTTCTGATGTAACAGTGGCACGCAAGGGCTACCCAGCTAACTAAAGAACCTGCCAGTTGTTGGGGTAGAGCTAAGGAAAGCCATCTGGGCTATCAGACTAGAGATATTATGTCAGGCAAAACCCACTGCTGCTTGGTGTTGGCCTGGGAACTTTTGGTGTGGGTGAATTTTGTCCTAATAGTTTGAGAAAGTAAATGCAAACACTCCATCAGGTGACACAGTCAAATGACATCTCATGGAACACAATGACACTTATTCTCTTGTCTTCCTTTAAAAAGAAAGATAGAAAGAAAAAGAAAAATTTATTTCCCTCCTTTGGGGCCACAACCTTTCCGTCATAATATTTTATTCCATGATTGGGAAGATGTCAGGCATCGAGGTGCTGCCTAGCCTTAATTAAACCTCAGTTTTCATTTCAAAGGTTAATTATACCTTCAATTCTTATCTCTGGAAAATGCTAATGAAGAAATTCTTAAATACAAATGAATAATTAATACTCACATTTAAAAAAAGAACTTTTAAGTTTTAAAAATCCTATCTTATAGTGATAGTTGGGTCATGCAGGGAAGTGGATTTCTTTACACTATTTATATGATTTGCAAAAAAAATATTAACAACAAGAAACAAATTGGATGCTATTTGTCATCAACTATGAAAGAGCTATCTGTCACCTGCAGATGAGTAGAACATAGGAAAGCCACCAGGTCAGGACCGACAGCCCTTCCCACTTTTTCTGAGTTTTCTTTGAAAGATTTAGTTGTGGCAAATACAATGTTTTTCATATTCTCTAAACAAACAGCCCATGTAACAGTATAAAAGAAGGAACCAAGATAAAGAGATTACCAATTTGTCTCTTATTTTCAGTAGCTATTATTCTATGTTTCTACCTCAAACTACAGGCACCATTATCAACAAAGAATACAGATGTCAGTTCAGGAATAGCTGTCATTTGGTGACTGGCACAACACAATCTGATCTTCCATGCAGTGGGTAATGGGCCAATATATATACAATACCCATGCTAAGATTGCCCCCATCTCCATATGAATTTTTTTCTTATTTTATCTGAATTCTCTTTTTCAATTCACTTTGATTTCCCAGAATTCAATATGTCCTTTGGTATCATCATCTAAGAATGCATATTACCATCATCGTTTGCTTGCCACTGTTAGGCATCCCTTGCATCTATCCCTTTCTTAAACTGAGAATCTCCCTAATCTGTAGTCTGTCTGCTCACTGGCAACAATTAAGGGCAAGTTTCATTGTTAAGAACTAAACATCAGCATGCTGGTTCTCAAAACCAAAGACTATTCTGGAGGGCTGGAGCTCACAATCCAATCTTCCCAATATTTTCTGTCTGGGAGCTAATCATTTGAATCAGGAAAATATCATCATTTTGATGAATGAGAAAACCGTATTTTAGATAACACTGGCCCGTGTGGTTCTTTACTCAGCACTCTTGTACTCTTTTATAATTAGTAAGATCACCATTTCTAGTCTATGTGTCCCTGTCTTCCACATTGTGGTCTTCTTCCTTCCAGCAGTGGTTGGGAGCTACCTGAGGTAGTGAGCATTTTGCCTTCATGACTGACACTGGAGTGACTTTTTCATGTAGATGGGAAGAGAAGGATGGCAAAAGCATCTCTGCTCCTTGGTCAATAATAAGGAGGATGCTTGAGGCACAGGCAGGGAAATGCATAGTTTGCATTTTCATCCATGGAATGGTTTGCAACTCCATTTTGAAGAGTGAAGACATGGTCAACTTCAGCTATGAGTGCCTTCAGCATCCTCTTCAGCTGTTGACTCTGGGTCCTCTCCTCAGAGGGAGCGTCTGGTCAGTGTCTGGTGGTGTTATTTCTGCTCAGCATGGGCTTCTTTAGCCTACCGTATTCTGCAGAGCTTCTTTTGTGCCAGCCAGAATTTGCAGATTTGCCCTGTGTTAGAGGTCTCCCCTAGGCCAATGCTGCTTCATCCAGGTGCCTCCTCTTCAGCTGACTTCCCACTTTTCTACTTCGTGTCAGTTGGTGGAGGTGGTAACTGCAAATCTTTAAGTTCCATCTCCTATTACCACCTCTGGAGCCTACCTTTACTTTAAAAAAAAAAAACAACGAAAGAAAGAAAAGAAAAAAGTAAAGAAATAACATCACCCAAGACTGGGTGATATTATAAGAAGATAGTGACAAATCACTATTAGTATGTTAAGGGAAATGAAAAACTTCCAGTTTGTTCTCAGATTAGCATCTGACAAGTGTCTCCTTCAAGGTACTGTTTTCATGCTGTTTGTAGAAAAAGGTTCAAGGAAAACAGTTTCAGGGTTATTCGTGATCAACTTTCCTTCTTGACTCTGGTCCTCTAGAAATTATATTGTGTCTTCTTTCAGATGTTGGGAGTTTGGATGCAGCAGCAGTGGCAGCAGCAGCAGCAGCCCGTAGCCTGAGTGCTCTTATACAGGTTGGTTCAAACTTGTATAAACCCAACAATTCACATCTTATACTTAATTCATGCCAACAACTACTTACCTTTAAGTAGTTACTTTACTTGAAGCTTGTATGTGTTTTAAACTGTCATTTTCAATAGTTCACTTCTAATCTTAAGACACTTTCTGGAGAGTCATCCTAGAGTCTATATAATTTCTTATTCCAACCAATATTTTGAAGCACAGAACAGCAACATTGTAAAGTGTGATAATTATAACAGAACTGACAGTAACCAGCACTTTTGCCAGCAGTAGGAAAGTTATAACCTACTTTGACCTATTGGGGGAAGTGTTTTCCAATAAGAATTATGAAATTTAATGAAAATAAGTAGAAGGAAATGTGTTCAAGGAAGAAAGCCCAGAGACATAAATACAAGATGGAAATGTATTCCCTGTGTTTGGCCACAGGAGCCACAGCAGGCTGAGCATTAACCATAGGGGTAATGGTTTATTTACAAGGAAGCAGGCCAGGGTGTATGAACTGAAGTGGGTAAACGGGAAGTCCTTAGCAGTCAGTACTTACAGTGTAGACAGACAGAATCACAAGGCCCAGAGAATATGGGGGCATGGTCAGGAGCAGTCACCTGGGAAGAAATAGCTGGGGCATGACCACTTACACAATATCTTACAAAACGGAGACTGCAAGCTTGCCGTGTGCTCTCCAGAGGTCAGAGGAAAATGCAAGCATCCTAGTAGATAATAAGATAGAATAAAACGGCAGGGGCCAAGTCATTGTGTTCTTCTATTTGTCCTGCTCTTGAGAAAGGGAGGAACAAAGACTTAGCATCCTCTTAACTCTGGAACAGGTAAAATGACTGATTGGTCACAATGCCTTTTCTGCAGGGAGGTGACATGGTAGTAGGCCAGAGGGAACACATCTTGGCTAACTGGGCCTTGCCATAGCATCAGATGAAATAAGAGTACTGTCTCACTTCCCCAGTTAGATGCTCAAGCCTATAAAGGCCTATGTCACTTCTGAGCCAGGGACATGGGCCATCATCAAATCACAGGTCTCTGGAAGGCTAAGCCTAGTTAGATCTAATAGTTTCCTTTTCATTAACATCTATGCTAAATAGGGTGCACTCCCATGTGATGACAGCTCCCCCTGGAAAAAGCATCTCTTTTAAGTTTGTCTTGTATTCCTGGAGTTGAGCAGCAATCTTTGAAGCATTCTTCGACAATAACTTTTTTGTTATCTTTGCATAAAATAGTAAACCTGCCTATCACCTCATGTAAGAACTTACATGTCTCACTACTGGAGAAAGATCTGTTCTTTTATTCAGTGTGTTGGGTCTTCCAGGGTGAATGAGCAGAATGAAAACTGTGGCTAATAAAGGGAGTCTGTCACTACACAAAAGGTTCTCAAAGCAAATGGCTTCCTTCCATTAGACCCCCAAACTCAATTCCATTTGTGATACCTAAACTCCTGTGAACTTTATTGATGTGCTTATGGTTCTTTATTATGTTAAGTTATCAGTTTCTTTAGGGGACTGTGTGTGGGCATGTAAATGGGGGTCAGAGGACATTCTGGGGGCTCAGTTCTCTCCTTCTACCATGTGGGTTCTGAGGACCAAATTCAGACTTGGTGACAAGCACCTTTACTCACTGAGGCATCTGGACAGCTCAGAAGGACAAGGCTTGCTTGGCTGCTCTGGTCGTCAGCTGCCAGGCCTCTGTTTCCTCCTCTGGGCTGTATGTGACAAATACTCTCTTTCCACTCCCTTGAGTGGACCCTGTTCTGATATTTTCCTACTCTCATAGCTTTCTTGTTCCTATGCGTGGGAGAATATTTTGAATTCTTTGTGTCAGGACAACCTTTCTATGTCATTGGTATCAAATCATTCTAAGGTGAAATTGTTTCCACAGAGTTGGAAGCCATTTCATCACTGACTTCTAGTTTCAAATACTACTTAAGCAAGCTAACACTATGTTTATTCTTGAGTCTTTGAATGTGCGAGCCATATTTTGTATCTTTCTCCTAAAACCACTTTAAAAATCTTTCTTTTATTCTTGATACCATTGTTCTGGGCACTTCATTTTATTCCCTTTTCTGTTCTGTTTGAAACCAATTACATACCAGAGGTTGGACATCTTGGAAATATCTTCTAATGACCTTGACATTTTATTACCATTGTTCATGGTTTTCCTTTTTCTCTTGTTTTTCTAAACTCAATTTTTAATCCTATTAAATTCTTTTTTATTGATCTATGATATTCTTTTGTTATAGAATGTCTTTTTTTGTTTCAAAGAGAACATTTTGAGACATAAACATAATTTATATCTGATAACATATAATTATTACTGTTATTTTTGCAGTGCTGGGTATTGAACCTAGAGCTAAGCAGACACAATGTAACTGAGCTACATCCCTAGGCTTCCTTTTCTTAATTAATGTATCTATTTTTAATTTTCTTCTCTTTCATGTGAGAAGATTTTCCCAAATATCTAGTCATCTATAATTACTCTTCCATATATAAATGAGTCCCTACAAGGCTTATTAGACTTTTTATGCAAGAGGGTGGGTAGGAACCATGTCCACTATTGATTAGCCCCCACTGTTAGTATGTACTGCGTAAAGAATGTCTCTTCAGGAGGCAGTATTCTGGGGCTAGGGAACCTGTATTTTCATTCATCCCCTGTTTTCAGTTCAGCCCCCATTTTCTGCTGTGCTCAGGGGCTGTTCTGGAACAAGTTTTCTAAGCTCCTGAGAAGGGAGTGATGGGAGAGAACGGTGGCAAAGTGGAGGTAAATCTTGGTACCTGAAAATACGTGGGGTTTTCTCTTCTTTCTCTTCTTATAGAAATATTCAATAGATAGGATCTGAGACACTGCACTCCAAGATATGGCAAGTTGGTGCCTGAGAAAAATGCAAAAAAGCAGGAAGGTCCCTGACCTCTGACCCCCTGCGATAAGACATAAAAAATTTGCTCTCTTTCTGCTGTGGTAGGTCATAAGTGATGCCTACTGTGTCCCTAAAAAAGGGGGGGGGATACATTCATCTCTGATGACACAGGGACTCAGAAGAATATAGACAGGTAATAGATGGTAATCTAGTACCATCAATTCAAATGTCTTTGGCCCAAGCTTTCTTCCCCATGGCTATCTACTTTTGATTAAACATCATAGAATGTCTAGCGTTCCTTATTAGAGCCTTCATTTCTGCAAGTTCCTGAGCTATGTAAATCTACATTAAATAAATGTATGATTTCAGTGGGTGAGTGTAAGACAGGGCTGCTGTTCCACTAACTCAGGGCTGTTGTCTCTGGTGTCATGACTACTTGTCTTTTCTCTTAGAGTGCCAGTTGTAGGTTCTTGCTGAACACGAGTTGGCGTCTCTCATTCTCCCATGGTCAATGATCTCTTATGTGTATTTCTTTTGATAGGTCCATAGATTTTGGACTCTGTGGCATCCTTTGTGCAAGATACAGACACAAAACAAAATCAGGGCTCTCAAGTTGGCTCAGCTAGTAAAGGTTCCTGCTGCCAAGCCTGACCATTTGAGTTCAACCTCCAGGATTCATAGGACCCACAGTGGAGAAGTAGAGAAGTCACTCCACTGGCCTCTATGCATGCCATGGTACATATGCCATGTACATGAGCAACTCTCCCCACACCCACATGAAATAAATAAATACAATATAAACAAAAATAAAATGAAAACCAACTAAACATTTTCCACTACCAATGTTTGGATTCCTCAGTATCTCATGTTAAAAATGCATAAGGCCCAGGAGTAACATCTACTCTTCAGATCAAACATAGATCTGCTAGAAGCTCTTGTTTCTTAAATGTTATTTCCCTAACCCCCAACCACTCTATTGCTGCCACAAAGAAAATGGCCTCCTTGCTGTGGCCTCAACTTTCCCCCACTCCCATACTGAAAACAATGAGTTCATAGTTGGCAATTCCAATTTCCATTTTCTTCCATGTACATGGTATATTAAAACATCCTGTATTATATGGGGCCAGAGCAGGTGTGAGGAGTAGGGTCAGGCCTGAGGGTGTGGGTAGAGAGGAACTGTTTGAGGAGAGACAAGGAAGATATGGGGGTGGTAGAGAAGGTGGGGGCAGAAAGACAGAAAAGAAAACATATGTCAGGAGACAGACACAAGCATGCTGTTTGCCACAGCTGTGAGCCAGGCCAGGGTGGCTGGCCCGTGCTTTTATAAGGGATGTGTCAGTTGCTTTGTAGTTACTACTTAATTTTACAGATGGTCAGAGAAAGTGCTTCTATTGCTTGCCTAAAGTTACCACCGAAGGTTGATTAGTACAAGATGTTTTGACACAGGACCTGTGTGTAAGGCAGAGGAAACAATAGGGGAGTTCAAATGTGCCTGTAAGATCCGGAGTTATATGTTTGAAGGAAAGATAGCAAACCGTGTCTGAAGGCAAATTGGTTAAGATAAATCATGTCAGAACCATGAAAGTAAAGGATCGAAAGAGCTCTCCAGCTTCACTCTCCGGCTGGCTTTGGCAGACTCACACCGTCTTTACCCTTTCATGCTTGGCCTGCACGTTAGTGGCTATCAGCAGAAAGCTGGGGAAGGTGCCAGAGATAAGACCAAGCATGAAGCTGATTCACTGAGGGCAATTAGAAGAGATTCCACATTCCACAGGAAGGCTTTCCAGTGGGGGACGGGGCGCTTGGTCATTTGGCGTGGCTTTCATTAGAAATTGAAGCGATATACAAAACTGAATGCCCTTACTCATAATGAAGATATTTATTATAAATACACTTGAGACATGGGGATTAGAAGTGACGGAAAGGCTGAGAGAAATGAATTTGGGGAGTTTCCCTCCTAATGAAAGGCCAGATAAAGGAAAAGAGATTTAGCCATCTTGTGTTGGCAAATTGGTAAAAGCTTTGGAGGGCAAAGTAATAATATAGATATTGCCCAGGTAACAGACAAAAGAGAGTCCAAATTGGGGAAAGCAATTTTCTATAAAATGAATCCTGCTTTTTTTTCCCTTCACTGAGTTGTATTATAAAATAAAAATGCATGGCAATGAGAAAGAGAAGTTGATGCTTGGCTGAAATAAGGTTCAAAGAACAGGGTGACTCAGGGAAAACAAAGTAGTTCAGATAAAAGCTTTTTTTTTGTAAGATCAAAAATTATTCTGATAGCAAATGCAGAAAATTTAGTAGTAAAACCTTGCTATAATCCAAAGTAATCATAAAATAAAATACTGACAATCAGTTCAGAGTAGAGTCTCAGAAGTTCTTCTCTGGGAATACAGCTGTATATTTCCCCTATCTCATATTGTTCCCATTTAGGGTCTTGCAGTCTCCAGAGTTTTAGTAATTTGTCTAAGTTTTCCACTGGCTTTATCACACCTGAAGAGAACTAACTTCAGACCCAAGGTAATTTTAAGAGAAAGTAGTGAGGTCTTTATTTTCTTTTGACTTCTAAATGTTTCATGTTGGTCTGGCTGGTGTTGGAAAGATTTTAAAGATGTTAAGTTCTTCAAGGGTGCATTATTCTGGTAAAGACAGCCAGCCAGTTCTTCTTTCTTTTTATGTCTGACCTGCTTAGCAGTTCTTGGAACTTCTTAGGCTCAAAGTTGGAACAGTAATCCGTTTTATTCACCCATACTTTCCTAATGCCTACAAGATTGCCTAAGACACTTGATAAAAATTCATCTGAACATACTAATAAATGTATCCTGCTTCTTAGTCTCCTCTTCCTTTATTCATAGCAAAACCAAACATTTTTCGTGATCCTGTGCCTGGGTGGGATAAACAGTCACAGCCCCCTTCCCAGATGGAAAGAAGAAGACTTTTTAAATCTGCAGAAATAAGAATACAATAGGATTGTGCTGAGTTTCACAAATAGCACAGGGTGTTTGGAGAGCACTCAGCAGGGGGCTTTAGTAGTGAACAGCTTCTTGGTCTCTACTTGAGGACCTCCAAGGATACTGTCAACTTGGAGCCAAAGGAAAATTCATTTCAAGACAGATGTATTTGTTTCCGAGTTCATCTTCACATTTAGCCACATCTGCCTCCCAGGCCTCACTTTCCAGCTGCCTCTTCTTGAGCATTCCTCTGAGGAGTGGCCCTCTGGACTCAGTCAGGCGTTGCTTGTTGTCTTCTCCAGGGCAGAGGGGGACAGTTATTCCTATGAAATCGGATGGAGCTGCCTCACAGAGTGCTGTGCAGTGCTGGGATGTGTATGCTTCAAGGTTAGTTAACAGTGTCTGTCGCCTGTTTCATTGCTGAGTGAAAGTATGACTGTCACCTCCCTTAGGACCCAGGGCGATTATTAGCTCACTTCCTCTTTCTTGGCAGCCATACTTTCCTACTGACTAAAATTAACTTTACATTGAACCAAACCAACACCTTTCTGTTTTAAATTGCATGTGAGCCATTTAGGGAACTGGCTAAGGCCAGTTAGCAAATGTTAATTAAATGGATCTGAGGTGATTTCTACTTAGTTCCTTGGGCCAACTGCCCTGTAGCAAAGGACTAAAAGTCAAAGACCCAAACACCTCAGATCCTACCTAAAACCCATAAATTAACTTTCTGTATTCTTATACAATGCTAATAAAATTAATGAACTCACAGCATCATAATTCTACATCTTGTTTCAAAACTATTGCATAAGGTCTATCCCCTTGAATTCTGAGTTTGTGTCTCTGCCACCACAAGTGTTTAATAACACAAGGGTTTCATTTTCAGTGGTAAGAGGGATTAACACTTGCTTTAATGTACCTCTTAGAGACTGAAATGACATTCAAATTTAAACTGTCTTATATAAATTTCTTTTTTTTTAAAGATTCTTCAGGTTGACTTATTTTAATATATCATTTAGAACAAAATGACATCCAATGTAATTCAAGTTGATTTTACAAATTTTACAGTATAGTAGAAGCTACCAGAGACACACTGTCTGGAGTAGTGCGCATTTCACTGGACCATTAATTAAATTGTATCCCAGTTCCCTCCACCCCTGGATTCTTTCCAGAATTATTTTTCCAGGAACACCTGTTCAATTTGTTACGGCTGCTTCTTTGTGCAGTAACCAAAATAAAGAAAAGGCCCATTGCTGGTTCAGCTGGACAGCTTCACCTCCTCTCCTCAGGGACACAAAGCTATCTGGAAACATACTACAATTTAACAAAGATTGGTTGCAGCTTAGAAGGCAGGGCTGTAGGATTCTATTCCCATTTGAATAGGTTTTCTCATGGCCAGTTCCTTATCAGAGACACATTCCATGGTAGAATATTATATGATACACCTTTTAGAATTCTTATGAATTATGAATTCTTATGAACTGATTAGCTCTATGATAATATGGAAACACAAAATTGTAAAATGGATTACTTGGAGTAGGCTGCTTAATGCCAGTGAAAGTCAAGGCTGTTTAAATTATGACATGAGAAGCCTTGAGACATTGCATTATATGTCACTGCTATTGCCAGAACTAGATGTGATGTAAATAAATTTAAGTTTTCCCATGGTAACATTTTCCATGTAACTGGAGTTTAACAATTTAATTGGAAATGAAAAATCATATCCAAGAATGGGAACAGATGAAAAACTGGAAAGCAACCCCGAAATAACTTACTACATCTCTAAGTACATACTGGGAAAAGAGATAGGGTTTGAGATTAAGTCTTTAGAACCGAGCCTTCTTCACAGCTCTGTAGATGGATGCTGTAATGTATGAAGGAAAGTCTCCATCACCTCACTGTGTATAACAGTGTCCAAAGCTTTTTGTTGTGTTGGGGGGATAGCCAGAACACCCTTTGGATAATTATATCTCAAACACATGAACTAGAATGCCATAATCTGGCTTTTTGTTTGTTTTTTCTAACACAGTCACTAAGCTCATTTACAAATAGAAGGGTTTTTTTGCATATTACTTAATCACCAACAAAAAAGAGTCACACTTAATTTGAAATTAATACAGGATGTTTTTAAGTGGTCATAGAATTAAAAACTGGGGTGATAAGGAAACACTATGGAGAGAGCCCCCGAGACCTTTACATAGTAGTGATGATGCTATCAGAGCAACTTTTTTTTTTTTTTTAATCTACAATACTAAATTGTCAAACTCACAGAAGAAATAAACTCATAAACTCTGGCATTTCAACTTCAACAACACTCTACCTGATAAATGATAAATATGATAAATGATTTCTAGTCAATGAAATCATTAACTGATGCCAAAACATTTTTTCTAAGTGCATATGCTTTCTAACCAATATAAATATCTCATGTTGGAAGCAAGAAAATATTTCCACTCATTCAGGAACTTGAAACACATAGAGGCAAACAGAAGGTAGAGATGCCAACATTGGGGACTGCCTTTGCTGTTACTTAATGAGCCTCTAGTCTCAAAGACACTTTCACACAGACATGTTTTCATGATGTCATATTGCGGAAAGACTTCTGGGGTTCATGCTGTGAATCGTCTATGTGGTTATATTTCCTTTATATTTGAATGATCTGAACCAAGATTGATGTAATCACTGGGAAACCAAATAAGACTTTTAAAAAGTGACATTGGAGGACTGAACACAAGGCTTTGTTGGTAAAATGCTTGCTATACAAGATGAGGGCCTGAGTTTGGATCCCAGTTCCCTAGGAAAGCCTGATTGGGCCATGCACACCTGTCAAAGCTTCCTGCTGAGGAGATGGAGACAGGTGGAGCTCCGCCACTCACTGGCTAGCCAGCTTAGCCTTATCAGTGATTTCCGTCATTAAAAGAACTTGTCGAAAGAGATAAAGTAGAGACCCTAACATGAGACTGCACTGCTGAAGACACCACACACTTTGGAGAATTCACCTGAAGGAGAAAAGTCATCAAGAGCTTCACCTTGTTGGTGTTTGGGAAGCTACAATAATGAGCACGTGGCAAGATTGGTGCATACTTAGTAGCATACTTGTTATTGGGTTATCTAACAGAACTCTGATTGGATTTAAAGCCTGCCTCACAGGAGGGAACTCATGCCTAGTACTGAAAAGAACCTGTGGAAAGAGAAAGCATTGAACCTGGGGGACAAGACACTACTATTATTTTGCTAAATAGACACCACACCAAACTGCTTTCTAAACACTTATCTTTATATCCACATGTTATTACAGCCATCAGCCCTTGTTAGGGAGGCTTCTTTCTGCAGTGGGTAGTGGTTAGTTCAGAGGCTCACATTTTTGGTCAAAGTGCAGAGAGGAAGTGGCTGCATGGAAATGAGCCCTACAGCACAGCCTCCTCCCACACTCAGGTTACCCGAAAGACTGTAAGAGGAAGAAGACTGATGTGAGGCAGTGTCTACCAGAAATGACAGGATAGTGCACTCATGAGTGCAAGGCAGCCATGTTGTCAGCTGCTGGCTACTGGGAAAGGGAAACTCACTTTTCTTCAGAGATGTGGCCATGATAGGTTCCTCACACTCCTGCAGACAGCCCTATACCCATACATATATAGGTTCCTCACACTCCTGCAGACAGCCCTATACCCATACATATATAGGTTCCTCACACTCCTGCAGACAGCCCTATACCCATACATATATAGGTTCCTCACACTCCTGCAGACAGCCCTATACCCATACATATATAGGTTCCTCACACTCCTGCAGACAGCCCTATATCCATACATATATAGGTTCCTCACACTCCTGCAGACAGCCCTATACCCATACATATATAGGCAGCACTAATTGGAATCAGTGGAATATATATTTTTTTTTTAAAAAGAAATTGAATGAAGATGTGAGGTGTATATGTGAGGGGTTTATGAGGTGTTGGACAGGAAAGTGGGTACAGATATGATCAACATATATTGTACACATGTATGATCTTATCAATCAATCAATAAATAAAAAGCCATATTTGAATAAATTAAAATAGAAGTAAATGCATAGGCAAAGAAGCAACAAAACAGAAACCCTTCAGAAATAAATAAGGTAGAGGGTGATTAAGGAAGGAAGACACCTACCACGGATCTTTGGCCTCCATATGCTTAAGTATCACGGGCATGTGTACTAGAAGGTAAACAGATATTCACACATCTACATGAAAATGTACTCCCCTAACAGGTGAGCACCAAAGATACCTTTACGAAGAACATGGAGTTTGGTTTATTAATTTACATTTCCTAGTAAATATTTCTGGGAATATCCAGTCGGCATTTAGTAGATGTATGGTGAATGAATGTGTGCCTAATTTGTCAGGTTCAGATGTGTGCCACTAGACCCAACTGTATTGTACATAAGAGTAGAAGAACAGTAATCTTGCAACAGATTATTAGTTCATGAGGAAGTTAGATATATGGTTAGAGGACAAAGAATCTAATCTAAGTAGTATGTGGTATGCCAATGCTCAGGCATCAAGTAAATATTTATGGAAAAAGATCAGAGAGCTCGGGTCCAATGGAAGAAGGATCAGCAGTGGACTTGTTCCTTTGGAGCAGAGGTTTTGCACAGGCTTTGAAGAAAAGGCCCAAGTAGTACTTGGACTTGACTATGCGAATGAAAGGCAAATAGCCAAATGGTCTGAGGGTCACACTCTCGATTTCACATGGAGTGAGACTGTCTAAAACTGTGTACACTGGTTCTTAAGAAATAGTTTATTAAAACAGAGGGCTAAGGCCCCATCTTAGAGGAAAGATGGAATTTGGGGGGCGGTCACAGGCTGGTACATATTCTGTCAGTGAAGTCCTTGGTTGCTGTATTTTATATATATATACATATACATATGTATAAATGAGGTAATTTTGGAAGACTTGATCAGCTAGTTACAAATGTGGCAAACTACACCTCAAAAGTGACATGACTTAGGCATGGAGAGCTGGCATCGGGAGAGAAAGTGAACTTGGAATGGCACTGGGCAGTGCTGGTGCCATCTCTCCCCCTGAGGCTGCTTTCTGTACTTGGTTGGGACACAAGAGCTCTAAAAGCCACACACTGTATTTGAAGGTCTGTTCTGTGCTGAACAACACACCTCAATTCAAGAGACCACTAACATGTTGGCAATGCTGCATCCAACACCATCACTCCAGTGAGCAGGGGCTTCCCATGGTAGGCTTTGGAACAAATAAAAGCCAGTGACAATATCAGACAATTGCTGTCCAGACCTGAACTTCCCACCAACCACCAAGTCCAACAGTGAGGCGGGTACAAGCCTGGGAGCGGGGATTGACTGACTTATTTAGTAGCATGACTGCTAATGTTTGTATTCAGATAGGAAGCAAGCTATACAGATTGCACAGCCTATGAAGCTTTATATTTTCATCTCCTGAACCCCTAGCATCTGATACTAGAACTGAAGGATGGGAGGAAGGGGAGAACAGAGAAAGGAAGCAGGAAGGAAAAGACAAGCTGAAGGCTGCTCCTTCTCTGAAATGTCTGATCCAAAAGATGGTAAAATGAACATTTCATCTGTAGCTTCAAGATAGAATTGTTTCCTTTGTGATCACAGAGAAATGAATAAGACCCATATTTGAGGGAGGAACATTGTCAGTTATGTTATATCAGCAAGTACGTCCATCGGCCAGAAGAAAGAGACACATGAGGAAAAAATTACTTGGTCTAGTTTGTTCTCACTTACGAAGCATCCATCACTGGTGTGTTCTGCGGATTAACATCTCACAGGCTGTAAAAAGATTGAGCTAATGATAAGTGAGATTTAGCCTACCAAACAACTTGCTCATTCATTAGGGCAAGGTCAAAAGGTTGTTTTGTTTTTTCCAACCCCTTTTGGAGGATCAGATGTAAAGGTCATAGAGCAAGAAAAATTGTAAGACTTCAAAAATTAGGCAATTTTTTAACTAGGAACTTGCTCTCTATCTAGAGTCCCTACATCTAGGTGCTCTCTCTCTCTCTCTCTCTCTCTCTCTCTCTCTCTCTCAATCTCTCTCTCTCTCTCTCTCTCTCTCTCTCTCTCTCTCTCTCTCTCTCTCACACACACACACACACCCCTTTGTAGTCACATTGTTATTTGGGTTGTAATCAGTGGCAAGGAAATCAATGGCATCTCTATAGCATCCTCCTGTGCTTTGCTTTTCTCTAAAAAATTCTATTACCTTTGAGTTAAATTTATCCTATACACAGGTACATGACCACATACAATTAGTGTGTGTGTGTGTGTGTGTGTGTGTGTGTGTGTGAGAGAGAGAGAGAGAGAGGAGAGAGAGAATGCAAGTAGAGCTATTATCTTTAACAAAATAAAAGTAAATATAAAGTTTTTTTTTTTTTTAACCTAAGTTAGTTTCTGGATTCTGAGTTCATGAAAATGCATGCAATCATGAGTGAATACACACACACACACACACACACACACACACACACACACACACACACACACATTCAGAACTGAAGAGATGTCAACACCCGGAGAGGTTACAGGTTAGTTCACCGGTACAAGAAGAATGTGCTGAGTTGAAACCGATCTTCACATAGGTAAATACATTTTTCCACAAGAGACCATTCAATCATCCTTCGATCGCTGTTGCTAAGAGGGGAGGGGGAAGAGGTCTGCATTTTCCAGAAGAAAAAGAATTCCTAATAAAGACCATCTGTAACTCTGCCTCCATTCTCCATGCTATCAATTAGGAACACTTAAAAGACATTCTCTCTCACAAATATGTATCTGCAACTTCAGAAAAGGGGTAAAGTTTCACCTCCAAATAAACCTTTAACGAACTCCCCACATACCAGAAAAACACTCTAGATGTGGTCACCTTCTCCTATCAGCGCATGGTGTTTAGCAACAGTGGACAGACAGCGGGCTCTCCTGCATCTTCAGTGCAGATGGGGAATATTTGGAGACCAGAGCTGTGAAACATTTTGGTTGCAGACTTAAGGGGTCTGATATGATGGAAGGAGGAGGGGGGCCGGATTCTAATGGAATCTACTGTGATTCTGCCTCTGCTTCCCTGGAAGGAATCTAGGACCCGGAGCCTTGGCTGAAAATGTGTATCGGATTATGCAGACCACACACTAATTTTGAATTCTCTCTTACGTATGCTAAAAAACAAAAAAAAATGAGTAAAAATGAGTGTTAAAACATGCTTTTTACTGTATTTAAAACATTTTAACTGCAACATAAAATCAGGAAAACAGTCATGTTTTACAACCTTTTCTCCACTAAATGTTCAGGCTCTAGTATGTGGCTTACCCTTTCAGGGTTTGATTGAGACCTAGCAGATCTGAAGGGCCCGGGAACACTCGCCCTACAGCTATAACTATGCCTGCCTAGTCACCTGTTCATGTGCCTAGTCTCTCCTCCCCTCCCTTCCTCCCCTCGCCCCTCCCTTCTTCCCCTCGCCCCTCCCTTTCCTTTCCCTCCCTGCCCCCTTTTCTACTGTGATAGGTGTTTCTGCAAAAGTCTTCTGTGAAGTCAAAAGTTTTGATTTTGAAAATTTAATCCACACCTTCTTTTTAGCTTATTGTTACGCATTACTAATAGCTTAGTTACTTACTATTCATTACAGAGAGATTTAAAAAAAATGTAGAAGAGAACACTTGCTGTGCTGAACAGCTAAGGAACAAATCCACCACCCCCTCCCCCATTTTCCAAGCCTCAGTTCCTGCCAAGAGTGGACAATAGTATTCTTCTAGTGAAGTATCAGAGAAAGAGTCAGAAAACTACAGCGAACACATAAATAAAGACATAAGGAAAAGGGGCTTGTACAACATGCTTTGTTACTGTGTTTAAAGTATTAGAACTGCACCATCAAATCAGAAAAATGGATGTGTTTTCAATTCCTTTTCCTCCTTTACTTCTGGGTCCTTCTAGCCTTCTAGCCTCAGCCCAAAGCCCCAGGATGGCTTTCTCCGTTTTCCCCTCACAACCCTAAGGAATGAACCCATGGCCTCCTGCAAGTGAGCCACCACTGGCCTAACTCCCAGCTTCCTCCCTCTGCCTGGCTTCCTCTCTCTGTCCCTCCTTCCATCCTTTTTTTCTCCCTCCCTCCCTCCCCCTCCCTCCTATTCTTCCCTTCTACTATGTTAGGGTGAAGTCTGGCTAAGTTGTCCAGTCTGGCTGTGCACTGGCTCTATGGTCCAGGTAGCCTTAAATCCTCAGCCTGTAACTTACCCTCAATGCCCCACTCTGTTGGTGCTGAGATTAGAGGCTAGCACCCACATGGTCCACTCTCTCTCGGAGTTTAAAATCCAATGAAACAGATGCTGTGAAAAGGCCAAATGAGAGAGAGTCCGGAGGCTCTGGGGGCACAACCATTTCCTTTCAACCTCTTTTTCCTCACTGCTTTTTGCTTTTCCCTGGTCTTCTCTGTCTCTTCATTTGATCTTTCCTTCCTCTCTCTTTGTTACCCATCCAAGTGACCTGGAGTGAGTCACCCCCCTTAACATCTCTTGCTATGACTTCAAGTGCACTTCAAGAATGATGGCAAAATGCAGGCTGTGAGTAGAGATTTTTATAGCTGCAAGTTCAAGTGAGGAAGTTATTCTCAGCACACACACACACACACACACACACACACACACACTCCATACTTCTACCAGCTAACTTTTTTAAGCCTGCTGTGGAGGCTGAGAGAGAGCCCACAGAATTATCTTGACCATAAAATTTTCTGAGATTAGAGAGACTTGTAGGGTGGGTAGAGCATTTTCCATCCATCGTAGCTTGAGTTAGGCTGCTGGGTCAGCTTATAGCTCCCCACAAAGAGATGGGAATTACTGCTGTTCATTGGTGTATGAGATCAGAAGCATTGAGATCTCACGGTGTGAGAGCATGTATGTAAATTATATGCGTTCATGCATGTGTAGTTATGTGTGCACACTGTCCACACATGCACATGTGTGGGTCTCTATGTATATTTGCTTATACTCATGATAAGCTTGTGTGTTTATATATGTCTGTCTACATATGTGTTTATACACAGAATGGAGGCATAAGAAGGCTACATTCTTTGCCAGTGCCATTTGTCCCTGTTCCAATCCTCCATTCTTCTGTGCCTCTTTTAGAGGAAGAGAGAAAGTAATAATCAAATGCTACTCAAGGGCAGTCTCTTCTTTGTCTATATTAGTTAGTCATGTATGTACCTAGCTTTGTAAAACTGTGTTGGTTTTGGACAACTAAATAACCAAATTACAGTTTACAAGTTAGTATCCAAATTCTGTTCCCTCTCATTTCTCTGCTTATGTTATCCTGAGAGGACAGCTCAAATACAAATAAATTCAGTTTTCAGGGCTGCCCTATTTCGGATTCCGCTTCCCTGTGGATCATATATGTTGATTTGAAAACAAAAATCTTGCCTGTTACAAGTTACAACCATAGTCCTTTAAAGGAAAAGACTATAATATATCTCTAAAGAAATGCTTCCTGGGACTCTCCTTAGCAAACAATGATAACCCCGCCCAGACTGTGATTCTTCAGCCTGAGCCCTGCTCTCCTCTGAGCTAATCAGAGCAAGAAGCTCGGATCAAGAAATCCCAGGCTAGTAATACCTGAATTATGATGCCTTGACTCCTACTTTAATCACAAATATTTATTCCAAAAATTATTTTTCATACTTGTTTCTTTAAATCTGAAGGATCCACTCCAATGGGGAGTGCCCCTAATTCTGCCTCCAAACCTGAACTTATTGTATGTCACTTCCTAACACTTACTTGAAAGTCTGTCTGATCCCTGCCTTTATCTTAACTTTCATGGAGTCATAATCCATTTGGATGAAGATAAACCATGGCTGTAATTTCCTTCCAAGAGTTCTGTGTGGTATGCAATGAAATGATCTACTATATCTCCTTCAAAGCCATGCCCAAAAACAACCCTAGTGGAATAATGTAATGTCTCATTCATGCCCCATAGGTGTGACTTCTTCCTTAGGGAATACTCAATACTACTCAAAGTTCTTCTTCCTGATGCTGAGCCACTTCACTCATTCAACCAAAAACTCCCCAAGTACCTGTTATGTGAAATGTGCACAGAAAGGAAACTAATTTTAATCCATAACCTTTACTTTGTATAAGAGAGACCCATGAAAGAAAAATAACTGATGAGGTAAAGCAGCCTGTGAAAAACAACTATATTTTAAGATCTCTGAGGGCAGCACTATGTCCCATTCATCATGATGGCCAGTGTCTGTACATACTTGCTGCTCAATAAATATTCATCATGTGCTTAAATGACATTCCAGGAACGGGATGGGGAATGGAGAAACAACACAGCTTTGTAGGGTTCTGTAGTAAAAATTAAAGATCTAGAGGAGGCAAGGCATCTTGAGTTTGGTTGGTAGTAGAAACACATAGGAGAGGTTTAAGGAAGATGCCTGATCCCGTGGTCCTTTGTTACATTTCACATTCCTAATATGGAATGGATCTCTAGTGCCTGTTTGGCCAAATAGAACAAAGCCACAACATACTAACCTTTTAGAAGATGTGTGAAACACTTCCTTCAACAATCTGACACTATACAACTTCCAGTTATAGGAAAAGGAGCAGCTATCTATGAGATATTAGCTCTGCACTGGTCCTTATAGAATATGCTGGTTCTTTTACTTTTAATTCATGCATAAAAACTTTATATATTTGTGGTGTAGTGTGGTATCGCAAGGCATGTATATAACGTACAATGTCAAATCAGGCAATTAGCATTTCTGTCATTATTTTTTTTTCAATTTTAAAACAGAGGCCTAGAATTGAAATACAGTAAAGTTTAAAAAGTGCTTGTGAACCAACAGGATTTATATTGCAAAATTTCCAATACTAGTTTCAAAATGGCAAACAGATTTGATTTTTAAAATCTAAGATACCTTAACACCGCCACGTCTGATGTTGTTCCTATAAGACTCTCTTATGCTGATTTCTCTGCTCTGATAAGTTCACATCAATGCATTACTCATTCATAAAAATGATCAAGTTGCTTATTATCTACAAGAAGAATCAGTGTTGGATATAGAAGGTTGTTAGAAAAAGAGAATCAAGGCCTAATATAACTGAAAAGCGCAAATTGTAGCAGTTATTGCCATTACATTAGCAGCAGCTAAGGCTTAGAAGACTAAGGCGACAATAAGAGATAATGATACAGAGTCAATCTCATAATGTAATAAAGAGAAAAGCCAGGCAGAAAGGCTGGAAAGAATTAAATGGCTGATTTTTTTTTCTTTGCTTCCTGCAGTATATGATTTGGAAATATCTGACAACTTATAATATTCTATGGATCATCCTATATATTTTTGAATTTTCTAATTTAGCAGTATAATTGCTACAATATGCATTTAATCCATTCTTATTATAATTGCTCTTTCTCTAGCCCCCTAGGGAATCATAAGTGTGGATCATCCCCATCCAAGTATTTTCAAGAAAAAGGCCACACCAGAATTCATTCTTTCTAAATGTTCAGTTCTATAGAAAATTAGGGGCCCTGGGTAGGCTTTTTGGCTCTGAGTTATTATGCTCCTTATGAATTTATTCCTATTATATTCCTTTGTGTAACTTGCACTGATCACATGAAACTAGTTGGAAAATAAATAGGCAACACAGCCAATATTACCCACCAGTCAGAGTGTGACCCTGTATATACTGTATCGTTTAATTCTCCACCCCACCTGGTGATGTAGGGCTTATCTTTCTCTTCTTCCCTCTGTTCATAAACTAAAAACTGAATGGGCTGAGAAGCTCTCAATGTTCAAGATTTCCTGCCTGGCTGGCAAAAGCCAAGCAATGCACAGAGAGGTACATGTAGGAGGATGAGCCAGGCTGTTGGGGTCAGATTTCTGTAGTTATACCAATCTTTCTATGTTTTATTTTCAAAGTTAGTAAATGGCATAATAACAATGTCTACTTCTAGGTTTATAAATGTTGCATAAATAAGCTTATATAAGGAATTGAGAACAAAATGAATGCCTATATGGCAGTGAGCATTATAGAATGAAGCCATTAACCGACTCTATAAGTTATAAGTGATGAACAATCTCACATAAGAGTAGGAACGAACATTTTCTCATTCGCTGTAAAAATGGGGAATTAACCATTATAGATTTACTTAGCAATGGAGAAACAGAGTGGATAGATACATATTTTGAGCTTGATGTTTGAGTTTTTAGAGCAATGTAGGCAAGATTAGAGAAATACTAAGATTGTAATTTCTTTTCAATTTGTGTTAGCAAGATAAGATCCATTGTTTCTTCACAATGGATGAAAAGTGGCCATGGTAGGATCGTTATTGTCTCAGTTCCCTTTAGCTTCACTGTGTGCTGTCAAGGAAAGAAATTAGCAGCGTTGTATATATTGAATGAAGAGCTTCAAGAAAATGTACACGTTCTCCCTACGATGACACAGGGACCCGGTGGGTTTCTGATATTGTGGGGTAGATATCAAAGGTAAAGATCTAAAATTGGAGTACTATTTGGCAGCAGAAATAAGGATGTTTTACTAAAGAAAACAATTAAAATGGCACTAAAGAGAACACCTAGGGCTGGAGGGTTTTCAGCATTTACTGGAAGCATTTGTCGGCTCTGATTAATATTGATTTTTATTGTGTCTTCCTACATGATAGTTATCTGACTAAGTATTTACTACTGCACAAGAATGGACTAATTATTTCTCCTAATGAAGAGCCCATTTCAAAACCAGGTGGTTGTTACAGTAAATATTCTCAACATTAGGGTATTTAATATTCCTCTGCAAAGATTTGGCCAGAGACTTTAGGGAATTATTAAAATACAAGACTGAATGCACTGTGATTTAATTATGCCAGGCCCCAGCCTGCTAAGATTGTTTGTAATTTCTTTTCAATTTGCTTTAGCAAGATAAGATCCTTTGTTTCTTCACAATTGAATGAAAAGTGGCCATGGACTATTGCTCCTGGGTAGCACTACCATCCTGTTCCCAGGAGCAATGCTTCCACTCTTGTTGCCTCACTCACTCATCATCCTTTCCTTTTACTTCCCACATAATGATGATGCCCTAAAAAGATTAACCCTGTCTCTGAGGTTGGAGCCAATTCTTTCAATGGATACCAAAAGTTCACCCCCAAAATTCAATTGTCAAATTCTGTCTCTAATGGAATATGATTTTTGTTTACTTTAGCTTAGGTGGTTGAGGAAGCTGTGGCTAAGTGCATTGGTGGAATATAAAATGCCATTAAGACGTGGTGTCATGGCTTCCTGCTTCTCTACATGAAATGCATCCATCTTTGCAAACATGCATTTTCCAGCATACAGTTTTTAAAAGTAATTTTCAAATAGGAGCTATAATAAAGGCCAAATCCATTTTGTTACAGCAGCAGGAACTGACACCAGTTATCCCCCAGAGCTAAGCAGTGACATGCCAAATCGGTTTCACCACCCACTGGGAATGACATACTTCACATGCAAATCAACAAATTAGGCTGTTTTCACAGGTCCTATTCCTCAGATTTAGAGCTTCATAAAAGAGAACATGATTTCTCACATTAAGTGACACAGGCAATGGAGTAATAGATGGTATCATGTGTTTGTGTTTATTTTCCCTTCTAATTGTAAGTAAATTAAATAACAGACTATGAAATTTAACAACCTTCTCTCTAGCCAGATGGTTTAAGGTGGGACCACACAAGCTTTTGTCCCAATACAAGTTGTGTAATTCAACATCATGAACTTAATAACAGTTGCATATCTTGCCAGCATTAAATCTGAAGACGGAGTCATCAGCAAGGCTCTCCAAACAAGGGATATGGGAGTCTGCATGTAAGCATTCCTGAGTGGCTAGGGAACAAGTAAGAACTGAAAGTTGGGAAAGAGTATTTGACCTGAAATAAATAAATAAATAAATAAACAAATAAATAAATAAATATGATAAATTCTGACTGACTCAGTGTTTACATGGTACATTCCTATCTGTGGTTGCATGACAGAATAAACATGGAACACGAAATGACATCCCTAAAATATAAACTTGTAAAGACACTATAAAACTTTGCAAAAGAAAATTGGCATAAGATTAGATAAATGTTTGGGAAAATCAAACAGCAGCATTCTTGGCAGAAGATGAAAATCAACTACTTACAGGTCACTGCTTTTATGTGAGAAGAAATGAAGACAATCTGAACTAAGAAATTTCTGTGAAGAGGGAGAAGCAGAATCTTTATTCTTAGAAAAAAATAATTCCTGGACCTTGGTGCCATTTGGCTTCTAGTGGTGATAGAAAAGGACACACTTTAGACTATCCATTGCCCGCATTTTTCACATTGGTCAACAAACATTGGTCAACCGTTGGTCATGTGTAACAACAAAGCTGAGTTTGGGGTACCTGTGAGCATCTGCGAGAGTTGTCTAATGAAAGTCATGAGCAGGGACTGAAGAACTCCACGAGGACTGTAGCTTACTGTTGACTTTTCCAGGAGGTAGAGAATGTTTAGAGAAGAAGATGAGTCTAGTGAGGGGTCCAGGAACTAACTGAATAAAGAACCATAAGTCACTGCCAGCAAGTCGAGAGGAAGAATGTGAGAGCCCAAATGTTAAGACCTGGTGCTGGGCACTGGCTAAGCAGGAGATGGGAAACAGGAAATGAAACAATTTGTGGCAAAGGTGGAGATAAAGCAATTATGTTTTATTAATTTTTTTCTTCTTGTTTGGTTTTTCAAGATAGAAATTTTCTGTGTAGCCCTGGCTGTCTTGGAACTTGCTCTGTGGTCTAACCTGGTCTTGAGCTCACACAGATCTGCTTGCCTCTGCCTCCTGAGATTAAAGGTGTGCAGAACCACTGCCCATCAAATATTAATTTAAAAAGGAAAACTGTTACATTGAACTTCTACCTGCCTGACTTTTCAAAAAGAAATTGCTAGTGTTTTCTTAATACTAGTTGTTATCAAATAGGACACTCTTGTGTTTTTAAATACTAAAATAAGAATTGAAAACAAGTGCTCTGTAAGGCTAGGCCTAAATTATTTGTCAATAGCAACAACGTTATAAAGGCAAATTCTACATATTTATATAGTAGGTAATAAATGTGGTTGGGAGGTATGTGCCATAACCAGTTTTGCAATGCTAGGCAAGTACTCTTTCCTGAGATATATGCTTAACACTTTGATTATTGAGACGAGGTCTTTCTATGTAGTTTAAGCTATACTAGAACTTGCTGAGTAGCTCACGCAGGCTTCAAACTCACAATCTTCCTGCTTCCATCTTCAGAGTGTTGGGATTATAGGTAGCTCCTACGAATTTGGTATTATAGTCACTTTTTATTTTAGGTACTCTCACATTAAAGATTTTAAAATGTGTAGAAATGGTACATTTATAGAATAATTTATTTTACAGATCCAGTAAGTCTCAAACAAAATATTTCTTCAGTTAGTAACAAAGAGTACAACATAGCCATACTTAATGCTCAGATTTGACATCACAGCTAGCTGTAATGGAAGTGACAAAAGATGTAGTGGGGTCCTAGAGAGTGAAACTCCAGGAGTTCCCCAAGAAAACAGGAAACTCAGTTGGACTTGATTGTAATAGTTGAAGGGGATAGAGCACCTCAGAAGTGGAAATATCCAGAAAAGCTCAGGTGAAAAACAGCATCTAAATATTTGGCTTTCATTTGGTAAATTTATCAAGAAGATAGAATGGTTACAAATTCACAAGGTTAATAAACACCTTGTGATGTGACATCATGGCTGTACTATAGGCAAACAGGAGTTTGACCTGAGGAGACCCATGATATATGGACACTTTGAGATGGACTGTCTCATTATTCCTCTGTAGCTGACTACATTCCCTTCTCCATGACAAAGGTGATATGTCTCAGAAGTTAACAGTGGGGGTATTATATTATTATTGGATAAGAAATCCCAAAAAGGCAGTTTTCCACTTATCAGGTAGGGAATGTCACTGTTCCCACACATGCTAGTTTCAAGCACAGAAATGCTCTAACCTTCTTAACTACAGATCTTTTTTAAAGATATGGATATATATATGTATGTATATATATATGTATGTATATATATATGTATGTATATATATGTATGTATATGTGAGTAAGTGCAGGCCAGAGTGTGTCTTCATGAACACACACACACACACACACACACACACCTTTTTAGATAGATTTTAAAGTGCTTCATAAAATTGCACTACCCTTAATTTGTTGGATATTTCAAGCTTAGACATTCAAAGACATCTGTGACTTCCCAGAGCAGAGCAGATTTCCTAGGCTATAACTAATTAAACTTTGACATGCAGAGAGAACAGAGGGATTCAGATTGTTGACACTATTTCATAAATTTTGTGTGATTGAGAGTTGAACTACTTTTAGAAAGTAATATGTAAAAATTTAACAACCCGTGGTCGTTTGTGTCCATATAACTTAGGGACAGGCCCATGACCCTTCCCTGTGATACACCTTTCCTCATTTTTTTAGAAGCTAAAATTAATCTTTGGTCAATTAGAGATTTATTTAAGTGCTGATCATCAACAAATTTCTGTCCCTACACCATTAACCAGCTATACCCACATCACTTTATCTTTTTCTCAAGATGCATAGCATGATCTGACATGTTCCCCTCTAATATAAGGTACCCTGATGTGCTCTATTATAACATAAATAAATATATAACAGATGTAAAGAGAGACTTTTTCTATAGCTCTTTTTTTTTTTTTTTTTTTTTTTTGGAATCAGGCAAATTACAAATGTCTTGGATGAACTAATTCCACAATAACCAGCTCAGTGAATTTATCTTTGCACATTTTCACTTTCAAAAGAACAAGAACTGAGAAGAAAGGCCTTAGGTAAAAAGAGACCCATATGGCTTCCCAGCCCTCTCTTCAAGCTTATCAATAAATCATTTGGAGCAAAAAAATGTCTGAGCAAAAGATATTAGATTTCCAAGGAGACTTCTGCAGCATAATTTTAATAATAATGATAGTAATAAGCAGGACATTTTCATATTCGCCATCACAGTCAAGAACATTACACTAAATTCAGTGGTTAATGAGGCCATATCACTTGGATGAGATGTTTGCACCTATTTGCAGAGGTCTTGCTTTTGAAGGTTCAGTCATTGTCTAAGAAATACACTCCATTATTGGAAACATACTCTCATTTATCAGAAGTCAGTGATGACTTCATTTAGTCTTTAAATTAAATGGTTAGGCCTACAAAACTGAAAAGATAACACATGCTGGTTTCCCTGACATGGAATCATACCTGAAGTCAACACCTTTCTCCTTTGTAATTTTTAATTTTGCTAACTTTTGGTACAATTTAGTTCAGCTCCTTACTTTTATAAATCATGGGATAAAAGAACACAGTGATGCTACTTCCAAAGGTAGGCTTCAGAGTACAGTGAGTGATAAAGGGGCACCGTATTTGCAACTTCCCTCAAATTATGAAGAACAAGGCTCGTAGGAACACACACACACACAGAGAGAGAGAGAGAGAGAGAGAGAGAGAGAGAGAGAGAGAGAGAGAGAGAGAGAGAGAGTCGATCCACACATCCACACAGAAAGGGGACCAGGGAGGAAGTGGAGAAGAGAGGCAGATAATGAGAAAGAGAGGGAGAAAGACAAAAGGAAGGAAGGGAAAGACAGAGTGAAGAGAGATAAGGGAAGAATAGAGAGGAGGGGTGGGCTGCAGGACGGGAGAGTGGGGTAAGAGGAAAAGGGGAGGGGCAAAGAGTGTCCAACACTGGGGCTGATCTATCCAAGTGTTACTATCTGAAGAACCTGAGTGAGGAAGATGAAGTAGTTCCCTGTTCCATTTTTTAATTGAAAATATACTTCCTTTGATAAAGTATATTCTGATTATAGGTTTTTCCTCTCTCAGATCTTCCCCACTTTCTCACCCACTAAAATCCCACACCCTCTTCTCTCTCATTAGAAAAAGAACAGGCATCTGCTGTGGATGTATGCTATGTATGTGTTGCTACCATTGATTAATAAAGAAGATTTTCTGGCCCATGGCAGGATGGGAGACAGCCAGGCAGATAACCAAGAGAGATACAGGGAGAAGAAATGTGGAGACAGAGATGATGCTGTGAGCCTCTGCCAAGGAAGCAAGATGTAATGGAACAGGTAAGAGCTAGTTACTAATGAGCTTGAGCCATAGATCAAACAGCTTGTAATTAGTATAAGACTCTGAGTAACTATTTTATTAGCAGCTTTGAGACCATGGTTGAGAGAGGTTTGTCCAGACATCAGGGCTGGGCGGGACCAAGAAACTTCCAGCTACAGGCATCTAAAAAAAAATTTTTGTGCCAGGTTTGTAATTTTTTTATCCAAATCTAAAGTTGTTTGATAATAAAATGTTTTAAGGATTTAAACTCTGAAGTTAAAGCAAAGTAAGTGACAGGATGGATCAAGTAATCCATGGATGTGTTAGAGAAGAATGCTCCCAGACATAGTAACTATTAGCTTCACCCTTGTAAGGTAACCATCAATACACAAACACTCCTGTTGCATAAAGTCACTGTTACATTGGCAACAAGCAGCAATACACATTATAAAAGCATCATCCCTAAACTACATTAAGGCATCAGCCACAACTATCATCTATTATTTAAGATCTACTTGCTGAGCAGACTGGGAGGTAGGCTAGGAGACAAGATTTCCAGAGAAAGTAGGAAGAATTATGTATGAGAACCAAAAACAATACAAGGGTTTTATCCTATGAAAAGACGTTATTTTTGAGAGACCTAGAGTAGTTATGAATTTCCTTTTTAGAACCTGACCCCAAGATAGAGAATGTCACGGTCTGACTGTCCAAAGGAAGCAACTTTTCCCTTGGTCTGTGTGCACCAGTCAACAGAAACATCTTACTAGGATATTGGTCCAGTAGGACATTTTTCCATTAACTACCAGCAGAGATACATTTTTAAAGCCACAGCTTAAATGAATGGTTTGTGTGTCTGTAATAATTTTGACTTAAACATCAACTGTATTTGAGATGGTATGTGTATTTAATCAATGTCTATATTGTAAAATAAATATACTTCAGAGTGACTGCTGTGCCAGTCATAAATCATAATTCGCAAAGACAAGAACATGTTATCTTCACTATTGATAGTCATTAATGACAATGCTGATTAAAATGGAATCTGCCTGCCATATTATTGTTTCACAGTCTATTAGAATTTCCATCACATCCTACAACCTACCACTCTCTCCCTCTGTGTTGATACATCTCTTATGGAATAATACATGAGTGACAGCTAGATTTAAACTTAACACTTGAAAAGCAAAACTAAAGAATGTGTTATTATCACATTTTAACCTATACATCCAAGATTAAGAGAGATCCTGAGGCCAAAGATATATAGTATTTCCAGGGCTGATTTATTTCTTTTGGCAGTAATGTTGGTTTTGCACGTGAGAAGACACACACACACACACACACACACACACACACACACACACACACACACTACCAAAGCCAAACAAGAGTTTATTTGGGAGAGTTCCCAGGTGAGTACAAGAGCAGAGAAGCAGGATAGGAGGAGAGACAGACCACAACATGGCATCTCCTTTTGAGAGGGGGTGGGCATGGGTTTACATAACCACATTTAGGGGCGTGCCTCTGTATGAGTCTAGGGAGGTGCCTCTGTGTGTGGCATGTATGGCTTTATGCAGCTATGCCCAGGGGTGAGCCTCTGTACGAGGTGCGTCCTGATGGAGCCATGTTGGATTCACCATGTGGAGTGCCAGGAATCCTTATACCCAGCGTCATGTTGGGTTCACCACGTGGAGTGTCAGGAATACTTACACTAATACTTGAGTTTTCAAAAGCTTTAGGGCAAAAAACAAATGTCATTTATATGTCATATCAGCTAATGGAATCATCTATAAGTAGAAACTAATAGTGACAGGACTTCTCAGAACTTAGTGATTCCACCCATATCCTGTGAACTCTGAGTGTGTACTGTGTAAAAGGCAATGAGCAATAGCATATTTGGTGCTGGACATGCCTCACTGTATTAGATCATTGTGAAGGAAATTTGACGGGATCTCCTGGCAGAATAAATAATACCACAGAGGCTCAAGGAGGAATGTCAGCCAGGCAATCTAGAACCTCACTATTTAGGATTAATCTGTTGGCTACAGACTACAGTAGTAAAGAATGTAAAGGACAGATGAGCATCTGAACATCAGGAAGATCATATCCAATTCAAGAGAGGAGGCCCTGTAACTGTGACACATGAGCTTCTGAAGTGACTGGTGGGAAATAACCTAGCTTTCCCATTCTAGTGCTCTGGTCTATGAAGATCCTGTTCACAGTGTGTCCTCCACAGGAGGGAGTGTGCTAAGTGATATTACTGGGTGTATCCCAGGATAAAGACAGTAGTGAAGTAATGGCTTAAGGTTCAAGATTGCTCAGACCACCTTCTTAGCACGATTGACTTCTGACTTTGTACTTCCAGCACTAGAAGTAAAATGTACTTCAATCAAGCTGAGCATGAGTAGGCTGAGACCACTGAGGGTCAACTGGATCAGGACATAGGATCTGGAAAGCAGAATTGTACCTATGATAAGATATTGAGAAGACAAAGGGAAACCATGGAAGAGGCAGAGGTACTGAGAGAATGAAAAGTGCCCAAGATAATAGTTTTGTTCCTGTATTATTAGTAATTTAAAAACCAAGTGGAAAATACCAGGAGGATTTAGACTGTATCCAACACAAGTGTAAGGGGATCGAGTCCAGCCAAAGGCTTTGACATGAAGCCTGTTGGTACTGGGAAGGTGTTGGGGACTGACCGGAGGGCTGCACCTCTCAGGAAGGTAGTATAATCTGCTTGGAAATGAGGAAAGCATACTGTGTCCTCATGCTGGAATTTCTTGGAATAAATTTTTTGTGCTTTTACATATTTTTCACAGTCTATGAAGCATCTTTTCTTTAAGGTTTTTTTTTATTATTATTACTCTTTAGTTTAGTTTTTGTGGATTGTGTGTTTTCCCATCTATCTCCCATCCTATGTCAGACTACAAAGAAATAAACTATAATTTAAAAAAATCAAAATTAAGGAGAAAACAGAGATGTAGGGGACAATGATTCTGGTATAGACAGTGTGGGTCAGCATTTCAAGACATGGGCCAAAGCCACCCTTTTCACTGTACAGTCTGATTTCATCTAAAAACTCATCTTCCCACACTCTGAAAATCCGGGAGGCAAATGGAAAGCAGAACAAATCCATGATATTGATTTTTTTTACTATCCATTGACTAGAGTTCAAATTTAAAGTGGAAAATTATAGTCCCTAGGGGAGAGGAAACCTATCATGGGAGGAACCAACACTAAAAGCTCCAGAATTGGGGTTTTACTGTCCACTGGTGATGCTGCCTGCAATCAAAGTTGCAACCAGTATCCGGTCAACGGTACCTCCAGTGCTCTCCCCCGTGGGTTCTGAACTGGTTGATATTTGTGAGGGTTCTTCTGGGGGCCAGAAGGTGTTGGTTTAACTCAATCTCTGCAGAGACACTTTGCTTTCCAGAGCTATGCAAATACTTTGAATGTGAGAAGACTCAGGAGACTGGGCAATGGCTTTTATATCATCTACATTTCTAGACTTATATTTTTGCTTGTAGTTCAGAATTTAATATCATAAATATAATATTTAAAATAAGGGTCAGGTTTTATTTTTTTATTTTTCAAGGAATTTTTATGGCATTAGAATAATGTATATACACTCAAACATACAGGTAAACGGAGGCAAAAGAAGAAAGACCATATGGAATTGTCAATAAAATTTAAAGAGATCCACTTCTCTGATTTGCTTAAAGAGAAAAGCTTCCTAGAGGAGTAATCTTTAATCCTCAAACCAAAGTGAGTTGGCCAATATTATTTAGACCAAAGGACACACTGAGAATCAATAACTCCAATTTTGGCAATTTAAATGTTCATAGATGTAGAAGAAAACTTTCCTCAGCTTCCTGTAATTTCACCATGTAAAGTTAGCTTTGTACCCATCTAACTCTTCTGTCTTTTGCCCCACAGACCTATCACTCTTACAGTCAGTTTTGGCTGTTGGCTAAGACGTAGATGGCCACAAGGATATGGTAGAGTTTACGTAAGTGGATGAAGGTATGTATCTCTCAGGCAATGGGGAATGTCTAAGGTTAGACATCAGAACACGCACCTATTCAGTATGTCCACCAGGCATGCTGCAAGTAGTCTCATAATTTCATAGATTCAGGGACCTTGAAAGGGGCTCAGTAGATAATATAACTCTTTGATGACAGACACTCCATGACCTACACACTTTGAAGACGGACTGTAGTCCTGTGGCTTTGAAGAGAACACAGACACCTCTGACTTACTCACTTTGGTACTCCCAACCAAGCTCTGGATTGGCTGTTACCAGGAAACTCATATTTGCTGAATTAAGTGACATGGCAACAATAAAAGGCTTGTTTTAAACAGGCTACAATGTGTTTGCTGTGTACTTAGCAAAGGCTCACTCAGAAACACAGGACAGAGTATCTCAGAGGAGCTTGGAGATTGATCCACTCTACTCAGGAGTTTATTTTGTGAGAGGAAAATGAATTTATTAAATCTGACATGGAACAGTGCAAAAGTAGGGGGGTGCTTAATGCCGCATATTGGAATTTGGAGTAAAACTATGGTTCTAACCTCAAAATTTAGCTCTGAATTCTAAATCCTATTTCATTACTGATAATGTCCTATTTATAGGTCATATTAATTAGATGGTGGGTTTGAGCATGGGGATCATGTTGTCTATTTTTTTTCTGGGTTTTCCCAGAGTAGTACTTAATAGATATTACAATAATGAACAGGTGGGCACTTTTTCTCACATCATTTTTAGATGGATATTTTTTCTTATTCCCTTTGCAGACTCTCTCTGTCTCTGTCTCTCTCTCTCTGTGTCTGTGTGTCTGTGTGTGTGTGTATGTGTCCTGTAACTTGTTCAGAAACCTCATTCCAGTGCTTAACATCTTTGTTGCTGTATCTAACCTCATTTCCCCCCAAAGCAGCTTTGCCTCATCTTCTCTGTCACTGCCCTCCGTGGAAATGGGGACAGCTGCTATCACCAGTTAACTAACTCCTCTTTCAACCTTTTCCTCAAAGAGAAATTACAAATATATAAATAGATAAAGATAATTCCCAGCACAGTTCCTTGCTTTGTCATTTTGGAGCCATGGTTTTCATTCTTCTCAATACTATTATCAGGATGACTAAAGGACACAACACAGCAATATCCAAATAAGCAACTCCAATTAGCACAATGTACAAGCCAGTGAGTCAATCAACAGATGCTTACTAAAGGGCCACACAATGAAAAGCACCAGGAGGGGCTTCCTTTGCTTAACGGAATGCATCCCCATTGAGAACACAGGGCAGAAATGGGAAATTGAAGTGAAAATCCAGCCAAGCCATGGGAGGAATTGAAGGAGGAAACACAGACATTGAGAAGGAATCTTGATGGGAGAGAAATGTAGCCTCAAGAAGAACAGGCTCATAAAAGGGGCTTGAGAGGACCTGAGTGGAGCATTTGTAGAAAGGAAAAGCAGAAAGTGATGATACATAAATTTGGCTAAGACTATAGACGGCACTGAGTGGCAGTTAAAGACAGGAGGTTATACAAGTCATTCATTTCCAAATGAAGATTTTGGGTTCTGAATACACCAGAATCACCAGAGGTCCCAGGCCACTGTATGAAATGTAATAAATTTAAATTTCCAATGACGAAATTAGGAATATAGCATCTGAGTAGGCTTGATAGGAAATTCTGGGATACTGCTAGACTTTGAGATAGTAATATCCACAGCAAAATATTACTAATAGGTTCTATTTTAAGAACTTGTTAGTGCGAACCCTTTTTTCGTATATCATCTCATTTATTCCACTGTAGCTTTGTTAGGTAAATATTACCATTACTTTACAAGAGAGGCTAATGGTGCACAGTGGTTAAGTTGGGGTTGGAAGATAAGATTAGTTATCTTTTTGTTATAAAAAATATGCAATGAAATCAATTTAAAGGAGAGAAGATTTACTTTGTCTCATGGTTTCAAAAAGATTTTGGACCATCATGGTGGAAAAGGCATTGTTGTAGGATCATGTGTGCAAGAGGCACCTCCATCATGGCAGGTCTGAAGAAAATAAAGTATCACATGCAAAGGTCTCTTCTGGAGATCTACTGAGACCAGCAGTCTCACCCTGGAAAGGCTCTATAACCTTCAATACATCCCCACAGGCAGGGGACCAAAGCTTAGAAGCTATAAGCCTGTGGGAGGACATTTAAGATTCAGATATGAGGACTTATGGCTAGAAACAAGCAGAGCCAAGATTTTTTGTTCAAGTGGAATTTCAAAAGATCTGTTCTTTGCTACCATGTTATATTACATTTTAGTATAGAGGTGTTTATTAAATATCTGATGATGGCAGTTGTGCCAGGATGAACTGAGATGGAGAAAGGAGGAAGACAGACAAGTCAGCCAGGGAGCTATCAAACAATGTAGTTAAAAACAACAAATCAAATTACAGAGATGGGAGTGGCAACGGAGCAGAAGGTCCAGCCGGGAAAGGTAGTACTTTTCACATGTTGGCGGAGTTAACTGTTAGGAGGGTGAGGATGCAGAGTGAGGACGCATCTCAGATGTCATGGGATTCCTGGTATTGCCTCAACCGTAATTAGGAAAGTCAGCCTCAGCTGGTGACTTTTATGGGTAGATTACAAATTAGATTTTAGACTTGTTGAAGCTGAGGTTGAATGCAGACAAGGGTTTGAGAAACAAATTGGATTGTCTCTAAAGCCTTGGTGGCTATTATAGTCCAGTAGAGTTTGTATATTTACTAGGTATTTTCCTATTTGTGTAGCGTATCTTCTATCTGTTTTTAATTGTTCTGAGAAGTCTTTTTCTTGTTCTGTGTGAAAAACAGTCACAATTACTGTGATGAAAGCTGGAAACTTTTCACTTAATTATGAACTAGACCATGTTATTAAATTGCTATTTTGATGTCACCTTAGGACGAAAGAATCCAATAGATGACAAAGATAAATATGGGCTCTATGGGTGTTTGTGTCCACAGAACAAGTGGCTGGTGTCCAGGACATTTCCGAGGCTAGCACAGCAGTGGTGATGAAGGGGGGTCTTGACACTGGTGTTACTTTGAGCTGTGGCTTTAGGCAGATGCTTCATGCTGCGATCATCTGCAAGGAAAACTACTATTTACCACACTCATGTTCCAAGCATGTTGAAGATGGACATTAGCAAATTACATTGACGCTTTCAGATAAAAGGTGCTAAGCAAAGATCTGATTCCACCCTACCCCAGAAACTATTAAATCTGAACATGTCATTACCTAATAGTATTAAGCAAACATCTCACAAGGACGTGACATTGTGCTGGACATGGGGCAAGGCATATTAGGCAAATCCATTCCCACTGGGTACTTACAAGTGTTTGTATATACAGATAAAACTGTTGTTAGTATGCTTTATTAGTTACTTAATATGAGTATGCAAATAAGTCCATCAGGAAATTGTCAGCATTTTATTAATCTAGCATCTTAAATGATTATATTTCATCTTAAATGCTAATGACATTTATTTATGATTGTGTACCTTCCATTTTAGTGCCTGTGAAAGTTCTTTTTAGCATATCAATTGCTTTAAAAGTTAAGCCACTGGACTTGCATCCTGATCTACTAACAAATCTAAACCTCATTATCCCAGAATGAGATAAAGTGGTCTATTCTTCTTCAGTGCTGCTGTGTCATTTGCATTAATGCAATGAGAGTTGCGCAGGCATATTAAGAGCAGAAGGAACCCTAATTAAACAAAATAAGCCTTTTGGTTGACACCCTATGTGATCATTCTTTATTGTGATAACTATGAGAAAATCAAATCACCCTAGTGCGTTGGGCAGTGGAAAACAAGAGTTCCAGAATAATCAAGATTACACAGAGTAGGAAGGGAAGGCAGTGAGCAGCAATCAGGCTTTGAAAAAAAGGTAGCCATGCATTTTCATATTAATTAACTCTGTACAGGTCCCTCATCCTTCCATGAACACATACTCAGAAGACAGAGGGATAAACAAACATTTTCAGATAAGCTTGAGAGCTGAAAAAATGATTGAAATCATAGTGCAAAGAAGCTGGCATGCTGAGAACTCATCGATCTGTACTCGGCCCATCAGATGAGTAGCCCTCTGTTTCTGGTTCTTCTTTTAGTTGTGCAATAAACCCAGGACAAACTGTCCTGAGTGGGTTTGATTCAAAGTCGATCTGCATGTGACATTCTAATGATTATCCTTGTAGATATCTCCATCACTCTTATCACATGTCCCATTCATGTGTTTCTTTAAATTCTCATGGCCATAATCAATCCACATCATGGTGCTAATTTTTTCCTCTTGTGCTCAGCTTCAGACTAACAAAAACTCAGATGTATAACATGCAAATATAAAAATGTTTTCAGCTATCACACCACTGAGTGTAATGGAAGTCAAATATCTAGACATTACAGCTTCCATTGTCCAATTCCATTACAAGCTCGAACAGTATTGGTCATAAAGAGTGCATTTCCAGCCCAGACCAGTGATAGTAATGCTGAAAAGAAAAGAAGTGAAGGCCACAGCTTTTCTAGCTTGAATTAAAAAAAAAATAAAATTAAAGAAATTAAATGTGGACTTAGCTTGGAAGAAAGATTGGCAAATTAACAAGACACAAAATTTTTATGATTCATCTTGTGCAAAATAATTTTCTCAAGACTTATTTTTAGGTCTAATAGTGTGTGTATGTGTGTGTGTGCCTGTGTGTACCCATGTGCCCATGATGTCTAGAGGACAGTGTGAGATCCCTAGAAGTTAAAGGTAGGGTAGATGTGAACTAACAGACTTGGGATCTGGGAACCAAACTTGATTCCTCTGCAGGAACCACACAGATTCTAAACAAATGAGCCATCAGTCCAGCTTCCTAAGGCAAATAATTAAAGATGAACTTAGAAAAAAATCCAGTTGCAAAGAGAAAAACTGGCCTGTCCTCCATGATGATGGGGCTTGTGCATCTTTGCCTTGTAATCAGAAAGTCATGGAAAGCAGCAGTGGATGGCCACATTTACAATGGGAAGCATTCTTTCACAATCTGCTGGGTATTTTTTCCCATAGTTACACTTCTCACATTCTCAGTATATGCAGCTACTTTATCCTGATCATTAAGCCTCTCTCAATGTGTTTTTACATCCAACTTAAAGCCAAATTAAGAACTTTGGCCTTCATTTTTCATTTGAGATTTCATGTTCCAAATGGCTTGAACCTCATGATGCTAAGCACCTAAACTCTAGCCCATGGCTGCCCTTTTGCCTTTGGGGAGATGACTGTTAAAAATTCATTGGACTGGCTGTGTTAGCAGGGCTGCCCTTCATGCTCATAAAGTTGAAGGGCTACCGGATGTTTATGGCCACTATCTGGTAGGAGATAATGATAGGCTGTGGCCACATTACATTTACTGTACACAAGACCTGTGACAGCCATTATGGGATGGAGGCAGAGAGGACAAACATACCACACATGCAATGCCCCTGGTGACTTGAGTATTCAATCTCTATCTAACCCAATTTAGAAATCAAGTCAAAATGTATCTTTATGAGCAACATCAGGACAGCCACGTACTAAGAAATATCTGGGTCAGAACCCATCCACACACTGTGCACTGAGATTGTACTTTAAAAGAATAGAAAGAAAACAAATAAACAGGCCTTTGGGTAAGTCTACTCTGTATTCAGCAACAGGAAGTTTGGGTCTTCCACCCAATGGTTAAGTAAAGCTTGAAAACAGTTCACAGTTACATTTGGAAAGGGGTGACCCAGAGCATATAAAATATAAATGAGTGAATGATTTGAGCAATGCCATTTCTTCCTGTACTTTATTATGCAAACTGTTCAGGTAAAAGTAAAAGCAGTGTGCCCATTTGAATTACAAAATAGCAATTCAGAAAAAAATGAATCAGGAAGGGAAAGTTTGTGGGTACCAGCTATGTCTAGCTTGAGACAAAGGGTCTGTCTGGATAAAATCCAAAGATGGGAAATGAGGAGAGATACCTATAATTTCATAAAGGGAAAGCTCACATGGGGATCAGGTGCACAAACAAAGTGGAATATGCAAATCAAAACCACAAGGAGACATCACCTCAAACCTACAGTATGGCTAATAAAAAAGCACAATAGCAAGCAATGGCGGTACACATTGCAATTCCAACACTTGGGAGGCTAAGGAAGGAGGGTCTAGAACAGAGTGAGGCCTTATCTCAAGTGAAACAATACAGAAAGCAACAGAAGCCATTATTAGTAAAGCTGGGAAAACATGAAACCTTGCGTACTGTTGGTGGGAATGTGAATCATTATAGCTATTATAGAAAACATTATGAAGATTTATGACAACACTGAAACTATAACTACCATATGATGTTCAGGCTGCAGTCCCACTTCTGGAAATATATTTAAAATAAATGAAAGGAGTACATCAAAGTCACATCTACTCCTCCATGATTATTGCAACACTATTCATAACAGCCAAGAAGCAGAAATAAACTAAGTCTTGTCCTGCTGATAAGTGAATAAGAAAATGTAATATACTTACTTTCTCTCTCATGCACATACACGCACAGAGACACACCAGACACACACACACACACACACACACACACACACACACACGCACACACGCACACACGCACGCACACACACACACACAAAACTATTTAACATTCAAAAAGGAGACACTCCTGCCATTTGCAATGTGAGAGGGATTCCTGGACAGACTGGAACTGCAGTGTTCCAGAGAAGTTGGCATGTTACGGGGCTGGATTCTAAGTATAATTTATCTTGGGCTAGCTTTAGGTTCTCACTTGGCTATTTCTTGCCCACTTCCGTGTCAGAACTAACTAACATTTGTGACTAATAGACAAAAACGCTCTTGAAATTTATTAACTTATCAGAGCACTAGATCCCACCAACTGAAAGCTAAGCATGCCATCACATATCATTTTGGCCTATAGGAAGATACTTCTCTAAAGTATCCACAAATTTATTTTAAGTTTGCTTTGATGTATGCCATTCATAAACTGCTTCCACATGGGATTGTGGAACCTGAAATTATCTGGCTCTGTGTTTGCTAGGCTTGTGTCACTCAGAGTTGGCTCCCCCATAAACTCTGTTCCTTTTGAGGTGAGAGCTATATCTGCTCTGTGACTTGTCAGAGACAATATGAACCAGCTGGGAAAACTTCTCGCATGAACCAAGCAGAACAGAGAAGAGTAAGCACCATGGACCTCACTTACAAGTGCAGTATAAAGGATTGCAATTCACAGATGCAGAGAAAAGTGGTTGTTAGCAGGGGTAAGGGGTGTGAGGGCTGGGATGTTGTTGCTCAAAAGCACTCGATTTCAAAACAGTAAGACTAGCAACTTTGAGAGAGGTGTCACAGTTAGAATTCCTATGGCTGTAAAGACACATCATGACCACAGGAACTCCTATAAAGGAAAACATTTTGTTGAGGTGGTTTACATTTTCAGAGGTTCAGTCCATTATCATCATGGTGGAGCCACTGTGTTGTGTAGGCAGACATGGTGCTGGAGAAGGAGCTGAGAGTTAATACATCTTGGTCTGCAGGCAACAGGAAGTGGTCTGAGATAGTAGGCATGGCTTGAGCATATATGAGATCTCAAAGCCTGCCTCTGCAGTGACACACTTCCTCTAACAAGGTCATACCTAGTCTAACAAAGCTACATCTCCTAATAGTGCCACTCCCTTTGAGCTTATGGAGGCCAATTACATTCACACTACTAAAAGTGTCTTTATATACACATAGAAGATAAATATGTGAAGATCTACAAGTGTTGGTATTTATCACTATCTCACAATATTTCCATCTATCAAAACATGTATATGATAAATTTATGTAATAATTTTTATGCACTTAAATACACAACTCAAATGTCTATCAAGTCAGGCAATCCACAGACAATTTGTTTACTTACACAAGCCACTTCACTGAAATGCCACAACAGTGTGGAGGAAATGTGAGAGATCAGTGAAGGCCACAGAGCCCAAAAGGGAAAGGTTTGAATTAGGTTCAGCATTAGCCCAGTGGTAGAAGCAGTGGTGTTATTGTTTGTGATAGAGATAGCATGGATGGCTACGTGTGTGACAGTTCTAAGACATGCACACCAGGACCTCTCCCTATAGCATTCCCCTAGTTAAATAAAACAAAATAGTTCAGAAAGAATGAACAAAGTGTGTCTCTTAGTGCAGGCAAAACTTAGAAATGAAAAGTGGATGCTTCTGGATTTTGAAAATATCTTTATGGTTTATAAATTAGGATTAAAAAATAAAACCTATGGAATATCTGAAGCTGAGTGGAGAAGAAATGATACAGAACACCCAACTGCTGGATAAGAAGAGTAGAGCTGATTGCAGAGAGCTTCACATCAACGTCACCACTTGCATAGCTGCAGATCATTGCTCCCAGCATGTCTAACTCAGCTGCAATGCGGCTTTGTGTGCTATGCACACTCTTTGTCTACTCCACACATTGCTATTGTTACAGTTGTATGCAAGTGAAGTTGGTTTGCAAAAAACCTTAGATTCCTATGACACAAAAAAGGAAAAAGGGAAAGAAATAAGGTACAAAACGAGTTAGCTCCTGTGTTGGTGTGCTCTCAACTCTTTCTAAAAATTCCATAAAGTCTGGGCAAATGCTGTCTGTTAGTTCGGGATACAGCTACAGAGAGAGGAAACTGCCAGTCTGCCATTTCCCCATGGCACCTACTGCAGTCTGGAAACATCTCAACTGCTCTGGGCTTGGAATATATTCTCTATTCTCTCCCCTTCACTAGGATGTAAATCTCAATGGCCTGGATCCTCCTTCAGAATCATATTAGTCCAGGAGGCATGCTCTATACCAGAGCTGTCTTGGAAAATGTCGCTTTGCTCCCTGGGTACTTCGTAGTTAAAAACATTTTGTATGTTGATGTGACATTTTCCTTGTTTTGTATTAAACACACCAAAAGAAACTCACATTTATCTTTGACTTTTCCTTTCTTTATTATGACAAGAAAGTGCCATAATAGCTGGGACTTCACTACTATTCATTTGGTTCCCAGGATAACACCTGATATAAAAATAGGACTTTAATAAATGTTGTTGAGTAAACAAAAGAATGGTTATGAATGAGTTTGGGAAAGATGAAGCAGTCAATAAATGTCACTAATTGAATGAATATGGGTGAACAAAAATTTAAGCACCATCCTAACAGCATGACATGCACTTTATTAATCTATCGGGAACAAGGTAACTAGACATAATTCCTTTAGGACAAAAGCCTAGAACATGTATAAATATATGAAGTTAATGGGCTGGGGAGATGCCTTAGTAGTGTTGGCTGCACAAGCATTAGGAACTGAGTTCAGAACCCTATCAACATGAAAACAAAGACACACACCTATGAGCCTAGCACTGGGATGGGAAAGACCAGGATCCCGAAACTTGTAGGGTGTTCAGTATAGCTCTGTCAGTGAGCTTCCTGACAGACACTGTTTCTAGAAGAAAAATAAGGTGGAGAGCAACTAAGAATACACTGGCATCAACATCTGGCTTCTAGATGTTTATTCCCCCATACAACACACACACACAATTAGAATGTACAACAGAACATGTGCACATACACCACATGTGCACTTGCACAGGTCACACTCGTGCACAAGGCAAATGAACTTAGACCACTTACAACCTTCCACTCAGTGTCCAGAAAATGGGTTTTGAAGAGTGGCCTAGACTCTCAGGAGATGGCAGCAGAAACTGTTATATGAAGGGATTGGTTCGAAATGAATAATTTCATTGAGGACTACAAGAGATTGACAAGAGTATTAAAGCAACTGGGAATTCAGGCAGGGGGCTCTAGCTTTTCCACTTTAGGTGACATTACTGAGGCCAAAGTGTATGGGACTGACAGCATGGGACTTGTCTACTGAAGGGTTTGAGCTTTGCTCGTTGGTTGCTGGAGCCTTGAATGGCTTTTCTGCAAAACTGTGTCTTGAAGAGGATGATATCTAAGGAAGTCAAGTTCGTAAAGCAAAAACAAGGAAGTGCCTTGAGATATATATATCACTGAGGATCCCAAGTCCCACACCAAGGTTTTCCTCTGAATGCCTCTGTTTTCACTGATGACCACAGCCAGGAGTTAACGACTACTCCCTAAGCTTTCTTTCCAGCCTTGCAAATCCAGGCTGGGACTTCACAGACCCGCAGCTGTCCTGCACTGATGACAGTGAGCACATCTGAAATGTTTTATGAGTAGAGAGCAGATGAATCCTATGTGCATGTGTAGATCAGCACTGAGGCAAGAGATGAGTACTGACAAGGTGTGTGTAAAATCCTGGGCTTTTTCTCAGCAGCCTCTGTGTAACTGCATGAGCCTGCCTTTTCTGTCTAAGCTTTGATCCCAGCAGCTAGACCCCCAAACACTAACACTATCTTGCATGCCATCTCCCTGTGCTCAACATAAGGCCTAGTAAAAGCTGAGCTCACATGATGCCATTTGACTCCTACTGACTTCTATCTCAAGCAAAAGGACCCTTGGATGAGCTCCTACCACTAAAATATGGTAACATGAAAAACAACTGTGCTTTGCCTTTTTCTGATTTCTGTATCAGACTGAGCAAAAGATTGGTAGCAAACCTATGGAAGGTCTCTCTCAGCAGCAAGTAAACAGAGTTTATAAGGTAACAGCCAAAGTTAGAACGTTCTGGAGCTAAGCATTTTCCCCCACAATAAATCATGGTCTTTGGAAGAGCCGGACTTGATTCATGCAAGGAGATAATTTAAAATCAGCAAATCATAACAATATACAAACTAGACAATGGGTGGAAAGATGAATGGAATCGACTTCCCATAATTTTTCCAGTAGGAACAAGGGTAGGTGAAATTAACAAATGAACACCCCCCACTCTGTATCATCAACATCAGTGGAACAGCTGACATCAGCACAGTCTAAACACTTGGCTCTCTAGAAGCAAGAACAAGGCTACTGCTAACGCATCACAACTGTAGAATGAGGAAGGGGGCAGAATTTAAGATACCCCCCCAGCCCTCCTTGGCCAGGTGTCATGTTCATGGAGTAACTGTAGAAGCTACACCAGAGCCTATGCTCAGGAATGTGTAAGAGCAGTGCACACAATGGAAGAAATAATGCATATTTAAGTCACATCTAACTCTAAGAGAACCTTAGAGCAATCAATCTTTTTTAAATAAGAAAGAAACTAAGTCAATAGCATCTGAGCAACAGAATGAGAGCAAAATCTGTTGGCTAATGGTAACAGCTTTTGTGTTCTTTGTTGCTGAAAGCGTGCGCATAGCAGCAACTCCAATATGCTCCCCAACTTTGATGCAAAAGGCTATGGAAAACAGTTGCTATTTTTATACTGAAGATAAAAATCTAACAGCACCTCTCGGCTCTTAATTTTGCTAGAGTAGTGAAAGGGAACAAAAGCCAAGGTGCTGTGTCTGGAGGATCCAGCAGGGCCTGTGGCTCTGACTATGTGGAAATAGGGAGCATATTGGGGAGAAGAGGGAACAGCTGGTCCTGTACTGTGGGCAACAAGTACCTGAGCCACATAACAAAACATACAGTCAGGATTTAACTTGGCGACGGTCTCAGAAACAAGCCATGTGAGTTTTCCATATTTACAGATTATTGCAGTTAAATCATTTTTATAGTTTTTTCTTCAATACCCCAAAGAGGAAACTTGTCCTTATAAATTACTGTGGCATTGTAAAAGCAGTAATAATACTTATGATAATGACCATGCTGGTTTCCGTTGATACTGTAAGCAATTAGTACACTCTCTGTGGCTTGAATAACACATGTGGATGAAAATTAAGGGGCTAGTCAGAGGGAAACCATTTTCTTGTCCTTTCCAGTGTATGGCTGCCCATACGCCTTGCCTCATGCTCCCCACCCCCGCCCCTCCATTTTTACAGCAAGAATTCTGGTTTTCTTTGCCCCATGTTTTCTTACCCCATGTCTTCCACTTATGCTTGTAAGGCCCTGTGGTGTCACTGGGCTCACTGAGGAAACTCAGGACAATCACCTTATCTCAGGGCCAGCAGAACAGCTTCCTTCTGTCTTCTCCTGCCTTCTGAAAACTTACTTCTCCTTTGTCAAATGACACATACACAGATACTGGGGATTAGTGCTTGGGCCTCTTTAGGGAAATTGGTTTATTATTGAATATATATTACCTGTAAAGCATAGTTCTAAGTAGATTATTTAAGTAACTAAATATATTTCTCACAATGGTAGTAGGTCCAATTATTGGTCTCAGTTTTCACATGAAGAAACTAAAGCATAGGAATTAGCATGCTTATTGTTACCTCACTAGAGAGTAAGCGGTTGAGATTTAAATCAGAAGTCCTCATGTAGAGCCTGAACTTGCAAACATTCAACTCCACAACTTCACAGACAAAATTCTCATGTAAATACGGTCCTAATTATTGCTAACATACTTACATTATTGACTACCACTTCTTTTCCTAAAGGTATTTTATATATTTATTTACCTTAGTGTATGCATGCATGGATGGTGCCCATTCATGAGTACATGTGTATTCACTTATGTATGTGTGCATATGTATGTGAGGGTGAGAGTGCAAATGTATGCACACACATGTAGAAGCTTAAAGGTTGATGTTGACTGCATCCTGGATCACTCTTCACTTTATACAGAGAGACAATGTCTCTCAGTTGAACTCAGAGTGTGCTAATTTAGTCAGTCTAGCTAGCCGTTTGCACTGGGATCCTGTTGCCCTCAGGGATCACAGGTGGGCTACTCAGTTGTGGAACAGAATACTTGATTAACAATCAAAGATGTGGTATATTTGTTTTCACTGCAGAGTAATTGTTTAACTGTGTAAAGATGTGTTGCTTCTGTTTATGCTGCATTTGTTTAACTATGTAAAGATGTGTTGCTGTTTCACCTTGCCTGCCTAAGGTACCTGATTGATATGATAGGAAGCTAAATGGTCTATAGCTAGGCAGAAGAAGGATAAGTGGAGTTGGCAGAAAGAGAGAAAAGGGAAGCCAGCCAGCCAGGGCCAACCACAGGGCCAACCACAGGGCCAACCACAGGGCCAACCAGCCGGGGCCAGCCAGCCAGGGGCCAGCCAGCCAGCCTTGAGAAAGAAGGAAAGCAGGATGGATGGTATGTAGATGAGTAAATGAGCCTTGGGGCAGCACATAGATTAATAGAAATGGGTTAGTGTAAGTTAAAGAAAACGTTAGCTAGAAACAGGCATAAGATAAGACTGAATATTCATAATTGATAATAAGTCTTTTTGTCTTGATTTGGGAGCTGGTTGGCAGTCCAACAAGGCCCGCTATACTACCCTGCTCAGGATTTATGTGGATTCTGGGGATCTGAATCCTGGTCTTCCTGCTGGCATAAACGCCATCTCCCCATCTTCAACTGCCTATGGCATCTGATGAGCATAATCGTGACACTTTGGATTCCAGGACTCGAGGGGGCAAAAGAAGAGCAGCATCTAGACCACACAGAGGGACGAATCAAACAATGGAGAGATGTGTCTCAATGAACATCTCTGGACTCTAGTCTAGTCTAGAGTCATGTTGGGTGGTATAAAGTACTGCTTTACACTGAGCTCCTGAAGCAGGCTAAAAACCAGAATGTTGTCACTTGTCCAGGCATGACAAGATCAAATGAACTAGAAATAGACAAGTTTTAAAAATATCAGGAGGTTCACAGTCACCAGTCAAAAGAGGTCCTGTCACCCGAGACACTGTGGTGCGGAAACCCTTTCTTTGTCACTGTAGAAGAAAGCTGTTTGCAGTGAGCAGTCTACTTTATGTTCCTTGTTTCTGCTTTCTATGTCCCTTTCTTGTTTAGAAAGCTCACCCCTCCTGCTTAGATTGTCCACGTGTCATACTTCAGTGAGTGAGACACAGCACTGTTCACAAATCCGTAACATAGGATTTGATCTTTAAATCTGAAACCTTATTCTTTGCCTGTCCAATGATTTCTAGGGTATTGGACTTGCTAGGGAAATGTGATAGATTAAATAAAATGGTCCCCACAGGCTTGCATGTTTGACTGTTTTGTCCCTCTTGGTAGAACTAGTTAAGGATTAGGAGGTGTGGCCTAGTTAGAGGAGGTGTGTAACTGGAGGTAGCCTTTGAAGTTTTAAAAGAATCCTGCCATTCTTAATGTTCTCTCGACTTCCTGACTAGTTTTAATGAGTGCTTGGCTCTTCCCAACGCCAAGCCAAGTCTTTGCTCCACCATCATGGTCTCTAACTTCATGAAGTGGAATTAAATATTTTCTTTTAGAAGCTGTCTTGGTCCCTGTGTTTTATCACAGCAATAGAAAAGTAACTAACACGGGAAACCTCAGCAAGGCGACAACATATCTTGTTACAATACATTCAGGGCAAAGCTGGTACTAAGACTTTGGAGGCAAACTGCACTGGAAATAGCAAAGTTTGAACACTGGATATGTAATAGGATGCCTCAGAGATGTCCACACTGTTTGTGCCCTTTAAATGTCAATTTGCTGTTTTGAAGGCTCGCTCTCTGTCTCTCTCTCTCTCTCTCTCTCTCTCTGTCTCTCTCTCTCTCTGTCTCCCTCCTTCCCTTCCTCCTTCCCCCCCCTCACACACTCAGAAGGAAAAAGGAAGGGAGGGAGAAAAAGATGAAAAAAGAGACTTGAATTGAATTTTCTCTTCTATCTTAAATATCAGTTGAAGATTTCACACTGAGAACAATTAGTATCCCGTATCCCTCAGCATGTTTAAAAGACAGATATTTATTCTAAGGGTTTTACACAATACGGTTAAATCTATCATATATTAATCATATATTACCTGTTGTTCATAGCAAAGAAGATAGAGCCTGGTAGATGATAGAGAATTATGGAAATAAAGTCATAAAGTGTTTACCGTTATCTTACTTCCTATCCCCTGTGAAAGCTACAAGAAAATCCTCCAAGAATTAGGAAGTGACTTTGTAAATCTTTCTGCTTTGTGAGCAGCAAGCATTTTCTGATCTCCTCCCTTGACCTAAGCATGATGACATGCTTGAGGGAGTCTGACATGTCATTCTAGTGGGTGGACAAACTGGTGCTCTGGAGAAGTCTTAGGAAGCATAACTGGTGTACCATTCACGTGGTAGGGGTAGAGGAAGGGAGAGCAATGGGAACAGGCTGGAGGGTTACAGACTGGTCCCTGAAGCAGGACGCGCAGGTGCTGCTGCAGCTACCAAATAGTTAAAGCTTTCTCTGCCTCCACCTGAGAAGTCAGGGTGGACCTGCTGCTGCTGCTGCTGCTGCTGCTGCTGCTGCTGAGGCTAATCCTTCTCTCACCATCTAAGAAGTCTTCCATCTTAAGTAAAGAGACTCCAGGCACACTGTCTGAGGTTAGGGACTAAGGGTAAGTGATCCTTACAAAGTTAGTCATGTAAATGATTTCCACCACCAGCAGTTGTTATACTAAAGAGCTTCCTAAACAATCCACGAAGGTGTTCATAAAGGACCCCTGGTGGTCAGTTTGTACCACCTAAAACAGTTAAAATGCCCTCCAGTGTAACCCTGCCCTTCCCCAGCACATGGTTCCACAGACAGAGAGGTTATGCTCAGGGAGGAGGTATATCCTGGTTTACACTGAACTAGTTATGGAAGCCTCTGGCTAACTGACCAGAATCAGTCAGGTCACTGAGAAACCAGAATGCAGAGTGATGGTTTCTACAGAGTGTTTTTTTTTTTTTTCTTTTTTTTTGAGGGTAGCTGTACAAAAGAAAGAAGTTGTGTTCTCTGACTAGGCTGCTCAGTGCTGTCAAGCTGCTGAATCCACCACATGTGACATCTTATCCCCCAGGTCCACAAGGCCAACAGGAAGGAATGATGTTAGCTCAGTCTGAAAGAAGTTGTAGGAAGATGTGTGAAACTTACAGCTGGGATGCAAAAGGGTCATAAGGCCTCATCCTAGAGTCATCTCTAGTGCATCACAGTGTCTCTACAGGTGACAGCTACCATGTTGGTGACTTGAGTATCAAAAGTCACGGAAAGAGGAGATATATACTAGTCTCTTGTTTTCGCTGTGCAGAGGGGCACAAGGGGAACACTTCCTGTGCCCTGCCCAGGCACTGGGGAACACTTCTGTGCCCTGCCCAGGCACTGGGGAACACTTCCTGTGCCCTGCCCAGGCACTGGGGAACACTTCCTGTGCCCTGCCCAGGCACTGGGGAACACTTCCTGTGCCCTGCCCAGGCACTGGGGAACACTTCCTGTGCCCTGCCCAGGCACTGGGGAACACTTCCTGTGCCCTACCTAGGCACTGGCCTCTTGACAACAGGCTTATGACAGTTGCCCATCATCTTCACAAAAGGCTTTTGTGCCTTCCTGGCAAAAACTAAATAAAATAAAATAAAATAAAACTCTTCAGTCATGGCCTTAATTTTTATGAATATTGCTGAAGATCAGAGAACACTGGAAGCTTTTCTGAGCATACACAGAGGAGTGATTGAGAAGCAGACCAAGTGCTTTTGCAGTAGGCCCTTACCTCAGCATGGCACCAAATCCCTTCCTCTTCATTTTCCTCTCTGGGTCTTCACTCTCCTGTTCCTGCTTTTTCCCCTTGACTTTCAGCTTGCCCTTTCCTTTTTTCTTCTCCTTCTCCTTTGGTTTTTTGACTTTCCTGGCTTTATTTTCCACATTGTCTAGCACAGGGTTTCCCTGAGGGGCAGACTCACAATTCAGAGCTTCATGGCCAGACTGAGAGCTCTTATCAGAGAGACCGTCTGTAGAGAGAAAAATCAATATCCATGGTCAGGGGCACTTATGGTTAGCATCTAAAAAGAAAAGTCAAAATGTAAAATATAGAAGAATTAATGGTACTGCTCAGTGTTCTACCTAACCACGTGGCCACGTGTACCTTTTGATATCAGATAGGATTTGCCAGTCCTGGGCACTTCAATCAACATTTGAGGCTGGGGGAGTGGGGTACATTGGTTGCTAGCTGGTTAACACAAAAGGCCTGAAATTTGCTAACCCACTAATCTCTCTGGAAGCTGGCTGGTTAACCTCTATCAGCTCTGACAGCCCACACTGGGAAATAAACAGTGAGTTTCTTTCCAAGAGAGGCTTTTTTTGAGTATAAATATAGCCCATCACTCTACACAATTAATGCAGCCAGTCCTCTGGTTGATGTTGCTTTTAATGATTCAAATAAGAATGCCACAAAATACATGCTTAGTGCTCCTGCCCTAAGGGTAAATGACAGTTGGTCCTTCTAGAGAACTGAAGGAGAACTTTTTTTTTTTTTTTCAGTTTGCACTGTGAAATAAATTGCACATTGCATTCTCCAATCCCATGTTCATTAAGCCAAAGGGCAAAACATATCAGGAAAATGAATTACTTTTAATATCAAAAATATAATTGTGATCTTTAAATCATTTTTTTCAGTAGTTAAGTGCAATTCTCGCTTATGACTTGCAAATCATAATGAGATGAAGAGCCCACTGAAGAGGGCATATGGCCCTACCAGCTTCTACTTCTTCGGGTCCGTCGTAAGATTTGTCAATGGCTGCTCTGAAGCTCTCATTGCAGCCCCGGCCACGCACCATGTGTGGTCTAGGCCTGTGGAAGGGTAGATCATTCTTCCTGACTTCAGCCACAGCAGTCTGCAGGCTCTCCAAGGAACTGGACTTCTTCAAACCCAAGGTCGGACCAAAATCCTTGCTTGGAGAGTCTGTAAGAGAAGAGTGAAAGGTCAATCCACTCGATGATGGAACAGTGTGCTATGGTGGAAATGTATACTATCCAAGGCTCAGGAAGCTTCAGAAAGAGGGTGTTAAGTCAGTAAAGGTTGTTGGCTAACACAGCTTTGCCATTATTTTTCATCATTTTGGAGAAGTAGATCGACATCTCTGAACCTCAGTTTCTTTTTCTATAGCTGTGGGAAGCTTTTAGATGACAGTATTTAAATCGGCTTTACACATGGAAATGTGTGAAACTGTCCTCAAATTCACAGCAATCGGCCTGCTTCTGCTTCTGGAGTGTCAAAAGGTGTTCACCACCACTACTGGCCAGAGGCACACTAACTCATACAGAATCTAGCACAGTAAATGCTTCCCTTACTCCTCTGTCTGGCTGTCTCATCCACTGTACCTGTTATTACTGCCAGAGTTGTTTATTTGATTGGCCTGGAAATCAAGGACGATTAGTGATGAGAATTTTCATAATTAAATTCTTTACATTATCCTAAAATGATTAATGCATGATGCACGGAACTTATTTTAGTCTGCAAATAAAGTAGAACAAGTGAGGAAAGACTTGTTCCTAGTGCTGTTGTTCTAGCTGTATTTCAGTTTGGACCCCAGGAAATCAGCCTCTTTTTATATCATAAATAAGTGCAGACAGAGAAGTAAAACGTAAGCGAGCTTTAAGGGCCTATCATTTGCCACACATTATCTTCTTCTTGAACAATTTGCCTTGCCCTAGGTCTGCCCTACTCGACTCCCAGAACTCCATTTGTATTCCAGCAAGTCTACTTATCATCAATAACAAGATTAAGTGATAGAAATATTCGTGGCAGGGGCTGGAGAGATGGCTCAGAGGTTAAGAGCACTGACTGTTCTTCCAGAAGTCCTGAGTTCAATTCCCAGCAAGCACATGGTGGCTCACAACCATCTTTAATGACAACTGGTGCCCTCTTCTGTATACTGTATACATAATAAATATACCTTTAAAAAAGAACATTGGTGGCAAAATGGTCACTTAAAAGATAGAAATAATTCCATTAAAGCTTTTATTTTGGCATTCTAGCTGTTGCACCAAGGACTCTCTGTTTCCCTCCAGTTACCAGCAGGACGATTGCTGTCAAGAATGTGCACTATGTTTCTGGAAATAACTAACTCTCTGGCTTGTCCATGTATGTGGCATGAGCACATATGGAGCATCATGTATGAGAGTATCAACCCTAAGGCTCTTGCTATTGTCAATCTGCTTCCCTGGCCACCATGCATGTGACCCCAGCTTCTCACTGTACAGACAAGGGCTATGAGACAAGTGCAGGCAGAGTCTAGCATATCACAGCTACATAAAGCTGATTAGCAGTGCACACTTCTGCCTTTGCTGGAATATGCAAAGAACTGGAACAATAGCAACAATACCCAGAATTCTCAAAGTGTGCCTACCCTGTCTTTTACTGAGATTAACTTGCTATAAACCTTACAGATTAGTGCATCGGTTCTAATATTGGCATAGTTTGGGGGTTAGAAATCAAACCAAATTTCTTAGGCATGCTAGGCAAACAATCTATTACCCGAATAAACCCCAGCCTGTTAGCATTTATAGCTAAGAAAACAGAAGTAACACGTTAAAGTGACATATTTCACTTCCCCACTGGGCACTGAGCAAAGGCAGTCCAATTGCAGTACTGTACCACATGTTTTACAACCTCAAGATGTGTTCTGGATCTGCCCTCTATTTGATTATGGACAAGGTTCTTTATCTCTAAAATAGGAATATTAGCTTAGATTAGCCCTGAAGCCCACCCATTCAGGCCAGTACTCTGTAATAATTGGATATTACCTTATGGTTTCATCATTAACTTACAGGATGCAACCTCACACTGTGAACAATACACACCATGACAATAAACACCGCATTTTATAGATGACACTGCATATTCAATAAAGGAAACTGAGAAGAGACTGCGAAAAATACTGGAAAATTCAGGGACAAATTGCAGGTGCTATTTGCAAGCATAAATACTAAGGCTATGTTACTGTTAAATCCAGAAAAAGGCACTTTCCCCTAATTCACAGCAAGGAAAGAGAGTTGGGGAAGAAAAGAATCAAGGAAGATCATTTCTGACAAGGAAAACAAAAGACAACATTGAGGTTTGGGAATATTGAAACAACAGTAAAAGCTTTAGAATTTACAGAAAGTATTTTTTAGCATCAACCCCTAGGGATGTCTGGCATAAAACTTGGTGAAAATATGAAGAAAAGAGCTAACTGAGAAAGTCTAGATCCTCTGTCAACAACAGCAACCATCTTTTATTTATTAATTGCCACTCGGGAGATTATACTTGAGCCCAAACTGTAAGCATTCACATCAACCTTTAGCAGTAAATTACAGAGAACTTGAAAGTGAATAAATCATCTGAGATACAAAGCATGTTATCTAAAAAGATGTAGCCTACCTACATCTCAGCAAGAATTTCTGAGGAGGAACAAATACACAGTCACTGATTCTGAGAGAACTGATGGCAAAGGAGCCAAGGATTTCATAAGAATGACTGATTTGATAATTAGTGTGTGTGTGTGTGTGTGTCCAAATGAGGAACTGCAAGTGATGCTGGGTTCCATTATACCCCAAGACACATAGTAGAATTAAAATCAAAAGGTAATGTTCAGTTCTGAGCCTTAAATTTGAGAGAGACCTCATATTTGGGGAAAAAATAAAAAAATAAATAAAAATAAAAATCTGTTTATTCCTAGGAGTTAGCAGAAGGAAGAAATGGACGAGTCACTGATGTTAGAAGAACCCTCAGACTAGAAAGGACATTTGAAAGATGTACAGATGTTATGAAGGGGCCAAGGTAGATCTCCTGGAGTTAGGGGACTTTGCTATAAATCTTTACTGGTTCCCTATGTATTCTTTCATAATAGGTCAAAGTTCCCAGCCCAGAGGGCGTCAGTTGGTGAGCAGCAGCACTATTACCTAACAAAACTCCTGGAGGGAAGTTCCCATCAGCAAGAGATTTTTGTGGAGAAGGATGGATTGTCACTTTAAATCCCTCTTCAATTTCTGTTTAGACTGACAATGCACAGGAAAATTTTATAGCTTTCGGGATAAGATGATTCCCTTTCTATTTAAAGCCTCACCATTTATACACAGAGATGATATCTTTTTCCCAGGCTCCCTCAAAAAGTAGAGGTCTCCTTGAAGGGATAATATAAAATGAGCAATTTATCAAAATCAAAACCTCAGCTATTCAAGCCCATTGAAGTCACCCCTAAATATGATGACTCTTCACATTTTCCTTTGTGGCTGAAGTGATGGAGGCGGTGGTTGATTATAAACAATTGTCTGGGCAAGTGATCTATGAATACCAGGTGATATCCGTCATGGAATGGACTTTGTCCAGATTTGAACACTTGCTGTCCTGTTTTGAGTATTCACAGAAGTAATTTGTAGTTGAGTGTTTGATGATTTCCTGGCCAGCTTGGGCTAGTTGCAAATGCCAACCTTTATTGCAAAGTTTTCATTTTTCAGATTTCTCTATCAGGTGGCCATGAACTTTTAAGTTTCAATAAATTTTCTCTTCCTCAACTTGACACACATGGACATCATAAAGAAAATGATAGATTTATGAAGAATACTTAAAAAGAACTTACCTAACAAAAATACTCCTTGGGATGTTATAATAAAATATTCTGAACACATTCACTGGCATTTTTTTTTCAGAAAAATACAGAATCAAAACAACCTCAAACAAAAACCAGATATAACCATCAAGATGGATGGGTGTTTATGCCTACATAAGACAGTTACATTATACCATCTAAGGCCCAGGGACACACAGCCCAAAGTTATGAGAAAGAGTTGTGAACTGTCATCTTTTGAGCAAGACACAACCATTGTACTCAAGGCTTCACAGAAGCTGTGGACATTTGTACTGGGTGAGCACAAGGATGGACCAGGGCTTTCCCTCTCACAGCTATTTGTTACTGATAGACTTGGGAAAGGGGAGTCACTGCCCTTTAGTTTTCTTTTCTTTTTTTAATTGTCCTTCCAAATTTATTTTTATTTTAGTTTGTAGATTCTTTTGTTAGATATTAGAGTAGCTACAACAGCTTACCTCTTTCTTTCTCCCTTTTTTTTTTAAATTATGAATAAAGTCACATTGATGACCACACAATGCTCCAGTGGATAGTTCTGGCTCAGTGGTCACACAGAGTGCCTTCGTGAAACCAAAACAGGCCACAAAAAGCAACCGGTGGGGGGGGGGAAACTGGGAAAGAATAAGGGAAGCTGACAGGGACAAGGGATGTAGAAGAGAGTGTGGGAGAGCAATCAGAATTATATGCATGTATAAAATACTGAGACAACAAAGTTAACCAATCATAAGACTAAAAATGGAAAACTATTTGAAGGAGTTGTGCAGTCATTTTCTCATAAAGAAGTGACACAGAGATCAGTACAGTTTAGTTTCTATTACTCTAACTACAGGCTTGCAGGAAAACAGCAGCATGCCTCAACTACAGCAGGAATTGAGCACAAAGGCACATGGCATTTCTTTATTATTAAAGTGTGTGTGTGTGTGTGTGTGTGTGTGTGTGTGTGTGTGTAGGGAGGGGTGTAAAAGGACTCATTTGGAGGTCAAATTAGATCCCTAAATGCCACCTAATCTTTCTTAGCCTTGTCAGAGGTGTATTCTCAGCCCAAAGAAAGAGTCAGTGCAGTGGAGCAGGTAGGAAGGAGGAGTCAAAACATGGGCATGCCCTGTATTCAGTGCTGAGAACTTGAAATTTTCCTAAGTGGAGAGGTCACATTTTCAAACAGATTCTACAAATATGAAGAAATTCTTCCCCTAGCTTTCTAGGTAGAAAGCCCCATGTCAGTCCACACAGGAGGTGCCTGAAGACCTTGCTACAGGCCTACAGGGAATTAGTCTCAGTTTCTGATTTCTGCACCTGCCTGGTAGTTGAGGATGGCTTCTGAAATGCAGGTGATGTGGCCATCAGGGAGTAGAACTATCTGGAGAGATGTGGTCTGCAGTAAACACTAAAAACACTGTAGGAGACTCAAGAGTACTGTGCATGTGACCCTGAATTGGTCAATTGTCTGTGCCTTGGTTTCCTTCTCCGTCGAATGAGGATAAGGCAAGTTCAGGGGAGTCTTTGGCACGAGGTTGAACTCTCATTAAGCATTTATGGTAATTATGCCATTGCTACCCCTGTGCTGGTTCTCCGGATCTCAAAATAATCTTTCCCTAGTACAATTAAGTTCATGCCACCAATGAATTCTTAAATGTGACCATGTTTTCCACAAGATGGAGAAAAAGACTTCACAAGTAATTTCTATCTATAATTTTGAAAATCACAAGTAAAAAGGACATTTTATGTGTGTGGTGCATGCATGTGAGTGTGCAGGCGTTCACACTGATACCCAATTCTTACCCATTAAGTCATACGCCCAGCTCAAAACTCATCATTTAATAAATATCTCCTTATATTTTTCTCTTGTAATAGGTCTGTATGTTCATCTGTACATCTTATAGAGTGGATATTGTTAGTAAGATTAATAGTGGAGTCTTGGATGCCCTGCCCCTTAGGCTATAATCATTTAATTAGTCTCAGACTTCATTGGCAATGTTTAAACTTCCCACTCAAGCATTAAAATCACACAATAAAAGAATGCCTAATCCAGAAAACCAGTAATTGGGTCTTCCATTATTGATGAAACTGCTTCTAATGCATTTTTATTAAAAATAAAAAATTATTTGAGAAGGTATTCATTTTTAGATACATGTTAAGTTCTTTTGGCTTTGGTAGAAAATATTATAATTAACATTATATTAATGTTTATGTGTTTATATGTAGGAAATATATAATCTAAGACTTCTGTTATCCAGTGATCACATACATATAACAAAAGCAATAATTTGATATCCCATTTTGCCTTTGTTGGGATGGTGTCATGCCCTCTCTGGATCTTAGCGAAGTATGGTTGAGAAGAGCTGTAGGAAAGAGGTTGATCCTGTCCACACCAAGGGGCAGGGTCCTCCAGGAGTTGGAGGTGTGGTGGGAGAATGGCTTCTGGAAAGTAGGCTGAAGTAAGACAAAGAAGAATCTGGAGAGGCAGATATTGGGGGGGGTGGAAGTCTAGGTCTGTACCAAGAGCTGCAGTCTCCAGGGAATGGGGTTGAGGTGGGAGGAGGGGCATCTGCAAGAAGGCAGCTACAGGACAAAGGGTCATAATGGAGGACAGGAAGGCTAGTGACAATCTCCCACCGAGTGCCAGTCTGTTGGTTGCTGGAGTCTCTGGTAGATAGTCTTTCTAAGTATCAGGGATGATACTTAGAAATAAAGATAGGACAGAAAGAAGGCTGAGAGAGTCTACAGTCCGAAGATTCCAATAATATCAATGGCCCTCAAGGGAGCTCATGGAAAGCGTCTACTGAGAAGAGAGGGCTTGTGTCTTGAAGTGCATTAGAGATAGGACCAAAACTACAATGCTTTCCAGGGGTTTCCAATGAAACTGGAGAAAGCTGAAAATCGTCAGGATGGCTTGCTCTCATTACTAATTTGGCCTTGCATTATTATAAGCGATGAACTTGGGCAAACATAGAGAAACACTTTCCTGGTTTCATGGGGAGCTGTGATGTGAAATTAATAGCCTTAAAACTCTTCAAATGAAAAATTATTATAAATTCCAAGTAGGAAGCCACAACAGCACTTTCCTCTCCAATATATTCCACTTTATCTTCCATTTTAGACTACATTTACTGAAATTTTTGTGTATTTGATTTTTTTTTTAGTGGATTCCCTAGAGGCAAAACATCTTATGTGCTTTAATAGATATCATTGAAGACCCATTAGCCCTGAAAAAAATTCTCCATAATCTCCAAATGTATAATTTCCCAAATTATGTTATCTGTGCTAACTGTGTCCATAATGGGCCTAATTACCTTCTTCCCTATCTCGGCATTCCAAATATTGATCATCAATCCAAGCTTATCACAATGCCCTGCTTCCTATTCATTACCATGGGGCATAATGCAATCTAGCTCTCCATTATCTGCTGTCACTTGGGCCTCAGTTCTCTTACGAGCAACTTCCAAGTTCTGCAGTAGCAGAAGTTGTTTTTCTTAGTCTCATAAATCCCAGAGTCTTCTACCATTTCCTGAAACTCATGTCCAAATGCTCAATAATGAACTTCTCATTATAATTCATATATTAGCATAATCTTTTCCATGCTGTCTCCAAACATTCTGTTTTAAAATAAAAATATTCAGAGAAAATATGGGACAATTTTGTGAACAAATAGTCTTTGATTATGAGGATGAACATAGCCCTTCAAGTGTCTTCAAATGTTTGCAAAAAATTGCTATATACTTGAAAAATCTTTCCCCCAAATCCCTTCTTTTATATCAACAGTCAAGATTTTAGTCCATGGTGAAGTGTCCATTTTTCAGGACTCTAATTATATTCAACAAATATAATGAATAGCTAATTTATTACACATACAAAAATGTTACAAATTTTAATTTCTATGTTACAGATAAGAAATGTTGTCTATGATTCAGTCCAAAGGAGCCAACTTATTAAATATCTATTTATCATCTCTCTCTATATATCTATGTATAATCCATCTGTAGTTCTAAAACTATCTGATAAACAACTGAAGAATACAACTTTTTTGTCAATATACTGGTTTGTTTAAGGTTTTTGTTTTCTTCCTGTAAGCTTTCCTGAACTTTAAACATACACATACTGGTCTGTAAAACAATAACCTATTACAAAATCAAGGAACCAATGTTGATCTCTGAGAAGGGTAATGTTGCTGTTTTAAGGAAAGTATTTCCTTATTATTAAAGTGGAGGTAATACAGAGCTTATTTCAGGGTCAGGCAATCTGGAACTGTGAATGCCACCTAGCTTTTCCGAGTCTCACTGATGCTGATGGTGCACCCTCAGCTGAGAGGTGCACTCAGTCAGTTAGTGTAAGAAAAGAGAAACACAAAGGGGGGGGCAGTTAAGACTGATGTCCTTGTTGTTCAGTGCAGGGAGATTTTCTACCTAGAGAAGAACCCTCGATTACTTCATTTCCTCTGAGCCCCCATACAGCATCTGTTCTTTGTTAACCCCCTCAGCTCTTTTCACTCACGTTCAACGATTTAATATCTGCCATTCCACCTGTAATTACTCATCTCTGTATTTTGCCTTTCTTTTAACACTAGTCATTCCTTCACTTACCTTCTTTGTAAAAATAACCGTTTCTACCATTTCTACTTAATGTGCACTTCAATCATATTTTTATCACTACAGGAGAAGGGCTTTGTCCTCCAGCCCCCTTGCAGATCTTAGCGGAGGCCTTTCCACTCTGAACACAGGCCTCTTCGGTGAGGCTCTCTCTTTTTACTCTTCTGTGTGTCTGCATCAACTGCACATCTCCCCTCTGCTTTTGATCATTGAGTATGTTATATTTTTATGTGGGTTGTATACCTCATTACTCCAAAAGCACAATCTAAAGAATTCTAATTTAGTCCTTCTAAGACCTTAGCATAACTAGAAGTCCATGTGTAACGGATCTGTAAAAGGTATTCTCACAAAGGTACTTTAATAATACAAGTATTTGTTTTTTTTTTTAAATTGTGTGCTTATTTTTTTATTAGTTCTTTCAGAACTTCATAAATTATTTTTGGATCGTGTTCAACTCTACCCTCAACTCCTCTGAGCCTCCCCGTCCCCCGACTTGCCCAACTGTCTCTGCACCAATCCTTTAGGTGTTGCCAAATGTTCTTGAATTTGTGGCCTAGTACTACAGCACAGGTGACTTACCAGGAGCTATCCGGGAAATGGACTCTCATCCCAGTAGCTATCGACTGCCCATAGCTCAACTGCTGAGGGTGAGACATCATTCCCACCTCCCCTTTACGTGCTGGAATTTAGATTGGTTTGAGCATAAACAGACAGGTCTTGCGCATGCTATCATAACCACAAGAGATCCATATGTACAACTGCTCGGTTGGTTCTGGAAGATACTGCTTCAATGTAGTTATCTATCACCCCTAGCTCTTATAATCTTTTCACCCCTTCTTCTACAATGATCCCCAAGCCTTGAGAGGGAACATGTATTATAGATGTTCCATTTAGGGGTATCTGTATTTTTAAAGGTTAAACAGTATTCTTTTACCTAAAAGTATTTCTCTGCCTTTTATTCGTAATTGAATATAATTCAAAAATAACCTCTTCAGAGTCTTTCTTATTGTTCTTTATAGAAGTGGTAGAATGTGAGAATTTTTAGTTTTGTGCTAGCAGAATCAAGAGTTCTCTATAGGTATACTTTCAGTGACATTTCAATCTAATGTTAAAATATGGAGCCAAAATGAAGTCAGCCAGCAATATTTACTCAGTATTCTGTGGCTCAGGGGTGTGTGCGCTTCGAAGATGAATGTAAAGCAAGTGCAATAGTAACCAACATAGTCCTTTGCACTGCCGTTTGCCAAGTTCTTTTCCAAAGATTACATCATGCCCAGCGGATTCTACTCAAACCCAGCTGCCTGTTTATGATGAGATGCAGAACAAAGGATGGATGAAGGAAAGATGACTGTCACTGAGAGTGTGTCCTCCAGAGGTCTGGATGTTTGAACTACCCTCAGTGAGAGTATGTCTTCAGGCAGAAGTGAGTGTCTAGGAGCATGAACTGTTCTCTTCATGCTGTGAGCACCTACATGCTATGTACATGTTTTGTGCTCATGAAGTCACACATTTTACATGTTTTGTAGTTAGCATAGGTTTCTATAATAGTAATAGAAAAACCTAGGTGGCTTGTGAACTTCTGATAGCCCTGGTACCTGGGAGTCCAAGGTCAAGAAGCTGGTTCATATGATATCAGGTGAAGGCTCACTGTCTAGTCCATAGATGAGTGTACTTCTCCTACACCCTCACATAATGGAAAGTGCCTGTCTTCCTGTACCTCTGCCCAGACTTGCCGTACCTGTCTGCCTGTTCTTTCAGACACACTGGTTCTGCTCATTCACCTCTACAGCTGAACTCATCTCTCAAAGAAGGTGACTAACAGGGCCAAACTCACAACAGCTACTCAGCTGAGTTCATACAGATATGCTTATGTCCCTATTGGCTTTCCTTGGCTTTTTAAACCTCTTTTAAACTTTGACTCTTAATCCTTTGGAGTCACTCAGTAGTCTATGTGTGTGTGTGTGTGTGTGTGTGTGTGTGTGTGTGCGCACACACACAAACTATGAAGTGCAACATGTAATCTGATAGTTAATATTAGTGATTAAGATTAGAATAAAAGAACCTGTGTTTTGTGGTGATATATTATATATTTAATAAAAACTAGTCTGAAATATCAGAGGACAGAGTCAAGCCATGAAGATCAGGGAGTGGTGACTCATGCCTTTAATCCCATCACTCAGGAGGCAGATGTAAATCTGGATCTCTGTGAATTCAAGGCCTAATAGATGGTGGCACATACCTTTAATCCTAGCTCTAGGGAAGTTGAACCAGGTTGTGAGATAGCACATCTTCTCCTGGTACTTCTCTGCTTGGCTAAGGACAGAGAGGCTGGGTGTCATTCGTGGAGCTGGGCCTGAGGAGTTGGCTAGGTAAGAAGTGGCTATGGTTTGTTTCCCTATCTCTCCAATATTTCAGCTTTTCCCCAATATCTGGCTCCAGGTTTTTATTATAATACCAAATAGAATTTGTGCAATAGTGTTTCCCTTGGCCAGAGTTACCAAGGAAAGTAGGAATATTAGGAAACTAGCCACCTGCAAATTGTTGCATCTTGTAACTTTATGGTTAATCAATAAATTGTGAATTTGTGAGAAAACTGAACATACATGTCTATGTTTCTGTCATAACACACTCGTGGCAGGTAGGATGCCACCAATCTTAAATACAAGGCATCTTTTATCTGGGTTTCAATGGAAGAAACTTTGGTCTCCTTCAACCAGCGAGATTTGAAATCTAAACTATGATAAATGGAGGGAATTTCCCATGGCGTTTGGGATGCACTTGTATTATGTATGGTTCATAAATGTCAGAACCAACACTTGGCCCCCTTCCAATTTCTCATCAGTCCTCTGAGAGTGCAGACAAGGACATGTGGACCGCTAGACTTACCAAGCCACTCAAATGCTACTTGAGGCAGCACTGACCTGAACTCCCCCGGAGTTAACGTTCTTTCCATTTTCTGTGATGCCTTATAAAGAAGACATTTCAATTCCAGTTACACAGCAAACCAAATACATGCAAACAGATAGCAAAATTCCCAGAGGAGCTACCTGAGAGCAAAGGAAGCTCCCCAAGGCTTGGGCATATACTCACTATACATAGTACTGAGTTTTACAAGGATAATTCCATAAAAGTATGTTATATACTTGGATCGCAACCCCTGAAGCTCCTGTACCTTCATTTTTTTCTCCCCCCAAACCTCCAGGTAGTGTTCCCTTTGCTGCCTTGGATAGTTTAGTTTTTATTGTCATGTCATCTATGACATATAAATATAATTTCACATAGGTATGTAAAATCTAGTGCCCCTAAATGAGAGAAAATGAATAACTATCTTTCTGATTTTGATTTAATTCATTTAATACAATGGTTCTCAAAATTCCTAGGGTGGTGATCTTTTAATATAGTTCTTTACATTTTGGTGACCCTGAACCATAACATTATTTTTACTGTTACTTCATAACTATATTTTTGCTACTGTTATGAATTGTTATGTAAATATCTGGGTTTTCTGATGTCTTAGAAGACTACAATGAGAGTGGTGTTTGACCTCACAAAGGGGTGGCAACCCATAGGTTGAGAAGCACTTACATAATATGGCCAATAGTACATGCATATACATTCCTATACTGATATGATTCTGCTTTCTTTATGCTGGATTGAAATCTTGTGTGCATATGCTCCATTTTCTTTGTTCTGTTAATAGGCACCTGGGTGGGTTTCCTATGTAACTGCTGTGAACTGAACTGCAGTGAACATTGATATGCAGGAACCTTGGACTCTACTTACTGACCTCCAAGTGAATTCTCAGCTCATAGGACAGACAGACCTATCTTCGGTCTTCTAAGAGATCTCTGCATTCATTTCCATGTGGCTCCACTAATATCTCCCAAGATTTCTCACCAGCATGTGTTGCTAGCTTCTAATGACAGTCATCTTGAGCAAGGGAGAGACAGAGTCTCATGGTAGTTCTAATTTACATTTTTGTAATTTTTCATACCTTTTCAGCCATTTCTGATTCATCTTTTGGAAACTATCTGCTTTTTATTAGCATATTGATTGGGGTGTACAATGTCTTAGCTTTCAGTTGTTGACTTTTTTGTTTATATATATTGTTCCTCAGTTAGATGTGTAGTTAGTGAAGATTTTCTCCATTTCTAGAAGCCATCTCTCATCCTCTGTAGTGTGGAGGTATTTTGGTTTAATGTCATCTCATTTGTCAGCTGTGGGCATTATTTCCTGAACTACTGAAGCCCTCTTCAGAAAGTCCTTGCCTATGTCTGTATCTCCAATAATTTTCTTCTAACTTTTTCAGAGCTTGGGGTTTTACATTAAGGTCATTTGAAATAGATTGATTTGTACAGGTTGAGAGATGGGGATTAATTTTATTTTTCTAAATGGGGATGTCCAATTTTTAAAGCAAAATTTTTTCCAATATATACTTTTAGCATCTTTGTCAATAATCAGGTGGCTATGGGTTCAAGGGTTTACACAAGGGTCCTTTACTCTGTTTCATTGATCTGTGACTGTTTTGTGTGAATACTGTGTCTTTTTTTTATTACTGTGGATCTTCGGTACATCTTGAACTCAGGTAGGGTGACATATTCTGCAATTTTTGTGTGTTCTTTTTGTTTGTTTGTTTCCTTTGGATATCCAGGATCCTGTGTACTTCTGTTTGATTTTTAGAATTACTGCCTTCTATTTCTGTGAAGAATGTTGGATGAAATATAATATTTTAAGATATGTCTGAATTTCATTGTTATCTATCATAACATTTCCATTTTCATCTCTAATTTTATTTATTTGTGCCTTTTCCTTTTGTTTGGATAAAGATTTATTGTTTATATTTGTTTTTTACAAATAACCAGCTCTTTGTTTCACAGATTCTTTGTATCAATTGCTTAGTTTCCTCCTCCCTTAATGTCTGCTTTATCTTTATTATTTCTTTTTATTTACTGATTTTAAATTTAGCATAGTATTAATTTTCCAAGACTACAAAGTATATCATTAAATATATACTTTGATTTAATATATCATTAAAATATATTTTAATATATCATTAAATATATAAAACAAACCTCTGATTTTTTTAGATGTAGGAACTTATAGATATAAACTTCTTTAATAAGATTCTTTCATTTCATCCCAAATGTTTTAGCATGTTTAATTTTAATTTTTATTTAATTACAAGGATTTAAAAACATTTTCACCTTGATGTCTGTAAAGGCCCATTTACCATTCAATACCGAGCTTTTCAAACTCTTTGAGTCTGTATATGTTTTGCATTTTCTCTTATTGCTAATTTATAACTTTATCCCACTGTGATTAGATAGAGTGCAGGAAATCATTTCAGTTTTCCTGTATACCTTCAGACCTGTTTTATGTTCTATTATATGATTTATTTTAAGGAAAACTGTATGGAACTCTGAGAAGTTCCACAGGCTGCAGTGTTTGGATGAAATGTTCAGTAGACATCTGTTAGGTCTGTTTGTCCATAATCTCATTTAACTTCACTTTTTCTCTAGGTTTTGATCACTATGCTATGTACTGGTGAGAGGGGCTACAAGTCACTCATTATTATTGTGTTTGGGTTCATCTGTTTCTTTACAACCAGGAGTGTTATTATTAAAGTGGGTGTACAAATGCATCATGCATGCATGTTTAGAATTGTCATTTCCTCTTGATGGATTGTTCCCTTAATCAACATGAAGTGATCTTCAAAAATCCCTTACTAATTGGCTTGAAGTCTATTTTGTTGGATATTAGAACAGCGATACCAGCTTGCTTTCAATTACATTTGCTTGAAATGTAGGCCCTAAATTTAAACAAAACAAAGCTTTGTGAATTTCCTGTATTTCTTTGTAGTCATAGTAATAACAAGAGCCATGTTATACCCTCACTAATTAAATGCCTCTTTGGCATCCAATAAGAGGTGACACTTTATAGCAATAGTGATTACCCACACAGTTCTGGCATCAAACCTCCTCCATTCATGTCTCCAGTCTTCTCATGAGCTGATTGGGTTGACTTAGTGTTTCCCTCAGTTCCCTTATCAGTTATGGACAGAACTATAGCTCAGCTTTTACAGGATTACCTAATATAGATCTGTGAATATGATGCATGGAACACAGTAAATAAGCAATAAATGTCACCTCTCATCAGTGAGTCTTCTTTAGTGAAGAAAATTTACAGTCATGTGATGGTGTCTGTAAAACCAACATTATACTAAGGGGTTTTCTATTTTCTTATGCACATAATATGGGCCATGGCCATTGGGACCTTTAAATTTTCACTTTTTATTCAGAATCTTTTATTTTTTTGTCTAAGACTTTTTAGCACTTTTCAAATGATTTTCTATCTTCTTTTCATTCCTAGTAAGAAGCAAACTTTTTTCTTTAATTTTTTTTTTAATAAAGTCATTAAGAACTTCTGCCTGAGAATATATAAAGGTCTATTTAGCTTTTTCACCAAATAAATTATTTTTTCCTACCTGATAATACAATAAACAAAATTAGTAATAGGATAAGGTCATGGACTTTTTGGGTCACTGGACAATAGATTTATCTGTGGACAGTATGCTAAGAATGCAGACATTCCCTTGGGGACTAAAGCTGATGTAGTCTTGGATTTTGGAAATCTAGTAGGAAAAGGTGCTGTGTGATCTAAATTCAAGAAAGCTTCAGGAATCAATTGGGCTTGTCTTTGAGGATGGATTGAACATCTAATTAAATAAAAATACAACTTTTGAGGGTGATAGGCTCTCTGCAAAGGGGGAAGCACTTGAGGAAAATCGGAGTTATGCCTCCTGGGTGTAAGCATGCACAGAGGATAACTAAGTAATTTCCAGACCCACCAGGAGGACCACACCTAGGGAAGGAGACAATCAGAAGCTCCCAAGTTTTCACACAAGGAATGGCTTGATCATACTGGTGTTTTGAGAAAATATAATATGGAAGGAGTACATAGAATAAAAAGAGTGCTGTTTTATAGAGTGAAAGTTTATTTTTTTTAATTGCTGTTTTGCTTGTATGTATGTCTGTGTGAGGGTGTTGGATCCTGAAGTTATAGAAACTTGTGAGCTGCCATGTGGGTGCTGGGAATAGAATTCTGGGTACTCTGAAAGGGCAGTCAGTGCTCTTAATCAGAACCATCTCTCCAGTCCTAGAACTTATTCTCAATAAACTGTCCTTTTATAGTTTGAACTTCAGACTTGCGTAATTTCTTTAAGAATCTTTTTGGTGTTGTTATTCCCTCAGCCTCCCAATGAACAAAATGATTTTGTGCGGTGCATTCTCTGACACAGCGGGGAAGTAGGCAGATGTGCCCTGGACCATTCAAGGGGCAAAGGGTGCTCATGTTTGTGTGTCCCTGAGTTAATAGATTAGATGCTCACCATCCCTAGGTTTCCTTTTGACATGGTTTAGTTATGACTGTCTTGCTCAGACCCTTTACTGCTGCCTCTTAGGCATATTTTAACTATATTTTATTATATATAATGATTAATGGGCAGTAAAACTAATAACATGGGGACACACAAAATAAATGAGGTGGCAAATATGAAAGGGAAGTTCCACTTAATGTTGTTGTGAAATCTGACAACATGCTGGAATTTCCCTATAACTCAGCTCCGGGAGTCCTTGCCAGCGGGAAGAGAGGTTACAAGAAGGTGACATTTCTATTAATAACTTGCCTCTTGGGGAGTCTGTGATTGGCCTTTCTTGTTCTGAAATCCTTGCTGGATTACAGTGAAGGGTCAGGGTCTATGAAATAATGCTTTACTTCATTTCAGGGAAGCTTCTGGAGAAACTGGAAGAGTAACTTAACTCTCCAGGTAATGTCAATTGCCCACCTATGTTCCTTTGCTGTTGGCATCCTTTGGTGTTTCCTATCCAGGATCCCTTGTTCTTCCTGGCACAAGCATCCTAGATTTCCATAGGGTACTCCACTTACTCATCTCCAATCCAGTGTATCTGTGTCCCATGCTGACTAGTCAGTGGATTCAACCCTCTTCTTAGTTCTGGTTAGTGACAGTCAGAGCCAGCTCTAGTACTGTCACCAGGGAAGAGTCATCTTCTCTTCTACTGGGTTATTAGGAATACGAAGCTGTGGCTGCTGCCAGCCCTTGGGTTTCCACAATGATAAAGCAGAAAGAAATGAAGCAGAATTACAGGAGATGATATTAATATTGAAGCTATGTGACTACAGAGGTGATTCTGTGATGCTCCAGTGCGTTAACCAGCAAATCATCTTCTTTGCAAAAGCTATTTTGAAACTGATTTCCTTTCATTCTGACCCAGAGAGTCTTGATTTAACATCTTCTTCTTCACTTACTATCCACATTGCACTCCATACTACCACCAACGCATCTATTTAGGTCTGCTAGGTACTTGGGGAACAGGGAACATTGTTGGCAATGGACACCTGAGTATAGCGCTAATGCCAGAGAACATTTGCACTAACTATTCACAGGCATATTAGACTTCAGGCTGGGTCTGGTGGGTTTTATGAGAGATAAATTTCCTAACCTTGTGTTCTATTAAATTGATTTGTTCAGTCTACTCCCTGACTCCTCTGTGAAGAGAAAGGAAAATTCTCTAATTAATGAGAAGTGTGTACAAACACACTATTAATGCAAAGAGAAACAGAGTTGGTCTTGCTATTGTCAACAAGGGTTTCCAAAGCTGCCTGTGATTACATGAATGGGAGGTGACGAGATGGAAAAGGAAACCCAGTGTCATTTGATGAGGCTGAGTTCACAGCCTCCTCCTAGCTTCCCCTGTCCAGAGAGTATTGGTGATATACCAGTATGTTTTCTCCTGGAAACTTCTGGACAGCAGAGTTAGGAGCGTTCCTATACATTCACCGTGAGGAAAAGTGAGCTGTATTAGAGCTGTGCACTAACAACAAAGGCATGATGCAGATGTAAGCTTTACCATAGACCTTGGATTGAAAGCCTTGGGACACTATTGTTTAGCTTCTGTGGGCTTTAGTTCCTTGATCTATTTGGAGGGATAAAGAAAAATGTGAATGTCTTGGTAAAAATAGTGGCTACTTGTGTTTGGATTATTCTATGTGCTTCAGCATAAATTAACCCCACAACATTGACACTAATATTATCCATCATTTTCAAGCTAACAAAACTGAGGCATAGGCAGGTTAAATAACTCAGTAAGTAGCTAAATGAACAGAGAAGCTGATCTCGTAGATTTTCAATCAGATAAAGTGTTAAATGTACAGAAATGTTGTAATGTAGATTTTTTTCTAACATGTCCTATGTTGCTGTTAATGGGCAGTAGACGCTGTTTTCTGTGGTGGGTATCAGCTGCACTGGACTTAACAGGTTAAACAGAAGCGTTACCTCTGGTAAAAAAGTAATCCATATGAGAGTCAAAAATATAAAACCCAAATAAATAGATATATCAAGACATAGAGGGTACAAGGGCAGGAGATAAGTCTAGGCTGAAAGGGACTCTGAAATACAGGCAGCATCACAGGTCCTTGGGGGACAGAGTAGGAGGATATGAGAGCAGCAACCTGACAGCTGAAGGGCCAATGAGACTCCATCTTGACCACTGAGCTGTATTCTTGGTAGTGAGAAGGGAGATGCAGAGATGCCTTTGATGGTGAGGAAGGTAAAAGAACAAAAGGAGGCTGTAGATGCCAGGTGAACTAGTTAATTGTGCATTTCACTGGCAAGAGAGATTAGCATCTGTGACTCTGGGTCCAAACACAGTGAAGAAGACACATGTCTCTTCCTGTGGACAATGAGCCAGCAGACATACTCTATTTCAGTGGGATTCAATTTACCTAACACTCAACACATACTACACAAAGACCCTGAACTGGTATAGAAGCTTCGTTTTCGAGCCACAGCTAACACAATGACCAATCTTTATTTAGAAATCTGTTTGCTGTAGACCTTCTCAACAGCCTGTCAGAGAGGATGCAGGCATTTCCCCCTTTATGTACGTAGTTTTCTAACACAGGAGCTTCAATTCTGCTCCGAACATAGCCATGGTTTACTCTTGGTAATTATTGACAGAAGTTAAAAAAGGCTTTCCTAACACACACACACACACACACACACACACACACACACACACACACACACACACACACACACATGAGAATACTTAGATAACTATTGATACTCAAACAAAAATAGGCAGATATTTTTGTTATTTTAAAATAAACTTCTGTACAAACAATGGGCCATGTTTTCTTAGCCTCTGCCTTGTTCTGGATGAGAGATTCAGAAGAGGCTTGTGATGCATCATTAAATAGTTTCCCCAATCATCCAATAGCTGAGTTATTGGCACTGGAAATAGCCATGAGGGGAAAAAAACCAAATGTTTATGATGATTTAAAAGACCAATTATAAGCTTCTGTCTTATTCCTTACTCAGCATTCCTGCATGGCGTGTAAAAATGATAATGAAAAAACATACTACATTGGAAATTTTAGCTGTGCCGAATGTCAGTTTTCAGTTACACTTAAAGAATAGAAAACATTAGGGTACCATTAACGGCTGCAGAGTAATGGAAGCAGAAGAGGATTGTTTTCTATTATTATTATTACTGCCATTAATGGGTCAGAGCCTTCCAAGGGAGTAAAACTGGGGACAATTCAGACACTTTCAATAGAGCATTAACTCTTTCAGGTCAAAGGGGGCCCATTTAGTGGACTGCTGTAGCCATTTAATAAATGATCCCCTTGTGGCCTCAAAGAATTTATCTCCTGCCTGGAGTCTTGCTTACGCGTTTCTATGTTTTGTAGTCTATTCCCACAATATCCTGGTAAGAGAAAAGGTTAATTTGCAGATAATTATTTAGGGAGGGAGGGAATATTTTTTTAAAGCAGAAAAACAAAAACAACCCGTCACAATGCATCAGTTGCTGAGTTCATATCTGGAAGGATAATGAACCCGCTGAAGTAATAGAATTAAGCTGAAAAATTAGAGGTCTGGATGGAACGATTTTCTTTCAAGGGAGGTAGTTGGTGAAATAATTTCTCCCTTTGTTCGCTTTGTTCAGTTTGTATGTGACTAACTACTGCTAATCCTGTCTCTTTTCAAAAGTTAATGTCAGCTACTAGAATAATCTGCTTTCTTGATATAATTGCATGGTTTAACCTCTGACATAACCTTTTAATTCACACCACGACAGCCAACCTTACAGAAAGTTTTTCTAGAAATCTGAGAAACTTCCCCAAGGTAAGAACTGCTTTCCCTGTTGTGGGTGCGGAGGGAACACTTTGTAGAGATGATCAGATGGGACAGCTGCCATGGGTAGGCAGGAGGGATGCTGGGAGGAAGGGAAATTATCAGCGTATCTGGTAAGTTAAACATTGGAAGCACCAGGGTACAGACATACTTAACACCTCTGTACATTTAAAAAGACAATGGCAGAATTCATGTTATGTGTGACTCATTTCAATTAAAAAAAATTTAGAGTTGGATACACACTTATTTTAAAAGGTATGATATAGAATATTCATCAGACAACACTGTGGGTAAAGAAAAGTCCATTTTTATTCAGGTCAGGCTGTGGGAAAGAAAACACTGTGGACCCTTTATTGTTATTTAGTGAGTTAACATGAACTAAATTAGTAAAAATTCCTGGCTTGTGAAAATGCTAGGCAGAAGTCTCTGACCATAGCAATGTAAGGGCCCTCACATTCCAGAGGCTTTGGGTTTTGTGTGGAGAGAACCAAGTGCCTTGAGAAATGTGAGATCTATACCTAAATGAGTTCATGTCACTCTTAAAACGTGTTAGATTATACTAATTAGACGAGGCAACAGGTTTCATTTTGACATTTTCATATATGTAAATATTTTACTGGTAGTCACCCCCTCTATTACTCCTGTCATCTTTATCGTTTTTTTTTTTATCACTTCTATATTCTTAGTAATCCTTCTTAAATTCCACACCCTAACTTCTTTTAAATTTGAGGAAAACACAGGATAGTCACCTTCATAAATCTGGGCTATTTTGCTTTACTTAATGATCTCCGGCCCATCCATTTTCTTGCAAACCATTTCATTGCATTCTTCTTCATGGCCAATAAGATGCTATTGTATACACAAACCACACTTCCTCATCCACTGGCAATGGAAACTGAAACTGTTCCATCACCTGGAGATTATGATTAGCACCATGATAAACACAGGCATGCAAGACCTCTTGTGGTTGGACCTTGATGCTTTGGGGAACACACCCCAGAGTAGTGTGGTTGGATCACATGCCTGTTTTAGTTTTAATATCTTAAGAAACAGTCATATACATAGTCATTTATATCTCACCAGTCACGAAGAAGGATTCCTTCTTCCCCTACTCTTCACATCCTCAAAACCTGCTATAACTTGTTCCTTGATGATACTTATATCAACTGACAAAAGTATTTTTAACAGAAAGATGACAAAATTCTGATGTTTTAACCTTCACTATATACAAATTGTTAAGAATGACTCTCCTTGCTCAGAAATTTAAGAAAAATCAGTTGGGAAAATAGTGTAACAGCCCCCTCTGCCCCCCCCCATTTTGCTATTGTTGCTATCTAGTCACTGGGCTACTTTAAAAGTTATTCTTAGGGATAAAAATAAAGAATCTAGAAGGTAAAGTAAAGAGAAAAATCAAATCCAAGATATAAACTTGAGTTATATTCCTCTGAATGATATATGAAATAAAACTTGGCATTTCCTTATTACACATATTTTTACATAAATTATTTAAGTATGAGTTTATTCATTTCTCTCTCATTTTTTTCTCTTGTGGTCAAATGATAATTCTTTGCTTGTATAACTTCACTAATTCCATATTAGAGTTTTGCTGCATGATCAAATAAAAAGAGGTCTTGGGGTCAAGAAAAGAAAATTTGTTTAAACAAACATCTTGATGATTAGAAAATGGATAGGGAATTCTCTCCACAGAGCACCAAAGCTACTGGCATAAGTAGGTTAAAGTCAGATGCCCCACAAGGAGAATTAATTTATTTTTGCTCTTAACCCCATGACAAGACATTCTCACATACTCATATGCATTTCAAGGTTAGTCATTCATGTATCTTTTCTTTTTCCTTTATTTACAGAAAAAAACAGGCACTTTTAAGTACATACTATGTGGCCAGGAAGTTCATTACTGAGTTATTCAAAAGTGCAAAGATTTTGATTTGCTTCTTAAGACAAAATAGTTACCTGTCCTCAGAGATGATGATATCTTCATGATAAGCAAGGCATTCTAGAGAGGTTCTTTCTTAGCTATTTTACCACTTACCTACAATGTATTTTTTATATTTGTCTGTATTTTTCTATAATAGTTCAGGGGAAAAGATAGATTTGTTTGTTTATTATCTTTTCAGAGATGAACGGTGTGCCTGAGACCTTGAGACTTGAAGGTCAGGGAAAATGTAAATGTTCCTCAGAGTTGCTATCATGGTCTACATGGTGGTCTGATTCCCATTCCAAGTAGTATTCCATACCCATGGGCCTTAGGAAATGCTTATTTGCCACAACCAATGTTATGCTTTGTCTCTTCAGGCTTGTCCCTTCTGGGCTACACATGAATATGCCATCCTGAAACCCTCCACTTTCCAGACCATTCATAGTTTCTCTTTACCCATCCCTTCTTTCCTCTGCAGCAGCCCAGAAGCCACTGTAATCTAAGAAGCCCTAAATATTGTTGCCAGCAGTGACAGAAGAGCATTGAGCCTGGTGGAACTCAACTAATAAAAAGGCTTTCACAGCATTTCAGCCGTTGCTCATAAGTAAAGTTAAAATTTATGGCTTTTAAAATATTGGATCTAGAAGGGGTCAAGTTAAGCGGCTGCTAGTAATAAAAGGAATCAATACCCCACAGCATCTTGAAACAGCCAGCAAACTAAATAAACACTCTATCCAAATCCACTTGGCCCCAAATTAAAAGAACATAAAATACTGTATTTATTTGGGTTGTTCCACATTCATCAAGACCTTGCTTCTTTAGCTCTTAACAAATCCTACCTAAGACAAGTATCAAATGTTGGTCAGCCAAGTCGCAACTGCAGGACATGTTAAGGCTCTGGGTAATTAACAGTGTGTTTGCTCTATCTGGGAGTCACTTGGAGATTGCTCCAACTACACATAAGGGAAGGGCAGGGGGGCAGGGCCTGACACTGGACTCTCCGATGCTCCTAGGAAGAAACTGAGGGACTTGCTAGCCTCTGAGAAACATTGTCATGCTCCAGGAGAAAAGAAAAGGAGACAAATGTTTTTCAATAATTCCTTTCTCCCATGATGAACTCTGAAACTTAATCTAGATTTTAGAATGAAAATCAAACTATTTGCAACCATAAACTAAACCAGAAGTCTGAACATCCAGAAACTGTGAATTGCACTGAGAAAACATATATATAAATTTATACATACATATATGTGTATATATATATATTTATACATACATATATGTATATATATATATATGGAAAATTGAAAACAGGACAAACCAAATTTATCACTTTGGTGTTCTTTTCCTTCAGTTAAAATTATCCGAGACACACAAATAGAATTTGCTTTTTTTGTGACAAGTAGTTTGTTAATCTGTAGATGTTACTTTTCTGTTTCTAAGTCCACGCATGGGGGAGCGGCTTGTGACTGTACTTAGTCCTGAAGTCATCTTTGTCCCTGGCAGGTATTATAGAAGAGCCATCTTTGTCCCTGGCAGGTATTATAGAAGAGCTATTCATGTCAAAGAAAAGGCCATTGCCGTTTGTCCCTTACAAGTAATCCTAACACAAAAGGACTCTTTGCCTCTTTCTAACAGCTTATGGCTCAGATATTTAAATGCATTTGTGCTTTCTGTCATTCAGTACAAAATATGACTCCAGAATAATAAATGATCACAAATAAGGAGAGCTGAGGCAAAATGAAGAGATTTATTTTCTGTAGCTTTGAGTTGTGGTTTGCCTCCCCACTGGGGATAATCGTGCAGTTTAGGGTCACAGGATTGTGGAGAGAAAAACTGGAGAAGATACTTCCCAGAATATTCCACTTTGGTTTGTTAACATTTGAAGATGGAGATAGTTCCCCTAGTCTAGTCTCCTGGTAGGAGACTGGTGGCCTGGCCCGAAATGGACTGACTTTGTCCTCAGGAGGCATCCTGCCAGCCTCAAGGATACTCACAGGGAGCTTTCCAGAGTCTTAGACTATGGAATTAAACAAAGACCATCCCAAGGCCAAAATTTTATATATAAATATAAGCAGGTGATTTTTAAAAATTATATTGCAACTGGTAAGTCATCATCCTACTTGCTTGTAAAAGTATGTTTCTGGCCCGGCCTTTCTGGCCTAGCCCTGAGGTTCTGACCCTCTGTCCAACAGAAACACACAGATGCTTGTATTAATTATATGCCTATTGACCTTGGGCCCAGGCATATAACTTGCTAACTCTTTCTTTACTTTTAAACTTACCCATGATTCTTATCTTGTTCAGCCATGCAGCTCGGTACCTTTTCTTAGAGCAGCATAGTAGTCCTCTGCATCTGCTGGCTTCTCCACTCTACTTGTCTGTCTGGCTCTGCTCTTCCTGTTCCCAGAGTTTTCTTAGTCTGGTAGCCCAGCCCACACTTCCTGTCTGCTTTCTAGACAATCAGTTTTTTATTAAACCAGTAGGCGGGACAATTATTTATGTAACAATGTAACAGAATATAGTCCGGCTATACTTTCTATTTGAACACAATGACATTTAAATGGTGTCATTGAAGACCTGTGACAAATATCCACACTCATAAGAGAATAAACTAAAAATACAGAATAGGGTGTAAAAAGCTGGTCTCAGATTAAATTCACAAAAGCAAATATCCCTTCAGTCAGTCAATTCACATCCAATGCAGTGAATGGCAGGAAGATGGGTAGGTACCATTTGTAGTTTACAGAGACTGCACTGTCTGATGTCTGGTACTAGACAGGAACCCCCAGGCAATGAGGGATTCCAAATTTAGCCAGCTTTGTCAGGAGAGGGTGTGGTCACAGTACCAAGTACTGTAGGTAATTCAATGGCCATCTTTTTTTTTAAATTTATTTTGTTTTTTCCTTCTTTATTTTGTATTTATCAAAAAAAAACCCACAGTAAAAAGAATTTAAAATGTGGAAGAGTTAACAATAACTATACAGAACTATACAGAGGATAAGAATGATAAGCATGGCTTATCAAGGGTAGAAATACAAATAAGATTGCTACACCTATATTTTCTTTGTGTTCATCTTTCCCTCTGAATTTTTTTTTTCCATTCCTGTATATCCTTATTCAAGGGTTAGGGTTAGGGTTAGGGTTAGGGTTAGGTTACTGTAGGTAATTCAATGGCCATCTTAAAGTTGAAGGCTGTATTTACTTATTTAAAATATTCAAGAATAAATAATTAATTTATAAAGTTTGTTAGCTTTCTGAATTTCTGAACTAAGATTAAATGACTATTTTATGAAGAATGAGGCAGGTGAGAATTTCCTTCTATTACAGGAGACTTTTAGAAAAAATAAATCCTTTCATTTGTTGTATAAGAGGTACAACACAGTCTTAACGGATGCTTAGCAATTGTTATTCTTTGCTCATTATGTTTCAAAAGCCTGTCCCATAACAGCTAATTCTAAACCTCCCCAAACAGCAAGTTCACTATTTTTACACAGTTCTCCTTCCCATAACCTGAAAACGTTTATGACTTTCTCTCTTCCCAATGTGAAGATGACTCCTGCCTCTTCAGCACGTCTGTGGGATTCACCTTTCTTCTCAGCTCATCAGCCAACCAGATTCTCTCCATCACCTGAGCCCAGGAATTCCCTCCAGATATCATCTCCTGGCTTTCTCCAGAGTCCATTATTGTCACCCTTGTTCCACTGTTCCGCTCCGTCAGGGTGTCCTTTCTCCTTAGTATTTATGTTTTTTTTTCTTTTCTTTTTCCCCATCTGTCTTCCAGCCCTAAAGTTTCTTTAGTATTCCAAGGTCAGCAAAAGCCTCCTAATTGCCAGAACCAATAAACTTCTCTCAGTCCTTATTTTGTTTGATCTCTGCACAGAGCTGGGTACCCGGGCTTCACCCTTCCTACCTGAAATCCTATCCTCCCTCTGCAGCTGACCACATTGTTACCTGGCCCTTCTCAAACTGTGTCTGTTCCTTCCCAGTTCCTGTCTCCCCAAATAAGCCTTCTCCTGGGGTTAGCCCCCAGTTCCACACTGTCCTTATTCACAGTGCCCTTGGCATCTGTTTCAAGGGTTGTTAATCACCTGATTAAATTACTCCTCCGGGGCACCCTATTGGGAATTGTTTTGGGGGAAAAAGTGCAAAGATGTGGAGCATGGCTTTTAAAGTCCTGATGTGGCTTTCTCCCACCATCCTTCTGCTCTCTCCTGTGTTCTGTACATACTCTCGGCAGCTCAGCCTCTCCTCTGAGACCCTCCATACCCCATCTGAGACCCTCCATACCCCATCTGCCTCTATGATTCTCTCCTCTCCTGGTCACCACAACCTGATATGCATTTTCTTAGAGTTTCTCCAGCAAGCCTTTCCTTACTACTTTTACTCAGAAAAAGAGAGAGGAGCAAAAAAGCTGGCTGATTCTCAGTTTTATTACTACGATAAATTGATAAGTAGCATATATTAGGTGCTCAGTACCTCATGATATTCATAAGTGGAACCTTTCCTGCAATTCTTGGTTACAAATGCAACTGTGACACAGAAAGCTTAAATGTCCTGACAATCCTACACAGCTCACAAGCAACTGAGCTAGAATTGAAATCAAAGTATCCCAATTCCAGCATTATTCGTAATAGCAAGAACCTGGAAACAACCTAGATGTCCCTCAACTGAAGAATGGATTAACAAACTGTGGTACATCTACACAATGGAGTACTACACAGCAGTAAGAAAAAATGATATCCTAAAATTCACAGGCAAATGGATGGATTTGGAGAATATCCTCCTGAGCGAGATCTCACAAACCCAGAAAGAGAAGCAGGGGATGTACTCACAAAATTAGTGGACCTTAAAAAAAATATAAAAAGAGAGATATGTCATTGTATACAAGAACTCAAGACTAGAACATAGCTAAATGACACAATACCTCACTTCTGCATTGATGGCCTCTGGCAGGGGTGTGGGTGAGGAAAGACTTGTTTTCTTTAAGGGTCTGGCCACAGGGAATTTAATTATGATCCAGTAAGCAAATAAGCAGCATGAATGGGCAGTTTTGTAAATGGGAGATCATAAGACCGGGCATGATATTGAGAGGTCTAATATCAAGAGTTTGATGGGGTACATGACGTAAAAACACCAAATAATAAATATATATATGAAAAAAATAAAAAAACATATTTAGTACCTAAAAAGCACAAAATGCAGCAGTTTTAATGTTACTTACCATTCACTGCCACCATGTGTATTTGTTGCTCTTACTCAACTGTAAGCTCTTGGAAGGCAGGGACATATTACAGCCACCTTAGTCTCAATGCCCAGTAAAGTAGACCTTCAGGGATTTGATGTTTGATTAATTCACCGAGCCTTCCTGACTGTAGTCTAGAAGATTCATCTTTCTTGACCTTTACTGATGTGTATCCCAGTTGCTTAAAGTATGTGGGTCACTCCTGCCTGATAACTCCCACATACCAGGGCTGCTCTAAGTGTCAGAAGTCACCAGATTTACTACATAAATCGCTACATACTTTCACCTGTAAGTGCAATGGTGTTCTCTGCATCTTTAAGGGAAAGAAGCTGAGGCCGAGGATAAATAAAGGTCACACAAGAGTTACCTGTCAGCACTCAAACTGGGCCTGTCTGAAAGCAAGTCTGTCCAAAAGCCACACATCTAAGGGTCCCTCCATCAGGTCAGCAGAATGTAACGGTGGAATTCCCGTGGCGTCTTGTCTCATATTGTTCCTGCACAGATGCTCACATGAGGGCACTGATGCAAGCTGCAAACCACACTCTGCATGTTTTCTCCAGAACTGTTCCTGACAGGTCAGTGGGCCACTGGTATGTTGCCTCTCTCTCCCAAGTCCCTTGTCCTTCCTACCACCTCTCTTCTTCCCTCAGGTCCCTCACAGTTGTGCCTTGCTGGCTTCCTTTGTCTTTTTTGGAATGACTTGCACAAAGCCCTTTCTTGTTGAAGCTTTTCATAGGTCTGTTTTTCCTCTCTTTTACCCAGGGTGGATGAGAAAAGGAAAATACCCCAAATAAACATCAAGGAAGCAGACTTGTCCATAGTCAGCTGCTTTTTCAGAGGGGGCTTTTTCTCTCTGGGATGTTTGTCAAGGCTGTTCTAGTCAACACCTGCTGGCTTTTACACAGGGAAGGGAAGAATGCTCTGCCTTTCCATATCTATCACCCCAAATGCTTTCAAACGTGACTTCCTTGTATCACTATATACATCCTATGTATATATAATCCATGTTATACAGTTCCCGGAAGAGGAAACAGGCATCACCCTCAGTTGCCTGAGTGGACCCTCTTAATAGGTTTTTCAGACTAAAGAGTGAGGAGATCATGAACGTGTCTGAGATTCACCATAGCTTCTGTTCTTCATCACTGAGGGCACCACATTAGTGCTGGGAGCTCACAGCTGTATTGATATGAAAAGATACCCCCAGCCACTAGATTCTCTCCTCTTGTTTGGGTACCAAATTGAAGTTTTTAATCGGCATCTATGTTCAATCAACAGCAAGTACTTCAGATTTTGTGCTGGACTGAAGCTGGGTGTTTTGTAGGGAGAGTTAAGAAGGGAGGAAGGACTGACTTTGCTGTTTTTAAAAATGTGAAATAAAACTCATGAACCTTTATTCTGTGACCCTGTCCTGGTGGTCTTTTTACGGACATACTTCACTTTTCAGTATCTTCCATCTCTCCATACAAACTGGTATTTTACTCTCAGGGCATGCCGGATGAACAGGTTTCTCTAATCTGTAAAATTCAAGGGATATTTTTTCCTCCTCCTTCTTTTCAATGAAGCACAAGCAGAACCCTAAATGTGGCTCCAGGTTGACCTGTGGTCTATCTGCTTTTCATTCACTTCCTATCCAGATCCTCTATAATACCTCAGACTCTGGGAATAACACTCACATCCCTTCTCATGTGGGTAAGCACACATTCAAAGAAGCAGTTGGGGATCTGGAAACAAGAAGAAAATAAAACTAAGAGTTTTGAAGCCTCATGGCAATCTAATAAAGGAGGATAAAAATCAAGAGTGATTACATAGGAATTGTCAGAAGAAAGAACATCTTGTGAAGTAACAATTCTGCTTTTTATTATACATCTTTTAGAGCTTTCCTACGCAGAGGACATGCTAAGACATATCTGTCACACACAGCTTATTAAGGAGCCGGGAGGAGACAGTACTGTGTGTCCTCCGAGAAAGTTGATGTGTTCTGAGAGGCCTTAACAGTTGCATGATGAACTCCATATTGCTAGTTGACAACAAACAGTGGATTTAATACTTGATAGGACAATAAAAAATATACTAAGGCAGTTTCCAAAAGGATTCCAGAAGCAGCAGTACAATTAGAAATTAAGAGCAAATGGGGAATGCTGTACATTTGTTTTATAGTGATTATCTCAGGCTGAAAGATAGAGACTTTTCCTTAGCAACTTTAAAAGTGGTCAGCACCATTCGTTTCTAAAAGTGCTTGAGGAATGTAGTGTTTTCCTTCATCTACAGAGAACACAGTCAGGTGACCACTTTCATCTATAAAATCCCTTGGTCTAGGGTCTGAACTATATGCTAATGTCAATATGTAATGGTGAGAAGATATGAACATATCTTTCCCCCGTCTCCTGTTTCTTCTTAAGTTGAAAAAGACTCAGATTTCTGAGACAATACAGCAGTAGTTAATCTTCAGATGTTCAATAAAAGAACTAAAATAATTACACACACACGTAAGTGTTAGGACTGTTCACATGATTTGTATACTATTTCAGGACATGCTAGATGAATAGGTTTCTCTAATCTGGGACAGATCCTTAGGGACTGTTCACATGATTCATAACTTCTGCTACCTCTCCTTTCTACCATCTTAGTGGACTAGTGGTGGAGAATAAAAATCAGATGTGTGTGTGTGTGTGTGTGTGTGCGTGTGCGTGTGTGTGTGTGTGTGTGTGTGTGTGTGTGTCCACGCGTGCGCATGCATGTATGAATGCATGTGTGCATGCTCGAGCATGAATGCATGAGCATAATAAGGTCTGAGGACAACTTGCAGGAGTGGGTTTTTCCTTCTCCCATGTGGGTCCTGGGGATTGAACTCCAGGCCTCAGACTTGGCAAAAAGCCTCTAAAGATGTTCCTCTGAACCATCTCACTGGACCCAGCGGTAATTTAGGACAGTGTAATTTCTTTCTCAATGCATTTACAAATGTTGGTCAGCTTGGCTTCGGACTACAGCATAAGCATATTGGCTGTGAACTGAGTACTATACACAGCACATAGTAGGAATTTAACAGGCATATGAGTAATGAATGTGCAGCTGACCGATGGACCGGTAGAGGAAACAAATGGAGTACTCTCATGGTGTAACCTCACAACATTCAAACAAGACATTAGGACTTGATTTAGGAGGAGTTAGCAAACTCTTGGACAAATCTACTTTATATTTACTCAATAATTTTCCTATTGATTCATGCCAAATTGAGAGCACTGGCTCCCTGGTAGATGGATGGTCTCTCTTATAATGCCCTGTGTGTTTTATATCTTTGTGGGAGGAAAAGTCAGTGAAAGGAAATGCCCTCCATGAAGGCAGACTTGACTGGACACTGGGAACTCTCATTTGCTCCTCTCTGGTGTTAGTCAGAGGAAATTCACCACACATTAACAAGAGTGAGCACTGTGCTCTAGGTGACAGTGCAGGTGAGAAGTGACAACCACATTTTCCAATGGTAAAGGGACTCAGAATGCTCACCCTTTGGTAATTGATAGAGGCTTATGTATGAATAGTTAGCTAAAACCGTTAAAGTGAAAATTTAGGTTAAGGGAAAACATTGAAGCAATCAACACAATTTAATTTAATATTCATTAAATTCCCGCAATGTATGTGTTAGTTGCTGTTCAGAGAACACTGAACTGGTTTACAGCTAATTTTCAGTGTCTGCATTGCAAAACTATGTGATTTCCAATTACTTCAGGCATTTTAAGTTAAATTCAGGGGGAGGAACCCAGACAAAACAAAGGGGAGAAATTCTGAGTTAGCTCAAGCATTGAGGCCAACATGTCTGTCCAAATTTCCTTTGCAATTTATTTTTCTAACAAAAATTCTGATTTTATTTGATGAAGCAACATGACGAGTTAAACATCCTTATCTCCTGGTGTATCTGTGTTGAGTTACCATATTCTCCATTCGTATAATCAAATGTGCATGCAGCTTCTGAGGTTAGGTTTCTGGAAAGTTCTGTTCCCCAGAGACAAGGGGAGAACATGTGACGTGTTTTACATTCTTTGCCCTTCCTCTGATCTCTACTTCTCTGACTGACTCAGGGAGAGGAAGTTGTCCTTTTACAAACATGAAGCTTGAAACTACCTGCTCTGGATGGAGGAACCGGAAGCCAAGAGTTTCCATTGTGACTTCATGTGTGATTCCATGGCAGTACTAATGCAGGCCTATTGGCTCATTCCTTATGACAGCTAGGGAAAGTGAAGGTCTTCAATCAGACCAGTGTCACATATTATCAATAACTCATAGCCAAATGTTTTCTACTTATTAAACAATGAACATTATAGCTTTGACACTTGGGTAAATATATTAAACGCTGTACATTTTAACAACTGCTATTGTTGTTACTTATTTTTTGCATATAAATATGATTATGGGAATGATGAAAATGTTATCTGACATGGTCAAAGATGTTTTACAAGGTGGTAAATGTAGATACTATATTTATTTCTGAGCGATCAAACCAGTTTTTCTGGTTTTAAACTTTACCTTTTATTTATCAAATACTGTGACAATAAAAACCTTTAATGATCCTAAAATGTAGGGAAATTAAGACAATATAATTTTAAGTTTCACATTGTCTTTCAAAAATAATACGGTAGCATCAGCAGGTGCTGACTCTAGTAGTTTCCAACCTGTAGATCCTGGCCTATATCTGGGGATTGTGAAGGAGGTAATAGGCAATGGTATTGGGGATCTATGATATTTATAAACATTAAAATAATATCAGCAACTGTGAGTTCACATGCTTTCTAAGAGTGAATATTTCTACTTTGGATTGAAATTATGCTTATGTAGATTATATAGGTTATGTGGCATATAGATCAGAAATTTATGCATGTTTGTACATATGGTATACTTACATATGTAGGAATGATTAACAGTCAAATTAAGTCTATCACTTTTCTTAGTGAATGAATTCCTCCAAACAAAGGCTGAAAGAACATTTTATCTTCAACCCTAGCAGCAAACGCCAGACACCAGGCTTTCATATATTCTCAGGTGACTGGAGGGCCAGCAGCAATCTCTCATCTTGATAAGGCATGGTTTTGAATTATTTTGCAGGAAATATATCATAAACAAAATCTGACTTTTGAAATCTTTGGGAGTGTGTCTCTCCTTTGCTTGTTGTGGATCTATAAAAACTCTGAAGTTATTGCTTCCAGCTATGGATAAGCTTTTGGTGAATATGGCAACAGTAATAGGAAAACGTAATAGATGATGAAGTTCAATGCACTGCTAAACTTTATTATTATCCTTCTATCACAGTCCTCAGTGATGTCTAAGCCACCTCCAGTTCCAACGACTGCCCCCCATTTCTTCCTTCCCTTTCTTTCTTCTCCCAAAAGCCTTTGCTGCTAGAACTGATTGACAGTTCTCGTGGCTTGAATCTGAACTGTCTCTTACAAATCCATGTTTTGAACACTTGGTCCCAGCTTGTGGAGTTATTTTGAAGGCCATGAAGCCATTAGGATAAAAGTCTTGGTTATCAGGAAATAGCTCACAGGGGCAAGACTTCAAAGGTCATATCTGCTTCTGCTTCTATGTAATCTTTGCTTCCTGTGCGTCACTGTGTGAGGATGCTCTACTGTACCCTCAGCTGCCACAGAGCTCCTCTTCCATCTCCCCTACCCCATGATAGACTGAAGCCCCTCTGAAGCCATTAGTCATAAGAAACTTTCTTCTGCTGGGTATTTTGTCATAGCAATAAGAGAAAAATAAAACAGCAAGTTACCGATTGTGGGCAAAAATTGGAGCCTTTTGCCGCACGAAGGCCTCAGCTTACCCTGATATGGCCAGAGCATCACACGGTGATCAAGAAGGAGAAGGTCAGAGGGAGAAAAATAAGACCCAGGGAATCTCCTCTTCTACCTCCCTGGTAGCTGGGGACTCTTTCTAGATAACTTATTATGGAAGCAACATATGCTCTATTCTCTTCCTTATGGTACCAATAGTAAGAGAGCTTTCTATTATATATACCATATGTATACCCAATTGATAGAAATGTTACAAATTAATTTACTATTCTGTTTAGACCAGTATTTTTGCAGGTTCGGAAGATGCCCCTTAAAACCTGCAGTAATTATTCATCCCACCTGAATGGGAAAATGTTCCTACTATTCTAATCCTGGTGAAAAGGACATTGATAAACATATGAAAAGAAATTCATAGAGAATAACAAGTCTATGGAACCCCCCAAAAGAGGAGAAGCGTGCCGGAGCTTGTTAGATTGTTCCGACCCCCTTGCGTGCTCATGTTGGTACGTCCTCTTCAGGATTCAATTTGTTCTTGTAAATGAGTTTTCTTACGAGGGGAAAAATATTTCTGCCAGCTAAAATGACTATTCCAGTTTGGTGAGAAAATCACTAATTGTACTTTATCACAAGTAATGTGATTTGTTTGGCAGATGGGAGTGTGTGGCTATTGAGACTCAGCAGTATGAGAGCTCATATGTCCTGGAGGTGTTAAAAAAAATCAATAAAATTTCTGAATACAAAGTTTTGGATATAAATTGTTCTTGGAAATACTAACAAGGCGCCCACACAACCTCCTTGTTCCCTTTTGCTTTCTTTATTACCTATGAACTTCAGCAGAAACGCAAATCCAGGTTGAAATTAGGAGACATTTTCAAAGTACTCTATTTAGTTATGAGTCTGTCATACCACCAAGGATTAACCACCAAAATGTTTTAAGATATCCAAAAGCTTTTAATCATAGAGAATTTGATTTTATGTATAAAAATTATGGTAAATGAAGTTTCTATTTTGGTAGAAACTTACTCTCTCTGAAGTCAGATGTACAAATCTAAGAGTTTTCAGTAACACATGCATTCATGAGCTTAAAGTGACATAGTTACAAATCTAGAATATTTTTTTAACTATAAGCTTCAGAATCCCAATTTCCTCATCTCTAGAGTAAATACTAAGTATTTGAGCCTTGCAAGGTTTTGGGAAATGGATGAGTTATATTTCTCTTGTTACTACTTGGGTGATATTTTGTCCTTGAGTATATCTTGTATTCAAAATTAGAACCTATTTTTCCTTTTTAGCAATTCCAGTCTTATATAAAGTCATTTCTAAAAAGTGGTCCTATCACCTCATTAAAGAACTTGTTTAAATGAGGCAATCGCTTTTCCCCATTTCTATTCCAGGTACCAACACACAAACCTTCACTCATGTGAACAGGTTTTTCTTGCTTTGAATGCCCACTGTTGTCTTTAGAATTACATTTTTGTTTCATTTCTTCCCTTACTTTGGACTGGTAAAAAGTCTTAGAAGTAAAAAAATGTAAATGTTTCTTAGAGTCTTGCTCCACCCCCACCCCTTTGTTCCTATCTACAAATTACAACTTCCAGACACCAGGGCTCAGATTCCTCCCCACCTCATCTCAAATCTTGTGCTTCTGTGCTTTTAAACTCGAGTTTACCATTTACTCAGTAGATTTTACCATCCCGAAAAGCCCAGCATCCTTTGTGGTGTCCTAAAACCTGAAGCCACACAGCCTTTTTCAGAGCCTTTGGTCTGAGCTTCTACCTTTCTTTTGTTCAGTGTTAGAGTCCATTCCATTTCCAAGCTGATACCCATTTTTCTATTAATAGATTTGAACAGAGTGTTTTCAGGGAACAAGCACAAAAGCAGGGCCTATTGGTCTGTCTCTCTTCTTATGCACTTTTGCTAATGCATGTTTGTCATGGGACACTGTGACACACAGCTTCTGGTTTACTTTGCCATCAAATCCCCAGTGATAAGCAGTTCCCACTTTGGCACAGCATTAATGAGTTCTTGCAGTTGACTCTGGAACAGTCTGATGTCAGCACTCTTTCTTACTGGAGAAGGCACGTGAGTGAATGATAGCTATGTTCACAGAGGCTCACTCACTGAAGGCCCTGGGATGAGAGCTGGACGGCAATTTAGCTTTAGAAAAGTTTGATTAATAGCCAACAGAGTTGGTGCCATATAAAATATGGCAGCAGCCTTTTTTTTATTACAGTATTAAGAAAAACATCCTTCCCCCAGTTTAGAGATTAGATTACTTATCTTGAATGTCTGAGGTTCTTTATGATGCCCTAGGAATTCTATCTTCTTAAAGCCAAGCCTCAGATGGAAGAATATGCTTACAATCGCTAGACACTAAAATTTTATATATTTTATTTACCATTATCATTTGTCTGATATCTTTACTCTACATTCAGCCGTCTATCTCCCTTCTGACTACAGGAAGCCAGCTACTCCTAAACTGGAATCTTGTGCTGCTGATGTAAATTACAGTGAGATCAAAGTCACCTCATAGGACAGCAGAATCATTACAATTAGGGCATAGCATGACATTTGCATGACATTTCTGCTTCTGAGCTTGCTTTGCTGTCCCTGCTGCCTACAATGCCTTCCTCTCTTTTCTGTAGTCCTCCAAATCCATCCAATCCTTCCAAGCTCAAGCCAAATCCCTCCTTGATGAACATAGCCCCCACTGATCATGCCTGTCTCTAAGTCCTGTGTCCCTTTCCTCCGCCACACAATCTGGCACTGTCTGTTTCAGAGTTTTTATTTATAAACGGCTTGTCTTAACTGTTGCACTCATATAACTTTCGCCCTTTCTGATGATAATTCACTGCCTCTTTTAAAATATTTTCCTAAACTCATGGTATCTCATGTAAGAATCAGAAATTACTTTTTGCGGTTCAAATTGCAAAAGCATCTAGTGCTGACAGGAGCATTGCTCTCGGTGTTGGCTGAAATGGAGACACAGCATGAGGACTGCAGAAGAAAAGCAAGAGGGGGGGTTCAGAGCAGTTTCTTCCAAATATAGCAAGAAGAGGAAGTTTAGAGTGATTTCATTCATTTGAAAATAAACCCAACATACACATCTGTAAAATTTCAAAATCGATTAGATGAGGCAGAGTCTCAGCTCACAACCAGAAGGAAAGAGAAAAGAAACAGATCTCGGGAAATATAGCTGTAGCTATCCTAAATATTGTGGGTGGAATGCTTTTACCTTTGTTAATGGCATTAAGATTGATGATAAGATTCGTGTTGTTGAAATGCTCTTAATAGCTCTGCCTCTAAGGGCAGTTCAAAAACAAGCCCCAAAAATGTCATGTTTCCCCTATTCGCTTATACCCTTTTACTTGACTCAGAAAAACATGCCCAAGACATATACATTGACAAAGAGAACACAACCATTTTCCATCACTTTTTTCTCCTTGATGATAATGGCTGAGACAAGACCAAGTGTTGAAAAGACTTTATTTTGATGTATGAAGAGGAAATGTAGCTTAAACCTGCTAAAGCCAAAATCCTACTGCTTGAAATATCCAGAGGACAAAAAAGTGGCCACGTGAAGAGTAATGTGGGATGCCATAGAACACAGCAGCAAGAATGACACTGTAAGGTAAGCCCTGCTACCATCAAAGGCTTACTGTGTTTGAGGTGCAAATATTTTTTTGTACACACACTCTCTCTGCACCATGTGCTAGGTCATGTGTTCACAGGGCAATCAGGAAGCATTCGGCTTCTGTGACTCTGAATGACACTCCCATTGTTAGGCTCTGACATAAAGTGTTTATGCAGGGCTTGGGGCTAGAAAACTGAATTCACACTTCTCTACATATTATATTGTGTTGGCATCTCAGATTACTTCTTAAAACACCACTATAACTGAATAAAATGGTTTTCACTTGGCTTTCTGTTCTGGGTTCCATGAAACTTTTGTCCTGTCAAAAGTTGGCAAATCCTCTTTTAGCTGCCAGGATTTGTGTGGAGATTTTACTCCTAGAAAATCCCTATTCAGTGTACCTGGGAAGCAAGAAATCAATAGCCAATCAAAATTAGTTTTTATTTATCAAAATGGTAGCATTGAAAGCAAAATGTAACAGAGCCCATTCCCTCTAGAGGAACACCTGACCCAGTCTTGATGGGGGAGTGGATGCTGAGCTAAGCCATATTGGGACCTTGGGACCTCCTGCCCTTGCTGGGGAGGAGATAAAGTGATGGAGAGAAGAGAGAGTGACTGAGAGGGGCGGGAGGGGGATGGGAGTTTGAACAAGGGGATATATGGATAAGAAATGAGACTTTATTCATAATAAAAGAGAGAAAAAAGAAAGCAAAATGTATTTGGATAAGAAGCTGTGCATTTTCAAAGATCTAGTAGCATAATCATATAATAAATATTTAAACTTTCTGCCTTTATGTTTCTGGTGAGTCTTTTGAAGGCCTTATGGTAGGTGTCAGCTACTTGTAATAAAACTGTAAATGCCTCCCATCAAGGTGTATGTTTTCTATTAGAGGAAAGTCCATGACAGTAAAATTCTGTATGAGCAGAAGGATTTGTAAGTGATACTTAATAGTTCATTTAATTTAAACTAATGGGCATCTAATAAAATTAACTTTTAGAAAATCCAAATATTTGAATAATCTTTAACTTTGTTAAACTAGAATGTGACTTGCACCAACTGGGACTGGATTTAATAAATTCCTACTGATGAAAAGAATGGATACTCTTAACAATAAAAATATGTTCTTTGTCACTATTTCCCTAATATTGACTGGTTTCCCTTCTTTTTGTGACTAGAACAAAATTGTATCAAAATGACTCATTACATTGAATATCTCCTAAATAAAGCCTCAATGTGTCAGCAGAAATACTGAAAAACAATGGGAGAGTAACTCAGGGCTGGAGAGATGGCTCAGTGAATAAGAACCCTGGCTGCTCTTTCAAGGGAACCAGGTTCAATTCACAGCACTCACATGTTAGCTCACAACTATCCATAGGTCTACTTCTAGGGCATTCTGTAGCTTCTTCTGATGTCTGCAGATACCACACACACACACACACACACACACACACACACACATACAGACATACACAGACACATACACACATACATACACACATACAAACACACACACATATTTAGGCAACAATTACACACATAAAGTAAAATAAATAAATCTAAAAAATCAAAAAAAAATAACTTCTTAAAAATAGTGCCTGCCTGGGATTTCATACTGATCCATACACATCAGAAACTCTCATTTGTAGGTAGAAAGTCAGTGTGGAAATAACAGCAGTTCACTAAAAGTGAAAGAAGAATCTGAGAGGTAGAGCCTTCATTAATGTCCAGTCAACATAGCTGTTACCAACATTTACATATTGATGGTCAGACCTGTCACCTGGAAAGTGCATACTTTCCATGTCCCATCCTATCCTTTGCCAATAGCAAAGAGTGAGTTGAAAAGTCTCTACTTGGCTTGAAGCTTCTTAAAAATCCATCTTACACACAATAATGAAATGATCTTTCTGTCCATAATACAGAGGCTAATACTACAGAGCCAATCACCATTAGTGGGAAAAACACAAATGTTCAGTTATTCAGAAGCAGCCTTCTGGTATACTGGCCTATGTCCCCATTAGGTATTCTATTTTCTTATTGCACTGAGAACAACTGAGCTTCACATATTTTTAATAAAAATTTCAGCTTTACTAGTAAGAGACATAAGGGGAATGCAACTCCAAATTTATGATTTTGTATATGTGATATGTAATTCAAGTGTCTTGGTTTGGGTTTTTATTGCTGTGAAGAGACACCATAACTACAGTGACTGTTATGAAGAAGAAAATATGTAACTGAGGTAGCTAGTTCACAGTTTCAGAAGTTCAGATCATTTATTTGCAATGATGGAGAGCCTGGTGGCCTGCAGGCAGATGTGGAGCTGGGCTAAGAGGGCTGCATCTTGACTAAGAGGCTGCAGGAAGTTAACTGACCAGCTCACTGAGGGAAGCTGGAGTAAAAGACCTCAAAGCCCGCCCCCACAGTGACATACTTCCTGCTAGAAGGCCACACCCCTAGTAGTGCCAGTCCCTATAAGCTTATTGGGAGCCAAATACATTCAAACTACCACAACTAGTTTACAATAGATAAAATGAAGTTATTCCTCACAAAGCTATAATCTGTTTGTATGAGCATGGAAACATTTTCAAATAATAAGAAAACTTTTATACTAATTTATGAAGATGAAAAACTTGAAAAGTCAACTGACATATCAATAAATTATAGTAGACAAGTGACAGGATTTTAAAAACACATTTAAATAAACCTGTAAGATTATACTTAAATCAAGAGTGGTGGTGCATATCTGGAGTTTTAGCATGTAGGGGGTGGATGCAGGAGGATGGACACACTTTGAGACCAGTATGGTTACATAGAAATTTTGAGGCCATTCAAGTCTACACAAGGAGAGTTTTTCTTAAAACATGAGCAAAACAAAATTATAATGAAAAGACATTAGCACACATTTTAATGAATAATGACATCTATGTACTTACATTTCTCAAATATTTACAAAATGAACAAATGTCTCATTTGTGAGCTTAAGATCGCCTATAAATACACAAGTTGATTAAACTTGGTACCAATTTTATATCTGCTAGGAGCTGTACTTCCACACAGCTGCTGATTTTCAGATGAAAAAACTCTAGTTGTTTCAAACCATTGAACATGATAATAGCAAAAATGAGATTGGTCATTAACTCTAGTAACTGTCTTTGCCTTCATCTCAGGCTTTTAGTTAACCAAATGAATTAATAACTGCTAGCTCCTCCAAAGAGTTATTACTTAATTTAATCTGTGCAATCTCATGGACAAATCCAAGTTTCAACTACCATCTCAGTGCAGATGGCTTTTTTAGTCCATATCATCAATCTTGACTTGTCTCTGGAGCTATCAGTTGGCACTCCCTGCAGTCTTTAACTTTGTGCTGCCTGGCTCCTGATCCTTCATCTAAATTTCACCAATTGTCTTTAAAAATAATATATTATGGGGCTGAAGAGCTGGGTCAGCAGTGACTTGAACATGCTATTCTTGCAGAAGATCAGAGATCAGTTCCTTCCACCCACAAAGGGATCCCACAACTTCCTGGAACTCCAGACCCAGGAGATTTGAAGTCCTCTTTTGGTCTCTTTGGGAACTCACAAAGAATTGGCATAATACAGACAAAGACTTATATATGAGTAAAACATTGTTTAGATAATACCTTATCAAGTCCTATGCTTTTGTCTCTAACGATTTTCAACAATGTACTTACTCTTTCTATCTTATTCGCCCTGATTTCTTCAACTTCTTATTATACTTATCTAAAAATAATTCAGCCAAGCATAGTGGTACACACCTGAAATCCCAGTAGTTTGTATGCTGAGGCAGGAGATTGCTGCTAGCTAGTTCAAGGCCAACCTGAGCTATACAATGATTGATAGATCTGCAAGGGATACATAGAAAAACTCTACCTCAAAATAAATAAATAAACAAACAAACAAACACATAAAAATACAACGAACTTATTAGCTAATTGAACAGCTAAATAACTCAGTGCTTTGCTTTTATTTAATAAGTAGCAGCATCTCTGCCTAACTGGGTATTCTGTGTACAGATCCTTTGCTGAATATACATTTTTCAGTCTAAAATTTTTCAAATATTTCAGTGTTGTTTAAAGAGTATTGGTCCAGAGAGATAAAAAAAAAATGACTTCCACTAGCTGAATACACACACACACACACACACACACACACACACACACACACACACACACAAACAAATATAATACACTTAAAAATTTTAAGTTCAATACTTTCTCTTTTATATCTCATATTTTCTGTCTTCTAAAGTATTCTGCTTAACCCACTTTTTTCCTATAAGTTTTATGGCTTTAACTGTGTTATTTAGTTTGATCTGTGAACCATTTTAATTCTCTAAATGATATAAAGTGTAACAGAATGTTTATCTCTTCTTTTTTTTAAATGTCATTATCTACTTGTTCCCCAATGAAGACCACTAAGCAAGGGTAGCAATGCAGTTTGATTGTCATTCGAAGTTGGTCACTCTGTTTGCTATTTAAATGAGTAAGTTAAAGTCCTTAAAAAGCTGGCAGGGCATAGTTCCCCCCAGCAGGGCATAGTTCCCCCCAGCAGGGCATAGTTCCCCCCAGCAGGGCACAGTTCCCACCAGCAGTTACTAGCATCCACAGCTTAGGAGTTCACGAAGCTTCTGCACACTTTAGTTTCTGCTCTATGGTCTCTTTTTAAATCTCAATCATTTCTCCTCATGGTAAAGAAAGGAGTCAGTGGTATTGTGGAATATGAAGATAAAAGAGAAAAGTTTGAGTGAGGTAAGAAAGCACTGGAAATGTATTCATAATATGAGACATATTAGCTTAAAAAATGAAACAGTATTTGATCTCTAGTGGTCACTTTGCCTTCATCTTTTATCATCCTTGACAGTTCTCCAGATTCAGAACAAACACACATTCACAGTACTACCTTGAACCTCAAGTTAGCTCCATGTTACCTTTGAGTTACATTCAATATCCTGAATTTTCAATGTTTGCAGTTTTATAGCAAAGCAATGGCTAATACTGTCTGATAAAAAAAATTGACTGCTCCAATAAGTATTTGCATATAAAAGTGTAAATTGTAAGAAAAATTATATGTCATCATTTGATGAAGAATAGGTTGTAATGAAAACAATGAATCACTTTGAACTGCCCCTCTTTGCTAATCATTTAAAATGAGTTCCTTAAGGGCAGACTTCAGGGCTTTGTTTGCTTGTTTGTTAGTTTGTTGCTTTCCACTGTGCATTCCTTCTAGGAACAATGCAATGACTGCAGCATACTGTCCACATCTAAACTCACTGAGCACAATTCACATGAATGAAACCACACCCTTTAAACAATACAGTAACAAGCTCATATTCAGATGAAGAGTGCTCCTTTATTTCTACACTTTGGAAGCAACACAGAGATGATTTCTAATCTCCCCCCTCTGCCACTGCCATATGCTCTGAAATTTAGGCTAGAGGGGCAGATGTGTAATCTGGGAAAAATCCAAAATAAAAACCTCCTTGGAGCCAATGGTATTGTGTCTGCAATGCCAGTCTAGATAGTATGCCCAGAAATTCTAATTCATGGAAACAAAGCACAAAGAAAGGAGAAAAACAAAAGTCTATAGACTTCTAAAGCTACAACAGGCAATTAGCATATCATCTATTCAGTCTCTGCTGACTGAAGTCATATTTCCAGAGGACTGACACGGCTAGCCGTCACCTTCCTGGACTCCTGATGCAATGGCAGCTCTTCAGCTGTGTGATGAGAGTGGTCTTGGAGCAAGTCAGTCTCCAAGCTCACTACCCACCTCGTGGTAAGCCATGCCTTAAGTGACTAGCAACTTGTATGAAAAACTCACAGGAGCATCAGGATTTCTGTAGTGTGGAAAGATCAAAGTCCAGAGCAGGAGAGATAGCTTTAGTAAAGTGCTGCATTGTAAGCCCAAGAAGCAGACCTGAGTTTCATCCCTATAACAAATATAGATGTGTGTGTGTATTAATATACACACACATATGTACATACACCTGCACATATATATACACACATATGGCCAGGAGTAGTAGGAAATGCTTGCAATCCCAGTGCTGAGGAGGCAGAGACAGGTGGATCCCTGGGGCTTGCTACTCAGCTAGCCTAGTCTACTTATCCTATTATGGGTTAATGAGTGACCCTAGCTACCCCCCCAACCCCCGATCCCCAAAAGGTATGTATACAGCACCAGAGGAGTGATAGTTGTCATATGATTGTTTCCCTTGGCCTCGAATTGAACACACACACACACACACACACACACACATATCATTTGTCACAAAAGTGAGCAAGGGAAAGAATGGCTTTTGCTTGGAAGTACAGAGCTGGTTTAGAGTCAGTTTGAGACCTGAAGGATTTACCAAACAGTCTTCTCACCTATCAGTCTTTGAACGAGGTCACAAGGACTCATTCTGAAGAACATTCAGAGGTTCAAAAGAAACCCTGATCAGTATATGATCCATAGTCCACATAAGCAGTGAGGATAGATAGCCAGATAAGCCTTGTCTTCCCCTATTTTACGGCAGGGCACCTTATAATCCGATAAAAGCTCCTCTGTGAACCCTATTTTATTTCTTTCTATACCAATGAATCATTATGAGTATCTCTAGACAGAGCAATAAACCATAGCTTGCAACTACAAATATAACTACAACTTTTTATTGTGTAGTTTCTTATTAAACAGAATTTCCCATTTCTACATTTCCCAGGGTATTATGGGCAACATTCTCCACCTTGTTGCCATATCTTATGAGTTACCATAATTTCCTAAACAGTTTTGCATGCCAAATATGAGTTGGAGCTAATGAAACACAACCATGCCTGGTACCAGGTATGTTCTCATCCACAGCAAGCCCAGAGCCTTATTTGAATTTAGTTCTTTTTATAAAGGTATTAATGCATGGTTTTCTAAAGAAATTTCCATCAACAAATAATTAATGGATTCATAATTTTGCTTCCAATAGCAAATCAAGTCTCAAGATCTGATGATAAAATACAATTATATCCTGGTTAAATAAAAACATATATGCATTTAAATGGATTATTCTGCTCATGGGAAATGAAAGGAAATCCTTAAGCGAGGCTTTTTGACAAATAAAATTGAACACAATGAAGACCCAAGAGTAAATGGTAGAAAATATCTAGACTTAGGGTTTAAGATGGCCTTTCTGGTGAATGCTGGGACTAGGGGTGGGAAGCCGGGACAGAGGATGAATCTTCAAGGATCTTACAATCAGGTCAAAAGTGGGAGGAGTCTAAGCAGTGATTTCAGCCTTAGTAGCAGGGTTGCTGGAAAACCTACTGATGCCCTGAATGTGCTTCTTCCAACAAAAGAGTCTGGCTCCTAAGAGGGAAACCAGCTAAACAGTCATAAGCATCTACCATGTGTTTGAGAATTTCAGGCACATCATTAACAGCTTAAGGTAGTCAATTAAATTTATTTTATTCCAAGAAATTAGAAAATGACATGGAAGTTATCCCAAGTCAATAATATCTCATAAATTCTCCAGAATAAGCAAACTAAAACTCTGCAGGAAAGCAAAGGTAAAGGCAAGCTAGTTTCTTCAATTTTCTCCCACACAAGAGTCAATCAAGCATGGGTACCCATGCTTCTCACACTCAAGTCAACCATGAATGAACATCCACACATAAAGGAATGAGTGATTCTTATACTTTGGAAGCAACAGGAAGAGTATCAGAAAGAAACATAAATAAAACTTAGACTCTCAAGTGAACTTAGAAAATGAGTTTGGAGAAATTACTCAGAACAGAGTACAAAGTCAAGAAAATAGAGAAATTATGGACAAGGATTTAATGGACATTATTTGCTGTAGTCTCACACATACATACTAAATATTGGCAGCAATACAGTAGGTGTTCCAATAGAAAAGACATAAGACATATTAGAAGACACAATTTCTTCCCATTTATGAAACATATTAACATATGTCATTGGATGTATACTGCATACCAAGAAGGCATATAAAGAAATATGAAGTTACATGAAAAGGATCATAAAGGAATATTCATAAAGTTTTAGAAAGTAACAAAAATGAATGCAAAGACAATAGAGTTTAAAAATATATAGAGAGAAGGCTGACCACGGTTAGAACAATACTAAGGCTGAGGACTGGATTTCCACAGTAGAAGCCAGAAGTCAGTTTTTAAAACTAAAAAGGAGAAAAAGGAAAAACTAGTGTGCTTTGAGTCTAACATTGAATAGTCAAGGAAACTAGCTGTCAGGGAAAAGACATTTTCTGAAAATCAAAACAGCACTATCGGTACACCATCATTAGGAGAATAAGACATACTTCAAAAGAAGGAAAATGGCCCCAGAAGGAAGCCTGAGATTCAGAGAATTGTGAGGGAAAAACCTTAAATACTTGTATAAATTTGAACAAACATTGGAGGTATAAAACACATATAACTTGTGGGATCAAGATATACAGAAACAAAGTAGAAAATATTAAAGTTACAGGAGCTAGAAATGCATATGAACTGCTAGATTTTATGGTGTGTGATATACTCAGAATGTACAGTTTTCAAACATATATAAGAAAAATGAAATAAAAATTCGCTTGCTTAAGTTGAAGAGTCATAGAAAGTATTTCAAATGGAAAATAAGATGATACGTGCAAATTTAAATATATAAGCAATTATAATAAATATAAATGTACTAGAATATCAGAGAGAATTCAGATTGTATCCAAAGCAAATGTAGCTACTTGTTAGGATAACACGCACATATTAAGTATAAGGGCATGGGACATTTGAACATAAACAGATGAAGTAAAGTTCCAGTGAGATGGCTCTGTGTACAAAAGAAGGGTAACCAGAGTTCGACCCTAGAACCCAGGGTTAAAAATCCAACTCCTCAAAGCTGTCTTGTGAATTTCAAAATTTTTTGTGACCTATGTCACACACCAATACACACACATGCACACACACACACACACATACACACACACACACACTGACATTTTGCAGAAGACTGTAAAGGAAATATATGAGAAAAGTGATAGGCTCTGAGGTCTTGTTAGCTATTCCTTTTAGATGGAGACCACAAGGAAAGTCTTTGTGAAGAAAGCACATTCAATTGGAGGACTGGATCAGGGGGCATCCATGTGACAAAGGGGAGATCATGCTGAGAAGAAATGAGAGGCAAAGGTCTCACAGAGAGAGCAAATGGTTTGCTGCAAAAATATAAGGAGTCAATGTCCCTAAAGAGGAACTAGAATGACAATGTAGAGGCATGCTGAGTAGAAGAGGCATGCTTGGGGCACCATAATAAAACATCTGGCTCACTTCTCTAAGTGATGAGAGGCCACAAAAGCATTTGGAGCAAATGAGGGACATTGTTGAATCCAGGATTTTCAGCTTTCCTTTGCTCCTATGTGGAGAACCTGATCAGAGTGTAGGGATGGTAAAACTGACCTAGTCAAGAGACTAGACTTTTCAGGTCCTTCAGGTGATGGCAGTTTAGGGAATGATAGGAAGTATCCTGTAGGGTCACTGTTTTGAGACATGAATGGGCATAATTAAGAAAACACAAAGTCCAGGCTATCTCTAGAGTTGGTGTCTTGCCAGACCTATGTAGAAAGCTTGTTGAGTGCAACATTGACATGTTGAAAGAAACTCAAACTCAGCAAGCAATATGAGGGGCCACAGAAGCCTGTGTTCAACTATAAAGGAAGAAAAAGGAACCTAGTGTGTGTCTTAAGTACCACAAAAGTCCATGAAATGAAAGGCATTTTTTTTTCAAACATGTTTCCAGAGCATAGCGTAGTTTATGACAGCATTAGTTTTCTGACAGAGCATACAAGAAAGATTTCTTAAAATTCCTTAAATTTTAGCAACTTACATTATTATTCATCATCATTGGCACGTTCATGTAGTGTTCTCTACTCTTTTATTGTATCAGTTTTCCTTGAACTAACATGTGCATGTGTGTATGTGTACATGTGTGTGTATGTGTGGGTGCACAAGCACATGTGTGTTCTCCTGTGCATGCACATGTGGAAGCCAGATGTGTGTAGGGAATTTTTGTGTGTGTCACTTGATTCTTTCTCCACATGATTCTTTTGAGACAGGGTCTCCATGAACCCAGAGCTCACCATTTTGTCTAGAATGGTTGGTTAGCAACCCTAGTGATCTATCTGCCTTTCAATGCTTACTGAAACTATGGTGACAGGCAGGTACAACTGAACCCAACTATTATGTGGTTTCTGGAGATCCAAAGTCAGGTTCTTATGCTTGCAGAGTGAGTGCTTACCTACTGAGTCACTTTTTCCAGCTTCTAACATGCTGTTTATATAAAGACATTAATAGTTCTGTAAATGGAAAAACAGTATTTTCTTAATAGGCATTAATACAAATACACACTTTTAACAAAGCAAAATATATTTCCCTATATAAACCACTTAAGATGAGTCATAGATGGCCAGACTACTAAATCAACCACTAGCAATATTTTCTCTTGAGGCCCCTTAGTACAGGAAGTAAAATGGCTCCATCACCATTTTGAGGCCAATATTTCTGAATACCTTGACAATTCACTCACTAATGGTAAATCATGATAATTTTACAAAATAATATGCCATTTTATTATGATTATGTTTTCTACAGTTGTGGTTTGGTTTGCCTGCTTTAAAAATGCATGATTAAAAAAAATCTCGATTAATAAAGTGTTTCTGAAAGCAGGTAATTTTCAATGGCTTGGCTACATTTTTATGGGGGGCAGAGTTGGTAAGTTGCTTTGTGTGGACATCCTATTTCTCATTGCCTGTAAAGTGGAGATGGATTTTCATTTGCAAGAGTAATCTAGGTTGTTTAAAGTTTTCTGTTTAATTTTGACATATTTACTATCAGCCTTTCTTAATGTTAAATCTGCTTTTTATTGGATACAGTTGGGCATCACGGACCTTTAAAAAGATCCTTTTTTTATATACAATACCACAAGGGTGCACTATTAAATATATTACAAGGACTAAGTTCTTGCCCCCTGGGATATCATAATTGACAGGGATTTTTTTTAATATTCTCTAAACATGTTTTCCATTATGGCTCTCTTTTCCGCAAGTAACCAACAAATGAGGGGTCTCATAGTTAAGCCTTTTTCCATTCTTTGTGCAGAAATGCTTCTTTCCCCACGAAGATTCCCTGTGTAGCTCAGGGACTGAGTATTTCATTTTCTTCCTGCAAACTGCTGTTTTTTTCTTGCGGTTGTTTCCTCTGCATATCATCTTTGCTGGTCTCTCAGTAAAATCTGCCGATTAGAACATTTTTCTTGTATGACTAGGAAAGTGGTACTCTATACAGTGTTTTGCAATGTGTACAATAAGCATATTTTTGACCTTCATTTCATGTCTTAGTAATCAGCTCCTAAAATATATAGGTCTCTAAAATGGTGACTCTTCCCATGTCTTCACGAAATGACAGACAGCTCTTAGGTATTCTCTGAATGGGGACTGAGATCAGGAGAACTAGTCAAGTATTAGGTGATTGAAACTTTATTCCTCACTCCATATCTGGAGAGGAGAAAGGTCTCACAGGCTGAGGTGATCATAACTGGCCAATGACTTGATCTGTTGTGCCTGTGAAGTGAGGCCACCATCACAAATCCCTCTGAGGCAAAGCTGTTAAAGAACAGTCAGACTACTGAACATATGCTGAAGAGCATTGGGATCCAGGACACATGGAGAGAGGCAGGAAGTCTGGACTTCCCCCATACCTGTCTACCCTCCTCTCCCAATTCTGGCCGCTATCTGTATCCTCTGTAATATGTCAAGTGTTTCCCTGACTTCTCGGAGCTTCTCTAAGAATTAATTGAACCTGATAAAAGGCTTGTCAGATCCTGTTTTTTGACTTGTCAGAAGAATAGGTTATTAGGACAAGAAAGTGTAAAAAAGATGAAAGATGTAAAATCAGAATCCAGAGATATATGCAGCCGAACAAGATGTGTGCGGATAAAGATTGGTTAAGTCAGAGAGTGATGGTGGCAAAAGGTAGACAGTAGGTCATAGCATGGTGACAGGGACTTAGCACAGATATCGAGAGCAGGAACAGAATTCACTTAATCTGAATCATCCTTGAAATGAGTATCTTTTGATGCTTCCTAGCCTCATGAAAAAGAGTGCATTTCATTTATGAACCCCATATATATGTGCATACCCAAACCTATCTCATTTTCATATTTCTCTGGTTGAGCTTTAAACTTGAATTTCCAGTATAATTTGTTAACGATTTTGGTTGAGAAAATTAAACATTTAAGCCCATGCTAGACTACAGATATATGTATCCTCATTAGTTAATACAGAAAGAATAAACTTCCCATATATGTTTGAGATACAAAGTTGGCAGTCCAGAATCTTTCTGGATCACTGGAGTTAGAGAGTCTTGGTTGCTTAATTTAGTTTTTTTTTCCCACATAAAATGCTTTGTCTTCAAAGAGTGATCTAACTTTTAGTTTCTAATGTTAAAGTCCTAAAGTAAGTTCCATGCTTTAAAACACAGTAAATTTTATTTTTAAAGATAAAATGTCTGATTCTGAATAATGAGAGAGATGGAACAATAAAATCTTGTTATGAGAATCTCACTGTTGTAGAAGTTCTGGGCTTGGCTTACTACATCTTATAATGTAGATCAATATATACAGGTAAGGGTAGACAAGAAAACAGAAACAGACTATATGAATAACTTCTTTGAAGAAGTTCTTGTTCATCATATGTGCCCATCTTCTTATGATGATGTATTTAGTTTTTTCTCTCAATATAAATGCATAGAAAAAAAATAATTCTGAATCTCCGTAGAAGTTGTTACTGTGTTTTAAAGTAGTTATAGGTGTTTTTTTTAAGTTTTTTTTTGTAATTAAAAGAATGTCTTAAAAACATATTTAGAAATTTTAGAGTTTCTAAGATTTTTTTGAATTGTTTAAGTAAGGAGAAAACAATACCATAAAGGAAGGCAGAGTCGCGTTCCACAAAGTGGTTGAAATCCTAGACCTCATTAGGCAGGGGGATTGTGCCTTGTAAGTTTAATAAATAGTGATTTGGAACCAATAATTTCAAATGTGTTTCTAAATTCCAGAGAGAACATCTACATTTAAGAAAATAGTACTAGACAGCCACATGAAGACTGGCAGGTGCATGCCAAAGGGGTGTTTGATGTCAAAACTTCATGTGGTGTCTGTGCACCCAACGAACTTCCCAGGAGTTCTGTGACAGCAGGAGCATGTACTCAAAGCAGAGTGACAGAATATTAAAGGACATATTATCCGTGCTGTGTCAGTAACTCCATCTTTCTACTGTTCATTCTGGATTTGAGGAAACCCAGAGGGCATGAAAGGTCATTAAGATCATGAAGCCATCCACTGGCCGAATGAAGTCAACAGATCAAGAGGTGCCATCTGAAGCTCAGGTCTTCAGTGAAGTCCCTTTCATGAGACTATTTTTTTTTTTGAAGTCTTAGATAACTCTAGAAAATCAGCTGGTTGGATAGGAAGAATATTGTGCTCCATTCAGTTCTCATGTTCTGTGACCCACAAATGGAGAATTGAAGATTGGTCTTAGAAAATGGTAGCTTACCTGTCATCTGATTCTTGAATGTGGCATATCTGTTTGTGTCTGTGTCTGTATAATGTATATGTAATACATAAATAAGAGTTACTATACATATATATTACATACATAAGACATATATATATATATACACACTTGGTTTTTTAAAAATCATTTTTGAGTTTTTGAGACAGAGTCTCACTATGTATTCCAGGCTGGCCTTGAACTCATGGCAATTCTTTGGTCTTTGTCTCAAGTACTAGAATTACATGAATATGCCACCATACCCAGCTTAAAATAAAAGTTTTCAGTTACCTATTTTTTCTGTGACTTATATCCCAATTCCTCTATGGGTAAACTGTTACCCATAGTGTTTCTGTTTATCTTGGACAGTTAACTTATCAACTCTACAAATCAGCATGTACTGGTTGAACATCAGAAAATGGACACCACACACATCCTTAAGTTTCTCATGCTTTCTAGGGACATTTTCATCCACACTGCATGTGTACCCACTCCTCTCTGTAGTCTAAGCTCACTCTCTCAAAGCACCTGCTATAGTACTACCCTCTTAATTCTGCACCTCTAAAAAAAAAAGCCTCCTTCCTGTTTCTTCTTTTCCAAATATCTTCCTCTTAACTCACAGACACAGCTTCGGGTATTTAATTAATGGAACATGAACTAAACCAATAGAAACCAAGTTTTCCTGTATTCCCTAGATACATCTCCATTTTCTCTTAACCTTTTAGAAAGATCATATATTTTACTCTGAACTTTCTTGAAAGATCACGTAAGTCTTTTCTATCTCTTATTCATACTCAAGGTACTATCTTGTATGCTCAATCTCCACCCCTACTTCACACAAAGCCTACCGAAACTAACTCCAGCTAAAGTCACCTTTCAGTTTATATGTATAGTGAAAATTTTGGCATTTTCCTACCTTGGGACCATTTTACTTTCCAAATTCCTTTTTGTTTTTGCACGTGCATGTATGTTTAGCCTTTGTGTGTGTGTGTGTGTGTCTTTGAATATGTGAAGGTAATACATGTTGTGGGTGTGGATGTCTGTGTCTGATCTAGAGTATCATCTTTCATTTCTCTTACATCTTATTTTCTGAGGTGGTGTCTCTCCCAGCACCCCTAACTTAGAGTTCTGGCTAAATCTAGCTAGTTTGCTCTATCTTGGCCTCTGAAAGACTAGGATTTTTGGTTTAGATTCAAGCTGGGCTGCCATGACCATGTGGTTCTACTTGAGTTCTAAGGCAACAAAACATTGTTCTCATGCTTGCATATACCAGGCCATATTCCTAGTACTCAGTTTACAAATTCTTGATTTCATATTTCATCAAAGAAAGCTATGATAAAGAATGACCCATTCAGGCCAAGAGGAGCTGAACATTTTCTCTCTTCAGACAAATTAGGACCAGTTCTCTTGGTAACTTCAGAGCCATCTAAACAAAGCAGGCCCATCACTACATCTGCTTTGTCATAGAGAAGCTACGAAGATCCTGGCCTGCCTTTTCTGGGCTAAAAGGCTTACAGTACCCTCCAGCATCAGTGGGGCTCACTCTAACTCTCTCCTCCATCTCACACTTGTCTTCGTGAACCTTCCCACGGCTGTTAAAATGCTCTTCAATTTCAATCTCACCACTGAAATTCTCCTGCCTCTTGGTCTTAATTGAAGTCTAGCTTACCACTCAGAATCTTGCTTCTCTTTAGCCCTCTCAAAGCAAGTTTCTCACTTAAAGTGTGGAGATTGGTGTTAGGAGGAGGCTCTACTTCTTCCTTATCCTTCATTTCCACTTTCTGTGCACTGTTCCTCTACCGTTGTGTACAAATGTCTCCTTCACAGTTCCTTTCAGATTGCCACACTCTGTCTATTCCTACTTATCTTGCTTCCTCCCTCTCCAGGTAATTAACGTAAGTCTCCAGCATGTAACTTATGGATTTACTTCTTTTTCTCAACTAGTTCTATCTTATTACCCTTGTCAAAAATGCATACCACAGGAAACTACTGATCCACAGAAGATTACAGGCACATAAATGATACATGGTCCTAACTCATGGGTTGATGTTAAACCTATGCTCTGTGTGACTGAAATCAGAAGGGCCAGACTGCTTGTACATTAGTGATTAACATGCCAATGTTTACTCTTGGTTTTCTTATGCAACATAGTACAGCAGTAGCTGACTGGCAAAGATCAAAAGCACACCAAATCTGTTTTACTCATCTACTAGATTTATTTTCATATAAAGATGTATCTCGTTCTTTCCATTCCCAGCGCAGCCATGGCTCGTGGTCCCAAGAAGCATCTGAAGTGCATAGCAGCTCCAAAGCATTGGATGATGGATAAATTGACCAGCGTGTTTGCTCCTCGTCCATCCACTGGTCCTCACAAGCTAAGGGAATGTCTGCCTCTGATCATTTTACTAAGGAACAGGCTTAAGTATGCCCTGACTGGAGATGAAGTTAAAAAGATTTGCATGCAGCGATTCATTAAGATTGATGGCAAAGTCAGGACCGATATAACCTACCCTGCTGGCTTTAAGGATGTTATCAGCATTGACAAGACTGGAGAGAATTTCTGCCTGATATATGATACCAAGGGTCGCTTTGCCATTCATCGAATTACACGTGAGGAGGCCAAGTAAAAGTTGTGCAAAGTGAGAAAGATCTTTGTGGGCACAAAAGGCATCCCACATCTGGTGACCCATGATGCTCGCACTATTCTATACCCTGATCCCCTCATCAAGGTGAATGACACCATTCAGATTGATTTGGAGACAGGCAAAGTAACTGACTTCATCAAGTTTGACACAGGTAACCTGTGTATGGTGACTGGAGGTGCTAACTTGGGGAGAATTGGTGTGATTACCAACAGAGAGAGGCATCTTTTGATGTGGTTCATGTGAAAGATGCCAATGGCAACAGCTTTGCTACTCAGCTTTCCAACATTTTTGTTATTGGCAAGGGCAACAAACCATGGATTTCTCTTCCCTGAGGAAAAGGAATCCGCCTCACCATTGCTGAAGAGAGAGACAAGAGACTTACGGCCAAACAGAGCACTGGGTGAAATGGTCTCTAGGAGACATACATGCTGGAGGAGTATTTGTATTCTTGCTACAAGCCTTTCTAGGCAATGTACTAGATTAAACAGCATGATGAAACTAAAAAAAAAAAAAAATGTATCTCAAATCATTATTACCTAAATATATTTCTCTTCTTTCCATTTCTAATCACTTAAATATATATTCTCAACATTATATTTTCCTTATTTTTTTTATGTCTCTGCAACCACCAGAATACAAAAATGATTCTCCTTCTTCCTTTAATATGTAAACAGCAGTTCCAGTTCTCTACTTGGAACTGACTATAATTTATTGTATACATGCTAGTGTTTCATATTTGCTTATTCCTCAATGAGTTAGCTCATTGACCTTTTCTATGTCTTGATGTTATCTTCAGCTTCCCCAATCTCCTATGGGAACATATCCATTCTCAAACCTGACAGTAACTCACCATGCCAAAGACAACAAATTCTACCTCACCTGTGAGATTTCGGTACTGCCCTCGTCAGTGAGAATGCACTGAACTGATATCTGCTGGTTGTTTATACACAGTGATGTTTTTTCTAAGGCAGAATGATGTCTTATTTCCTCAGATTTCTAGCACAGAAAGAAGAATGCCAAAGTTCCTTATAGGTTCATGCTCTGGACTCTTGGCCTCCAATCATTGGTGCTACTTGAGAAGACTATGGGCCCTTTAGGGCAGTGTTGCTCAACCTCTGTGTCACGACCCCTTTGGGTGGTGGTTCAAATAACCCTTTCACAGGAGTCACCTAACACCATTATAAAACACAGATGTTTATGTCACGATTCATAGCAGTAGCATAATTACAGTTATGAAGTAACAATAAAATAATTTTTTGGTTGTGAGTCACCGCAACATGAACTGTATTAGAGCATTACAGCATTAGGAAGGTTGAGAGTCACTGATTTAGAAAGTACAACTTTGCTGGAAAAAGTACATCACTGGGAATGATGGGTTTTGAGAAATTATAACCTGGCCACACTTCCTGCTTGTTCTCACTGCTTCCTGTGTATAGATGCAATGTGATCAGCCAGCTTCCTGTTCCTGTTTATGCTGTGTCTTTCCTGTTACTAAGGAGTCTAGACCTCTGGAATCAAAATAAACTTTTATATTCTTAACTTGCTCTTGGTCCTCATGTTTATTATAGCAACAGAAAATAACTAATAGAGAGGCATTTAATATACATGAAGAGGAATAAAATAACTTATCTTGAAATTTAATTAGAAAGAATATCTATATTTAGTTATGAAGTTTAGAAGAGATATATACAAACCTGTTTATATTAAGATCTCATAAAAATAACTGGTTGGGTATATTTGTTTCTAATTCTGTTGATTCATCAAATTTTAGAGGCTACTATTACTATTCAGTAATCTTTAAAGCACAGAGAATGGCAAGGCTGCTTTCTAATCAAGTTTGTAGGTGATATATGCATGTTGCTTATTTTCTGATGATAATGCCCTAATCCTTTTGAAAAGTAAGCCAAAGCTGGAAGCAGGAAAATGTATATGTGCTGTAAAATAATCCTTTTGTACACTGTAAATATGTATTGCTTACATTGTTAATAAAAATCTGACTGGCTGATAGCTAGTCAGGAAAAGGTTGGTCAAGAGAGCCTGAGAGAGACAGAATGCTGGGATGAGGAAAGGCAGTGTCAGAGGAGTCTCAAGCAGACACAGACAGAAGAGGGGATGAATGTGTCATGCTCATAAAGGTATCTCCATGTGACAGAGCAGAAATAAGAAACATGGGCAAATTTAAAATGTAAGAGATAGCTAGTAACAAGCCTGAGTTATCAGCAGAGCATTTGTAATTAACATTAAGATTCTGAAAAGTTATTTGGGAAACAGCTGCTGAGATGCAGAAAAATTCTACATATATGTTTCTCATATTGAAAGTTACATCTAAACAATATAGCAAATGACAAAAGAACTGTAAAGTTCCTAGCACATAAACAGATATTTATGTTGTATTTTCCTAACTAAGTGATGAGGGAAAGAATCAAGGCTCAAGCCTACTAACCACTAACACTGAATTTTGATTTCTTTATCCACAGAAATCTCAAAGACTCATGGATAGCACCAACCCAACTAGAAAACACAAACATAAAAATGGCCATGGTTGGACATGTTATTAAGATAACACATTTCAATTTGGATTCTCTAAGAAAGGTAGAAACTAGGACAAATATAAAATTTCACTGAGTCATTTTTTTTCTTACAGTGAAGTCACTATCTAAACTCCTTTTTTCTTTAAAGGTGTTTATTTGTTTATTGCAACTTTCTGTTTGAAACAAGATGTCATTATGTGGCTCAAGTTGCCTGAATCTTCCATCTAGTCAAGGCTGGATCTGAACTCAGAATCTCCCAACCACTGTCTCCTAAGTGCTGAGATCATAGACATGCACCAACATACCCATCTTAAAAGCTCTAATATTTTACAAAGAAACTTCTTAGGTCACACTTGAAAAGAAGTCTATATGTTAAGATTATACACACTCCACTTAGAACAGAAAGGAAAGTCTGCCAAAGTAAGAACTTCTTATTAACTTCTGAGCTTTGTGACAAGAATGCACATCATAGACACTTCAACATAATTTATAATCAATGCACACACATTTTCTCTTTCCCATAACTCTCAACTTGACCCTCTCATTCATATACATACAGACTAGCATATTTCATTAGGAGAAACAAGCAAAATGATCACATTTAAATGTTGTTTATCTTCATGCAATTATCACAGTCTAGAATATGTGTTCCCTTTTCAGTTAGCCAAGTTTACAAAAGGAGAATATAGATGTTTATGATATGTGTTTTGACCATGTCTTCTCAATATAATGGACCTACATTCTCCAATATTATTATTTTGGGGACCACAGGGTGTTAGGAACAGACTAGGAAAACATGAATTGCCCTGAAGCACAATATCTGGGTTCACTCCCAAAGCCCACAGTGACCAGCTGAGAAATCAGGTTGAAATGCCCTGAGGTTCAATTTCTACATCAATCGTGTTAGCCACCAGTTAAACGTCATGGCTGTAAGGATCCTGGTATGCAGAAATCCACCTTAGTTGCTAATAAGCATATTTTCCTTAATTGATAAACTGGATTCAAAAGAGGCCTGTACTCACTGCCTGCCATAACTTTCACAGACTTTCCTGTTTTACAGCCATAGAGACAGGTATTTTAGAATATAAGAAATTAAAACAGAAATCGGAAAGCTTTTTAGTCCATTTTGCTAATTAATATGTCAGAGCTCGTAAAGAAGAAGTCCCTGGCTTTCTCAGTACTGCATCATCTTAAAGAGCTGGGTCAGCAAAGATCCCTGCAGACAGTCAATACATATTAAAATAGCTCAAGCAGTAAATCACAACAACAGAAAAAGAAGATGACACAGTAGGAAAAAAAAAAAAGAAGGAAGCAAAATTTATAAGCACCTTTCTACTGGATACAGGAGGAACACAGAACTATTGGTTGAGGTTCAGTATATAGAGAGGAAAGTAAGAAAGAAGTATCACAGATATCCTTTATCACCTTTACTACAGAAAATATTAAAGCAAAAGATTTAAATATCAAGTGCCAAATTGATTTTATTTTCTCTGACTTCTAAAGTTGCTTTGGAATACAGAAGCAATCGTAAGACTGATTATCTAATACCAAGTGGCTAGCACTAAAAACATATATGTAAAAGTAACATTATATAGACTAAGCAGGTTGTAGTTATGTTTCTAGGATCACACATACTTATGAAAACAATTAAAAGAAATGGGGCCATGAACTTGAGAGAGCAAGGGGAAGAAATGGAAGAGGTTGATGATCTAATAATATCTTAATAAAAATATAAAATTATACATTTTCTTGTTTAAATACATTTTTCTGTCATGCATTTATAAGAAATAAATTTTATTCAATTAGTAGACTGGGAAAGATGTTAAAATATTTTTCACAGCTCACTAAAACTTGTTCTATTTTTTTTTAAAGAAATTAAACCAAGTCTATTCTATTTCTAACTTCTCTGAGTGTGTCTTACCATACTGTAGACATAAAGACCTCCATTTATGTGGAGAAGATCCCACAAGATTACAGAATTCCCCAAGGCGATGGGATGGAATACACTCTTTCTCAGGGCAAGCTCATCCAGTGAGCAGGTTGCTATGGGAATCTCAAGAATAATGTGTTGATTCCAGAAGAAGTAAAGAGAACCACCATTTTGAGCCAAATATTATAGAAAGATTTATCTTACCTGGGCCTTTGATAGCCCTGAGGCATCAACCACTTAAAGATTAAGCCAAGGAAAGGGTGCCAAAAATCTTGTCACAAAAATGGGATGCACTCAAGCCAGAGCCGCAGATGGAACTTGGCATACAATGGCTCTCTTCTCACTAAGAAGCTGAGTCAGAGGAAAGCACAACTCAAATGAATTTATTAAACGCTGAGTATCTCCCAAATAAGATGGATGGTAAACTCAAGTCAGCATATACAATTTAATTTACTTTAACTTCCTGATAGTCTTGGATAATGTTAAAGCTGTCCACATTTCTGGAATTAAAAAGAAAGCTACTCTTCATAGCCAAAAAAGATGCTGATGTATTACTTAAGTATTCCAAAGACAGGATTTGGGGAAGGAAAAATCATACCTCAAGAAAACTTCAAGGGCTCACTTGAATATTGCCAGAATAACCTGGTCCTTTATAAGGTAAAATATATCCTGACAATTTGCAGCTACAGGGAACTCATGAAAGTTTGACATTGCAGATTTATTATCTATCTACCTATCTATATGTCTGTCTATCTATCTATCTATCTATCTATCTATCTATCTATCTATCATCTACCTATCTATCTAATTACCTTTTATCAATTATCTGTCTACCTACATGTAATCGATTTATTTGCTGTAAACTTTTTAATGATTTAACTGAAAGAACTTGTCAAGATTAGAGGAACCCTTAATCCCTAATCATTGCTCCACTACCTCCATCACCAACATCCCATGAGAAATTTTACATCAGTGGTTCTCAGTCTTCCTAATGCTGCAACCCTTTAACACAGTTCCTCATGTTGTGCTGATCCCCAAACATAAAATTATTTTTGTTGCTACTTCATAACTGTAACTTTTCTAATTATGAATTGTAACCCTGGGAAAGGATTGTCCAACCCCCAGAAGGGTTACAATTCAGTAGAGAACCACTGTTCTACATGAACATTGAAGACATATATGAGAGACAAATGTCTGAAGAAAATAATATTCAAGATACATATGTAAAAAAGTGGTGGAGGGTACATTCTTGGGCGATTACATACTTAGTCATATATTTTGTTCTAATGATGCTCTGTATTTTCCACAAGTATCTCTAATGTTGTATATGATACACTTGTTCACCATAATACATCAGTATATAATTATAGATGTTTGTTTAGCCCTCCTCATTTTAGGTCATGTTTGCTCTAAAGTTATCAATTTCTTACTTACCTTAATATTTAAGTGGCTGATACCTCAGTCCTCAAATCTTATCAGAGGTCCAGGTAAGATAAAGTTGATTTTCTCACATTTACATAAATTTAACAGATATTTAACAATAAACTCTCTGATGCAAGATGTAGTGGTCTCAAGATATAAGAACAATGATTGCTGGAATGATTATATATTAGTAACAAACCTTTATGTTATTTAATATATTTTAATTTTACATTTCACATAACATGAAGCTTGCTGGTACTATTTCCATCTGCTACCAGAAGTTGTTACACAGAATTTTATAAAATATCTATCTGCCAGCTATGAAATTCTGCCAATTTTGATTTTTCAAAATTTGTAAGGTCATTATTTCAAGTTTTATAGAGTAGCTTTTTAAAAATATTTATACCACATTAGATAAAAGCCAACATTTAAACTTAGCTAAAATATAGCAATAAGCTAAGATGATATTCTCAGTTCACAAGAGTGACAGTCACATTTTTTTAACCAGAAAAAAAAAGTTTGTTTGTTTTTTAAAAAACTAAGGTTAAAATAAGATTGGAATTTTTGGAAATAACCAGAAAGCTTATTATTTGCTTATTTACACAAACCCAATTTATAACCATTCTTAACCACATAAACATCATGTCTTTTGTTCTTACTGTTGAACTATTTAGGCTCCTTATTGGGAAAAATGGGAGGGAAATTTAAGAGTTGTAAACCAGCTGTTCCCTGCAGAAAATCTAAAGAAGGGGAAAAAAAAATCACAATCTCACCCTGGAACATGACAAAGTTAATGAGGCATCAATGCCACTTCCTACTGGAAAGGTAATTGGTGCACAAACACAGTGATGAGGAAGAATTTTTTTGTTTCAGTAATGGAGGAATGCCAACCATAGCCCTGCTGTAGAGTGGCTCGTCTGAGTCAAATTTCTACAGAATGAGGCACCCCTTAGAGGTGGGAAATTACTGCAGAACTTGCTATGTTAGTAACTTTATGTGTTCGCAAATACTAGGCATGGATGATATGGACGATACTATGGGAAGAGAAAGCTAGCTTCAAGAACAGAAGGAAAGAGAGGCCACTAGGAAGAGAAAGGCTCCTGACTGACACACAAAGGTACCTCAGTGGGGTAGACCTAGAAGATCCTCATTGGGAACAGCATGGGATTCATGCAGGAAGAAGAAAAGGGATATACAGCTATCTCTGGCATAGTCCCTTCTGGTAACAGGAAATATTACTGATGTCTGATTTTTTTCTTTTAATTTTTTTCCCTGAGAAATGACTACACCTTCCTTTGATATTCTCAGTCTCCCTTTTTAATGTGAAAGTCATGTAGGAAAATTTAACCAACTTTCTTAGCTTTCCTTTTGAATGGTTTTGTTTCTTGAAAGTGTTCATCTAGCACCTAAGTTTAAGGGTTTTGGTTTCATGATGGTTATTTTGGAAACCTTTCTTCTCTTGAACATTTTGAGTCAGCATGCATTATGCCATTATGCACACAGCCAAGTGATAATTCATCTTTGTGGAAGACAGAGACAACTCGTGTATTAATTAGAAAGCCTTTCACTGGCTGGTGCCTAGAAACAGGGTCCAAATGCTACTAAAACACAGCCAGCGATTTCCAGGAAGGGAAAGCCAGTTACAAGGAATTTCTTACCCGATCTGCGATCAGCCAATGACTGAGCTTTGCTTTCATCTGGCACTGAAGAGAAGAAAGAAAAGAGACGAGGATTAGACCTGCCTGTAAATCAGGCATTGTAAAACCTTAAATTACTAGAGATTCATAACCAATTAAATCTTTTACTGACAAAGACTTGAGAATTTTTTTCTTCTATTTTATCCTGGGGAGTTTCAATTTTATCCATAGACTTTTTATTGTCAGCTATGAAGAGCTATGTAGTAAGAAGTTTCTGGCCCAGCCTAAACCTGAGATCTGGACCAGCAATTCCAAATAATTACACGAAGTCTTATAGTTCATGCAACTGAGCTATGTTTATTAAGGCCTTCTATGAATACAACACTTATAAAAAGTTTTCGGGACTTGCAGTTCTTTTAACTGGGTTCTTTCTTTGGTGTCTGTTAAAGATGAACAAAATTGAAGGGCCTTGGGATATATAACAGATAATAAAGCTCATATATATATATATATATATATATATATACATATATATTTTCAAGGCTCAAGGACTAGTCTAAATAGAGAGGAAATGAAAAAGAAAAGTTATTTTTATAAAGAAAGGACAAAATTTGTAATAATAACATTCAACAGAGTAGACATTAGGTCACAAGCAAATGGACTTATAAAGATGGAAAACAAATGCTGTCAATACCACAGTCACCCACCCTCACTTTCAGGCTGGACAGCTTCCTGGAGACAGTGCATAGAGGGGACATGGAAGAATCCAGTGGTGGCCTTTGCAATTAAAGGCATGCTACATGATAGTCAGGGAAGTCAATGCATATGGAGTTTGTAAGGCACAGAACCAGCTTACTATTGTTTTCCCCGATACCTTCAGAGACAATCCTCCCACCATGTCTCTATGACCTAGGAAACCAATACCAAATAGAAAGAAAATGGCACTTGAACTTCACACAAAGATGAAAATGATGCTACTCCCAACAGTTGCAGTGGCCAGCTTCATTGTGCAGGGGTTCACTTAGAAACAATGACAGGTTCAACCTCAACACTGTGGAAGAATTGGGTCAAGATTTATACAGCTCTAAAGTAATGGGAAAAAAACCCTCTTGAAAGGCACTGGTTACTAAAGGTTACTAAAGCTTAAAAAACAGAAAAAACATCGTATGTATGGCCTAATAGTTAAATTTTAAAATAAGTTTGTAAGTAAAACTTTTATTTAAAAAACACTCTAGGACTGGATGAATTTTATCAGGTGAATTTTATCCAACATTGAAATAATATTTATTCTGCAAAAGTCCTACCAGTAAACACAGAGAATGGTTTTCTACTGTGTCACATAGGGTTATAGCAAAACTGTTACTAATATCAGTAAAAGACAGTATGTGAAAACCACTAATCAATATGTCCCTTGGACACAGGCATAGAATTCTAAACATGATGTGGATAACCACATCAGTATCCGACCACTGCTGTACCTTTATTTACCATTTGCTAATTCCACGCTGGTCTATAAACCTCTGGTATTCAAGGATTGAAAACAAGGCGAGGGGGAGCTTGAAAACCAGGGAGACTACCTCCATCTTCCCTAAGGAGTCTGCCCACAACATCAGTCATGTTTACCTGACCCAGTCACCTCATATAATCAGCCCTCTCCTCTCACCATTCTTGGCTATTGCTTTATGTTGGAGGAAAAGCATTGCTTGCCTATGGCTATCCTGTTCTCAATTGTTTAAATATCTTGTTAGACTTTTGGTTACATTTAGAGTTGGGTGGTACTTATGGCCAAGTTCTTTTCTTGTTATACCCCAAATAAGTGCAGTGGAATCTACAGTATACGTAGAAAAATACCACAAGTCAACTATGCTGATAATTAAAAATAACATCAGTATCTGGTATGGCTGAGTACTTGTAACACACAGGTTCTTCCCTATGTATTTTTTAAAATTTTCATTTATATATTTATTATTTGGTGATTTTACATCATGCACCCCATCACCGTCAGTTATCAGACCTCTCAGTTTCATACCCACTCTCATGATCTCCCCAATTACAGAAACACCCATTCATGGTGCTCATTTACTTACTGGAGCATAGTTGAACTCCCTGTACTTTATATTTATTTAATTATTTTAACCTTCGTAACAATCCAGGAAACAAGTGCTACATCTTCTCATCTAGGTGACCTGCATTTTATCAGCTGAATGAACAGAGATTAAGCAATGATCTTTCCTTTGTCTCTGTGGCAATCACAAAAGATTTGCTAGTTGAGGAGTTTTAAGAACAAACAATGGCACAAATTAAAGACAGGAAAAACATTTAAACAATTATATGCTAGAAAATCAGCATTCTTATTTGAATTTATGACAGTAGGTAAAAATTTGGGCCAGGTATGGTGAGTATGCATGCAATCCTAGAATTTTGGAGATGGAGACAAGATTACCTAGAAAAGTTTAAGGCTATCTTGGGCTACATGAGCAAGATTCTGTCAAAAAATTATTTCTGCTCACTAAGCTAAATGATGTTGGCTATATTTTGATTAGCATGTGTGGAAATTTAAAGTTCAATCTAAACTATTTCCTCTCACTTAAGATATGAGACGTCCATCCTGAGAGTTAGAAACCTGGCTTGGAAATTTGAGAAGTTTTAAAAATTTTAGAGTTACTTTGATAAGTATCTCAAAAGTAATTTTAACTTTGTTCACTTGGGTTTTACAGCCATAAAATGAGTGAAGTGTTGACAGTCCATGGATTTTTGGTGAAGACTACATAGGAAAGTCTATGCTAAGAGTTTGGAAGATCACATGATAAACACATACAATACCTTAGCTATGGTCATTATTCATGAGACACTCAACAGAAAGGCAGAACATATAACTGGTGGAAACTGAACAGAGTTATTAGAAAAATTACTACACTCCTTTTAACTCCTATTTTTCCCATGTTGAGAATGGAGATATAAGCAGCACACAGGAATTTATGAGGGATAAAGTGAAAAAAAATATGAAAAACTACTCAGCACATATCCAGGTAAACATTCTCCATCCTTAAAACTTTTGATAAGTGAGTGATAATGGATGAATTTGGTAGTCATGGTGTTGACAATTATACATCTATGATCATAAAGAAATACAGGAAGAAGAAGTGAGAACACAACACACCTTAGCAAGACACCGGGTGCTCTTGTTTGCCATGTGAAAGACAAACAGCCACTGTGTACACTTCTTAGTGTATCTGACTGCAGCACATTTTGTTTTGGAAGATGTATATGGAAAATACAGTTGAGTAAAGGGTCTTACCAAGTACAGCTATTCTAAAAATGGGGTTTCTAGGAAGGTAAAGCTTTGATGCCTTACTTCTGTCTTTGTAGATTGCTTTTTTTAAAAAAAAAATCTAATAATTGCAAATTTCCTACTCACATTAGATTTTACAAGGAATGTCTTAACTTTTTGGGTGAATAATGTCTATTATTTCTAGAAGGAATACTTATCATTATTTTAATAATTGACAAGTTGAGATTCTTTAGAACACTAAAATAAACTATTTTTTTTAAGTGTGGCAAACCCAAAAGGATGATAGGCATAAAAATTAAGGATCTTTCTCCAAAAAATTCTCTGACACAGATGCCTATCTTTAGGACCAATGACAAATGAGCAAACATAATGGAAAAAAGAGGGAGCAGTAATGACTTAATTAATAGAACACATTTTATTTAAAAGGTTAAACTTGGAACAATCATCTTTTATGCACATGCTTAGTGCTTGGAAGCAATTTAAATAACAGTGGCAAATGAGAAAATGAGGTAAAATTACACACACTACCAATTTTTTAAATGGCAAGTATTATAATTATTATCCAACTTCCTTTATAACCGACATCACCTTAGAGCGATTCTTAGTTATCTCTTGGGGCTGGTGCTTAAAAGCAGTTGTTTGGTTGCATTATATTGAGATAGTGCAGTGACTGAGATTGTAGGAACATGGCTCATGGCAGTCTGTACTTTCAAATGTAAGGCTTGTATAAGAAACTGAAAACTGAGTGTGTCTCTTGTAAGGAAGGTCTCTAGTCCAAGAGAGTAAGTACTCAAAGCAACCAGAAGAGTCCTGAGGGAGGAAGTTCTGATTCTGATAAGAGATAGTTTTACTTTTCTTCCTTTATAAAGTTTCTGGAGTTTATCACATTCTCTTTCAGAACCTTCATTTTATGCAAGGACCATGACTATTTGCTCCTTGGCATATTAAAGAAATATTCTAGCAATCAAAGACATATGAATGAAATGTCCAGTCCTTCTGTAGATGGGGTTCAGAGGCATTCTTATTGCAATGACTGTTTTCATTGTAGGCATTACTAAAGGCTTAGAGATATCATGAAGTTGCCCCTTTTGAAGTTTCTCTGGCTTTACTTAGCTAATGGGATTTGTATACTAACCTCCTGTTTCCTGACATCCAACACACAGCTACTTGGCTTGATTACAAGAGATGTTTAATAAAGAGGAACCTGTTTAGTTTAGATGTCTGTTAATTTCCTAGTGCATCCTTACGAGGAGTACCTGCATGGGGAACTGGGCAGCCATGATGGTCCATGTTTCTAATTCTCAAGTCTTTGAAGCTAGGGAGAACTGCTCAACTGCCAAGAGCACTTTTGTTTCTTTTAAAGCAATAATACTTTTCACTTAATTTCAACAAGGTTCATTGTTAGAATTCAGAGAAAAAAATATAGAAGGGGGAAAAAATCTATGATCAAGATGGTACTTGGCAAACTTGTTAGCAGCAGACATTAAAGTGAACATAATACACTCACATGTTGGCTCCCAGTAGGATGCATTTTTATTAATACGGCGCTTACTTAAAGTGTTTTATTCTTTTGTCAAGCCTTCTTACACACTTCAAATGCCTCTCACTAGGGGAAAACAATCCCCTGGCTTATTGATAGCATTTGACACGCATTCTATAACATAAGTGACTATTAGGGACTTCACTTGCTTAATAAAAATTTGCAGAACAGTGGCAGATTCGGTGAGTTAATGGGCCCATATGCTCTTCTTAGGCTGACAGGATATGGTATATAGCTAACATGCACAAATCTCTTCAGATAAAAATTGCCATCAGCTACACTTATTCTTTTTGAGAATGCCAACACTATGTCATGAATGGGAATATGCAAATGTGCTCAGATTCCCACTTCTTCATATGCAGATACTTTGAAGCAAAAGAGGCACTCAGATATGAGAAGAAGCTTGCTTTTTATATAGATGACCTGATTTCACTTACTTTTTTATCTTAATATCTTTCACATAATTGAGACAACAATCTTGAAGCTGGAGTCTGACATAGTGAAGATCTTTCTTCAAATGAGGCTATAAATACTACTCTTTAGATCATTTCTAGAGTAGCAAGTAATTCCTTGGTGTTTAATAAATTTGTTTCCAAGAGTTGTCCCTTCAGAACAAAAATTGATGTAATTGCCAATATTAGGAATCAATTTTCCTCTCCTTCAGCCAGTCAATTTCTGTGCCAGTGATGAACTTCTAGAATTTCTAAGGAATTGTGAACCTGATTCTAGTTGTAAATTAAATTTCCTTCTCAAAAACCATGACCTATTACTGCCTTAATTTATAGTGTTTTCTTATGTCAGTGACTATTTGGCATATCGTTCCTCTGTACAGACTTTTTTGAGTTTTCAGTGCTTTGGATTTTTAATAGATTAAAAGTTACTACATTTTCTGAAACACACATATACACAATATACATACACACACATATATATACAATACACATACATATAAGCACACATACAAGGCACATACACACAAACGTGCATACACAATACACATACTCATAAAACACATACACACACATAATAAACACAATGCATATAAACACACACATAATACACATGCAATACACAATACACATACATACAAACACACATACATATGCATGCACATATACATATAATACATATACATACATAGTAAACACATATACATACACAAAATACACATATGTGCAAACCCACACAAATACATACACAAAATACACATACACACATATATACATGCACACACAATACAATCCATATAAACACACAAATATGCATATATACAATATACGTACATACATATACATACAAACAATACATACACACACACACACACACACACACAGAAGGCTTTTTCTAAAAAGGAGACTACAGATCCATCATTAGAAATGTCCATGTTTAATAAACATTCTCTTGGCAAGCTTCCCAACACAGAGTTTCAATTTAGATGTGTTACTCCTCAGATATTAGGTTAATCAGAGTTTGGTAGCTAAGGTTTTCTTCCAATATCATGCTGTATTGTCAAGCCATGGTGACAGAGGATAAAAACAGAGACCTGTGTCTCTCATCCACATTGGACTGTTCACATGTTCTGGACTTTTCAGTAATATCTTCAAAAATTCTTTCTTCCTCCATAAACTTTAGTAATTTTAAAACACCCACTGGAAAACAATTTTTATATTTTCCTAATAATATTGGAGACATCACTTTTAACGTCATTAGTTTGAATTCTTTGAATACATACCAATTTGCTCAAAAGATTCACAAGAGCACACTTGTGTTATACTACAGAAATCTACATTTGAAACACAATAGACTATGTTTAAGAAGGAAAAGGGGAGTGCCTTAGGAATCATGAAAAGCCAGACAGACACTGGGTTCATAAAAGCAATGAAGGCTTTATGTGAGTGACCCGGGGAGCATCACAGGTGACTCAGTACACAGGTTCCCTCTACTCAGGGTGGGGAGGGGGGCCAGACAGCATGGAGAGGACGAGGAGGGTCAGCATGGAGCAGATGCAGACTTGGGGTTTGATCCTGAAGCAGGTGTGACTGTGAACTAATCACTGGGTTTTTAAATAATAAACTTATTTGTAAAACATAATTCCTCATGAACTCAATGTCATAGAACTTCTGATTACCACGTGGGTTCAGATCTCATCACCACTCCAGCAAGTCACAGAGCTATTTGTTACAGGCCTTGCAACTTTCTACATCAATATGATGTACAAATATTATCTGCTATCTGATCCATATTATAGTAAAATTCATCCCTCCCTCCCTTGGGGAATATGCTTTACAACCACATTTAAACACCATGTCTACTTCTCCATACTAAGTTTAGGAACAAAATAATAGGCATTACTCTAGCATTAGTTGTATATAAGTCACAGCAAACAATAGACACCTTTTACAGAACAGATGCCCTATCCTTCCATTTTTATCAAGAATCAGGTCTGGCATCTTGTAAGTAGTCATGAATATTTGTAAAAATAAAGGATATGCCCATTCATCAGAGGGCGGTAAATTAATGATTGAAGCAGATGTTGTTCTTTGTGGGATAATGTGTCACTGTTTGATCTATTTCTCTCTCTCTCTATCCCCTCATCCCTCCCTCTTTCACACACACACACAGAGCATATATGAGGATACATTCTGTGAAATTCTTGTGGCACAATCTGTAGACACACTTCTGGCAAGGAAGGGCTGGAGAAGATGATTGCAATCCAATTCTGGGATGGCATGCACTGGGCCAAAACAGGGTAGACTATTTAGAATAAACACAAATTCCTCTATTTCTTTTAGAGACTGGTGGAATTGCAGAAAAGTGAATCATTCGTAGGCTGGTCACACTTTGTCTTTCTCTAGAGCTGGATCTGATGTGACTGCTCCCTGGGGCACTGGCTCCTAGATTTGGCTTATTGGTACTAATCACACTTGTTTGTCACATGATGTGACACTTGAAATAGCAGTTCTCTCTGCTTATAGAAAATATCACATCATATTTCCAACACACTATATTTCTAAAGCCCTGAATACTTGGTACAATAAGCTTCCCTTTCAGTATGCAAATGTCACAATTCTCTCAAGCTGTGTGGAATAAATAAATGCTTCTCTGTTATAAGCTATCCCAAAACACACAGCAAAACACTAGACTTAAAATTTGCTTTTATTAAATATGAAAGAACTAAAAAAATTATAGTATATGTTCAGGAATACAATACAATAAAAAGTATGTGTATCAACTGTTTCTATTTTTATTGTATGTTAATCATTACTTTATGGTGGCTGTCATTTTACCTTCTTGTTTTTGAGGTAATATTTTGTTTTTGAGATTATATTATAACTATATTTCTCCCTTCTCTTTCCTCTTCCCAAGGCCTTCCTTGCTCTCTGTAAAATGTATGATCTCTCTTTTGTTACTGTTAATCCACACACTCTAGGTATTTAAAGAAAGGAACACATGTCTTTTTTTTTTTTTTTTTTTTTTTTTTAAGGTTGACAGTTGCTCTCAGGTCTCCAGCCTTCCCACTCTGCTCCAATATGAACACAATATTGAATTTTGCATTTTATAATTCTCTTGCTTCTATATAGTTATATGCCAAACTTGTCTCCAACAGCTTTGAATTTCTATCTTTCACTTAATATCATTGGATATTGTCGTGATTTCCCCTGAGGGCTTAGATATGATTACATAAATGTTTTGTTCTTTATTAGCCTATTTGCTAACACAGCAGTCCTTGGGTAACCCTGCTTAGTGATGATGTACTATTTTTTCAACATTGTTGGCTATAATTTTCCAAAATTGTAATAAATATTCTGCTTCAATTCATGAAGGATATCAGTCTAATGCTTTCTTTCTTTCTTTTTAAAACATGGTCTTTATCTTGTATTTATATCAGTTTAAAGCTAGCTCCAGGAATTGAGCTGATGAAGTATTCTCCTTCTATAGTTATCTGGAAGTTTCTTTGAATTGTTATCTTCCTATAAAGCATTTGGCTTCACTAGAAAATTATATTCTTTTAAGAACTACAGAGCTACTCAGACATTTGATTTTTTTCTCCATACTTCATAATTTGTAGCTTTCAAGAAATTTATCTATTACCAAGTTGCCAAAAGTATTGGTCATAACATTGGTTTAATATCCATTCAAAAGCTAAAAAATGTATAGTGAATTCTTCTTAATCCTCAAAATATTTATATATTAACTTTACATTCACCAATTATGTCAATAGATTATCATTTTATTGATCTTATAAAATGTCCTCATATCTGATATCATTTCTTTACACATGAAAGGCTCAAACTTCAACATTTTTTATAATGAACTTGGTGACAGTCAATTGTCATTATTATTATTATTATTATTAGTTTTTATATGTTTTGACTTGTGTTTAAATGATAATTATTGTGGATAAAGAATTCTAGGTTGGCTGGAAATTGGTGGTTTATAAATTTAATACTAGCACTAGGAAGCAAAGGCAGGTGGAACTGTAAGTTCAAGGTCAGCCTGGTCCACAGAGTGGGTTCCAGGACATCCAAGGCCACAAAGAAAAACCTTATCTTGAAAACACAAAAATCAACCAATCAAACAAAAAAAGCCAACCCCCTTCCTCCCCTCATTCCATAAAACCCAACAACAGCAACAAAAATTCTTGGCAGAATTTTTCTTCTAGGGGTTTAGTGAACCTAATCTACAGTTTGTACTCTCCTATTTCTAATTTCCCTGTGAAATGTGTCAGTATGCTCCCGTCATGCTCTCTCTCCATGTAGTATGTTCATTTCCTCTTTATCTGTGATGCAAACACAGTTGGATTATAATGTCCCTTGTTATTTCTAGATTTGTTTGTTTAAGCATGACATGTGCTTGCTCACCGAGATCTCTAGTTTCTAGATTTTGTTCTATTTGGAATATTTGTGTTCATTATATTTTTTTAATGTAGCCCTTTCTCTCATTTGGCAAGCTCAATAATGAGCACATTAAATCACCTGCCACTGTCCTGTAGTCCCTAGTATTTTGGTGTTTTTTTTTCTATATTATTCATACTTATTTTGTTCATATTGTAAATAACAAGGAAATAAAAACACCTTATAATTATGTCAACTGATGAATGAACAACAAAAAGGGTTATAAACATACAGGGTAATATTATTCAGATATTGAGAAAAATTAAACCAAGGAATTCAAAACTAAACAGAATAAGCTATAAAGTCATTTTGAATAAGGCAACCCAGACAAAAAAAAGATAAACGTTACATGTTTTCTGTCACTGTGGAGGTTGGTGTTAATATTTTAGTTATATTTTTTAATTTTAATATACATAGCATGCATTAAATTATTAAAATGTCATGAGAATGGCTATGAAGTGAGGAAGGATAAAATGCACAGATACAGAGGGAAAAATAGACCAAGGAGGGTTAAACTGAAATGGGGTGGAGGTATAGTAAAGAAGGAAAAAGAAAAATACATGAACATAACAAAATACTTTTTTTTTCATTCTGTTTCAGGTTTTAAGTTTTCTGATATCTCCTCCTGTTCACCCATCTTGCTTCTTGCAATGCTGAATCTGAAGTCAGATCCAAGCGAAGGGTTTTGCACAGCAGAAGAGAAACTGATTCATGGAATCCAATTATATTTGGCTTTTCATGTACTATATCAATATCTACATGAATTATTTTTTTATCTTTTCAATACATTGAATTTTAACTTATGGTTTTTAATATATTAACAAATTCCCATAACTTTCAAGATCTTGTCTTCTGATTCTAATATCCATGTCAGCTATGATTTAATTGTTGATTTTTCTCCTTAGTATGTCTATATTCTGATACTTCTTTGAATGGGTATTGATCTTTAGAGGATGCCCAAATTATAAATTTTACATTGTTTGATGGTTGATATTTTTATTATTTAAGAAATACCTCTAGGGCATAGTTATGTTTCTTGGAGATAAATCATCATTCTGGACTTTGCTTTTAAGATATTGTTAGTAGCAACCCAGCAACATTTAGTCCAGGCAGATGATGCTCTGAAATCGTGACAATAACATCTTCATGCACACATGTCTGGGGACTACATGGGCTTTGAGGACAGAAACTATTTCCAAGTCTGTATGAACTCTAAACACTTTTTCAGGGATTCTTTGGCGCTAATTTGATAGGGTGTTTTTGTTGTTGTTTTGGTTTGTTTTTTGTTTGTTCTTTTATATGCATGCTCTGAGTATTACCTGGTATAATTCTGGGGAGGTTGTAAATGTGTCTGGACTCCCTCTCCTCTTCAACAGTTCAGCAGTCTAATCTACAGATTCTAACCGTCCTCTTTTCTCTAGATTCTCAGCTCCATATTCTCAACTCAGATATTTAAAGTCATGGTGAGAACAGAATAATTGTCTATAGTGTGATATTTGTTGTTTTCAATAAAATAAGCTTTAAAATAGTTTAATATACTTAATATACTAAAACATCATTTTCCTCATGGATAAAAACCATCCTAAACCCTGGACTCAGTGCCATCAAACCATGTTAGCAAGTACTACCTAAAGGCAAACAAAGGGAGAGAGAACTGAGCTGAGAACAAAGGCATAACTGTTCTCATCATCACACCACTTTTTCATATACAGGGTACTATGAAAGCAATGATGGGAACAGGTGGGGTTTGCTTGGGAATTCTAAATGCTGGAGCACAGAGAAAATGCATCTGAGCTGGTGAATTCAAAGGACCCCATGTCTAGACCCTGGACTGGTCACATGCCGTCTCATAACCAACAGTTACAGAAAGCCAGCAGTCTAGTCTTCCAAAGATGCTCATATCTTGACTCAAGACTTTCAACAAACTATGACTGAACTTTTCAAAAATATATTTTATCAACTTATTCTTGGTTTACTTCCACTTCCCAGCTCTACTACATACATTATTTGTTAATTTACATTGGCATAAAAGTTATTTTTGTCACTATTTTCTGTATCTCAAACTTTCACTAATATTCCATTGCCTGAAGAATAGTGGTCTCCTTCAAGATTTAACCTTCTCCCTTACTCATTATACTGTGTTTCTAAACTTAATAAATTGAACACAACACTCCTCATTACTTCCCAGTTAGCTTTATGTTTTGCAGGGGGTCCTCAAAGTCCACGTTTATCATTACTATTCCTCTTCCCAGACCAGTTTCTCACTGGGATCTACTCTTCCTCGAGGATTCTTTCATCCCAGGCTCTCCTAACTAGGAATACATTAGGCTTGCTTCCAAACATATGTACCGCTTTCAAGTTTATATATGATGATGTTTGGGTACTGTCAACATAGGAAAAGAGCATTTTCTTATCTTATGTAATAAGCAGTTGTAGTTTAGAAATGTCTTTAATGTTAGTGGAGACTCTGCTTTTTTTTTTTTAGACCAACCTAAGTCAGGGAACAGACCATTTGTGTGAGATTCCTTATAGGAATCTTTCTTCTACGTACATTCCTGGCATTTGTCAGCATTGGACTTGTGACTTTATCCAAAATATAGAAACTCCATGATTGCCAGACTTTTGAGAAGTATTTCAATCATCAGCAGGAGATAATGTTCATTACAACACTGAAAATAAGGGCACCAATCACAGTATCCAGCTTACCACTCACTATTAAGCAATGAAAAAAAATTCTCATTCTATTATTGAAGAGAATCTATATTTCCACAATCTGGTTCACCTTTTAGCAAGAATACTGAGGCAGATGATGAAACCAACTACCAGGAATTGTAACCATTTCAATACACATAATATTACTTAATTATTAGTGAGCATTATCATCTTTATTTTACAGAGGAGAGAGATGTTATAAATTTTATAAACCAAAACCTGAGAAAAGAATGATTTCTGACTTCGAGGCATAAATTCTTGATTCTAGGTGAGATTCTGTTATTGGCTTTGTAAATACTACTTATTTCAAGTATTCACTATCAAGGCAGACTTTCATAGTAAACTGTGTGGCTCAGCACATAATTCCTCCACAAATAACAGAGTTCTGGAATTCAAGTAAGCACTATTATCACAGTTTATATGGCACCAGCTATCAAATTCAGGACTTTGTCCATGCTGGGCAAACAAACATTCTACTCACTGAGCTACATCCCAGCTCTGAAAGATACTAAATTTGATTGTCACAAAATAAAATAAATGATGGATTATTTTAGCCCAGTAGAAGAACAACAACAACAATGATTAGTGATACTCTCAGAAGTAAACGGGAGTGGCCTAAGTCATTCTGTGTTGCACACACTTTGAAATTCTTCCCAGAAATGCATGGGCTACTGTTCATTGGAAAATAAAAAAATCTCAGTTAAATCACAGAGAATTTGTGTGGGTATGTGGATGAAGCCACAGGGAGAACCACAGATGAATCTAGTATGTTATCTGTGATTGACAGTTCCCATGACTTGAAAGAAGATAGAAGCAGGATCTGGTATAGGATCAGGGCTACTATCTGGAACGCAGCAAAAACAGCACATGTTGCCTCAGTCTCTTGTCTCCCTTTTAGTCATCCCTACCCCAAGCTCAGAAATGCAACCTAAGAAAGCCTTAATTCTCTTGGTAGCCAAACAGGACTAAGGCTGGCTCATCAACTATGCACTCAGTTCAAGCGCCAAGGTCTTTTTATATTAACTGCTATTAGGCCGGGTCTTTGTCTGAAGCATATCTATGGAGAGCCCATGTTACACAGTCACATGCTACATTTTAGAACCTTGGAAATGATCAAGGCAGCCTGAGCCGTTCTCTGGCACTGTTCCTAACATGTAAGTAAACACAAATCATGTGATAAGTGTTAGCAAACCTACATGACCAGCTCTATTCTTCACAGATGTCATCTTCTTCACTCCCAACTCATCTTCCAGATTCTACCCTCTTTCCCTATAGTCTATATTGAATACAGCAAACTCCCATTTTGTAACTAAGTGAAAAAATGGTTTTATGAATATTCTTAGCTCAAAGACTTCTGACACTTTCCAATGAACTACATGTAGAAGAGAATCCAAAGGTTTGCCATAGCTTTTTAGTTCTGCCTAGGCTGATCATGAGCAACTGTCCAAGTTATGATGCTTATCAGTGTACTTGACCGTTAGGTCTTACTGTAGCCGCATACTCACCTCAGGTCATTGCACAACCCTCTTCAAAGCTGTGCATATGCTTTTTCTCCAACTACAGTGTTATTTCCTTGGCCTGCCATTCATGTTACAATTGCCTTCAATGACATCTGCATACATATCAGCCTATTATATTGGCCCTCTGTCACCACTATGCATCCAGGTGAGCCTTCAGCATGCATTCTCCATTACTTTCATTCTGTTTCATGTTTCATCCAATTCTTCACCACCAGTCAGCCTTCCCATTAGATCACTAGTTCCATAAAAGAGGGGGTGCTTTATATTCTTCTGTTTTATACACAGAGCATTGAATAGTGCCTGATGCCCAGTGGGTACTCAATGGATATTTGTTAAATGAAACTGTATGATCTCAACTAAAGTAGGTAAAAATGAAAAATGAAATAAAATTAGGCCTATAGATTTAACTCTTTTGAAGTGGTCTTTCAAGCAAAGGGTGAGGGTGGTTTTCGTGTGTGATTCTCTCTCTCTCTCTCTCTCCTTCTTTTCTTCCTTCTTCCTTCCTTCCTTCCTTCCTTCCTTCCTTCCTTCCTTCCTTTCTTTCCTTTTTTCTTTCTTGGTAGAGGAACTATGAAAGGCCCCAGTCAGGTTCCAGATGAAGACATGAACCTCTTGTGTATGGCTGGAACATTCAGCAAGACAAGGGAATTCCTGAGAGAACAGGTAGATAGAAAGGAAGAGTCCAGCCATGAAAGGCTTCAAAGCATGCTCATGGTGAAGTTTAATCTTTATTCCCAGGGATGGATTTTTTTAATGAAAAAAAAAGGGACATTATCTGATTTCTGTTTTTAAAAGACCACCCAGGCTACAGCATACAAAGTAAATTTGACAGGAACAATATAGAAGAGCATTACTTTCTTTTATCAGTCTAAATACAGGAATTTACAGGTATTCCTATTAAAGCTAATCTTCTGTACCGGGGCTCATCAGTTTTCTGTGTTCAGATCAATCTGAATCTCAGACCTATCATCCCATATTTGTGCCACACCATGCTGTGTCTCCCCTATGATTCTGACAAGTGAACTTGCTGTATCCAAATCATGTGCCCGGCTCACCTGACTGAAAACCACACCTATTTTCTTCCTGGCACTTCTGTGTGTGCATGTGAGCTGTCTGCCAGGGACAGAGTCTGATTACTCACTGAGCTGTTTAGAATAAAGTGAATTAGGCAGTTTAGCAGGGCACTGTAATCCATAGACCTCATAACCCAGGATTTCCATGGATGTTTCCCTGAGAGTTTACAAATCTTATACAATGCCAAGAGGCCCCCCCCACATACTTTTTTTTTTTTTTTTTTTTTTTTTTTTTTTTTTTTTTTTTTTTTTTTTTTTTTTTTTTTTTTTTTTTTTTTTTTTTTTTTTTTTTTGCATGAATTAAGTTTGGCACCTGGCTTCTGGCTGGGAATTGTATAGCTGCTTCTGTTCTTGGCTACAGTGAATGCTATCAAAAGATTTCTTTTCTGGCATGCATTGAAGTATATAATGCTGTCTATATTTCTGCCCAGAATCTACTATCATCTGTTTAATATGCAAACTGTGCAGAACCAGGGCTACTAGTGTGTAATAGATTTTGAAAAGTTGTCATCCAGACTCATTGTTTATTAGAGGTTATTAACTTTGGGGGCTAATGTGCTGTTTCTCCATTTCACAGCACACAACCACTCACTTAAATAGGATGCACAAAATTCTGCACACACTCTAGTGAACTCATCTGGTATTTTATGCCTATCTATTAGATGAACTCACTTAAATCAGCCTCCTTTTGCAGAATAGGCGCTTGCAGATACATATTAAATATCTACTATCTATCTTTGGGGGAAGCATTGAGGTATATGACACATCCTGAATAAGGTTGAGCTAATAGAAAACATAAAATGAAAAACCAGACAATTGCAAGACCCAGAGTCCAAAGTAATCTCATAGGCAGTAAATTTTCCATCATCTTCCTTAGATCAGGGGTTTCATTAGAGAACTGGGGACCCTGACCAAAAGGGAAAGAGAAAACAGTTGGCTGTGACTAGATTCTATGTACTTCTCTCTCCCTCTCTTCTTTTACATCTATACCAAAGAATATGCTGCCATCAAAATCTAAAATATATAATATTTTAAATATTTATATACATACATTTATATTTGGAAGTTTTATAAATTGATGAATTTTTTTTAATAACAGTCTTTTTTAAAAATCCTAATTCAGGCAAGAACTTTAGAATTTTATACTGTAGTGTCAATAACTCTGTATACATCTTATTTTTTTCTGGTTGTTGTTGTGTGTGTGTGGCTTATAGGTTCTATGCCTTATATCCATGGTAACAAAAAAACAAATAAAAACAAACAAAATCCCCAAACTCCTTGGTGCTTAAACTTTAAGAATTAATTATTTCAGCAATTAAGGACAAATAAATAGAAACCTTAAAGTCAGAATCATTGAAGAACAGCATTGTCTGCTGCTGCCCACCCACTGGATGTCTTCCTTCTCTGTGTGCTCCTCCACTGTATTCTCCTACTTGAAAATGGCATTATCTCATTCCAGAAGAGCCCTGAGAATGTGTTCTCTGCTGTAACCTAAAGACGTGGGCTTGACCGTGACTTGTAATGAAGGTTGCTCTCTACCACTTTTCTGTTGACCATCCACTCAGAGGGCTGGAATAACGGTCTCGAAGGACTAAGACCTGAGGGGCCTCAGGAGCTCTGCAGAGTGTGTGAGAAGTATTGTGCATAGTCACAGTGACATACAGTGGCCAGAACTCAGGAACATGCTGGCAACTGCAAGCAGATACTGTGTAGGGTGACTGACCCAACACTACTAACAATGCCACTGACCTTACAGGAAGCGGGTATAACATATGTTAGCGCTGACAAATACAAATAAGAATTTGCCTGTTTTCAGGGCAGCCATTTGTAGACAACACTGGATTAAATGGAGCATGTTGGCACACTGTTTGCCGTCTGCTACTTTATTATTTATTTATTTTTGCCCCTGACATGGATAGGATTGTTGAAGCAAAAGAAGCCATCTGGACAAACAATATGAGGGAAAAGGCAGGAGTCACAAAGTGACAGAGCTAGAAAGGAACCTAGATCTCTGGCAGTGTTCTTGGCCTACTGAGTTGGCCTTATGCAGATTTCATTATATATTATATGTATATACACATACACACATATATATTGATTTCATTCATGAGGAATGTCTTGAGAGTTCTGTGGGAGAATGTGTTCTTAGACTAATAGCACCTGAATGGATAAAGTTGAATGAAGTTGAAATCTCTTAACTAGCATTGTTTTATCCTCCACTTACAGGTGACAGTTCTCAGCAAAACAAATTCAACCAATGCATGCAATGCACCTTTATTTCCTGCAGTTAGAGACCCCTATTCATTTATGCTACAGATGTCATACACATTTGTGGTAATGTCTAGAAATATAAAGGAATATGTAAATAATAAAATTACCCATTCAAGTTACACAAAACCATACAATTTTAACATTTTGTACAATCTCTTTCTCTCTTTTTTTGTGCTTTAATTCCCTTTCCCAAACATACATACAAACACATGGAGGTATATGCTGCATCAATATAATTATATAGACTACATTTATTAATTAGTATATTATCAATTTTGTTAAATAGTCAAAGGCTATTTGGTTCTAGCATAGTATACTGATTTTAAATCCTAATTTCACTAATCCCTCCAGTAACTATAAGTTAAGTTCAATATGGTTTAAAAATGCTCTCTGTTACTAGGATCTTAGACTTGTTTGATGTATGTATTTATAGGTTGTATATTATTTATGTTTAATATTTGTAGGTTGATTCCTAGAAACAGAATTACTAAGTAGAGATTAAAAAATAATAGTAAGGTACTACATAAATAATAACTTGGATAACAGAATAGAAACCCAAATTAACCAAGAAACATGCATTATGACAACAGGAATAAAGTTTACCACTTTTTCAAATTTGCCAACATGATACATTGATTTTATTAATTACTTGTGAATTTGAATATAGTTCATATTTATTCACTGATTAAAAACTTTGTTTTTGAATTGTCAAATGTTTTCACAATTTTATTTCAAATAATCATTTCCCTGTAATTTATAATACACCTTCATATATTAAGAATGCTACTGATTTGCCATGCATTTTACAATTATTTCTTTAAGCAACAACAAAGAACCTTTGGATAATAAAGAGTAGCACAATATACTGTCTTATTAAAATTTAAGAAAGTTGCTGGTCAGTTGGGAGGCAGAGACAGGAACATCTTTGTACGTTCAAGGCCAGCCATGCCTACAGAATGAGTTTCCGGACAGCCAGGGCTACACAGAGAAATCCTGTCTCAAAAACAAAACAACAAGAACAACAACAACAAAACAAAAATCAAAACAAAATAAAATGCAGTTCATAAAAAAGAAAGTTAAATATTGGCTAGAAGAGGGCAAATTAAAAAATAAATTATGTCAGTTTTGAGGGAAAATGTTGGTCTTCTAATGTAGAGCATCAGACCCAGAACTTGGTGTCACTTCTGTGTATGGAGATTGTCAATCTGAATATTCAGATTTATGCCATTTTCCCTGATCATGCCCTCTTGCTTTCATTCCCATCATTGCTTGTAAGTGACTAAAAATATATATAGCCTCAGTAGAACCCTAAAAATATAGTTGTTGTATTTATCACTAGAAATTTGTAATGTGATCCTGATTGCATTTTAAAGTTTAAAACTTAACAACATTTGTGGCTTTTTGTCAATAAATAGTAATTTTTCAAACTAAAACAAAGAAGGAAAAAAGTTGGGGCTGACAATATGGTCCAGCAGGTAAAGATCCTTGCTATTGCAAGTCTGACTGCCTGAGTTAGCTTCCTGGGATCCAGGTCAAAGGGACTAACAAAATCCGTAAACATGTCTTTGGACCACACATGTGCTGTGGTATGTATCTTGCTTCACACTCAAATCATACACACACACACACACACACACACACACACACAGAGAGAGAGAGAGAGAGAGAGAGAGAGAGAGAGAGAGAGAGAGAGAGAGTTTGTTCTAAAGAATCTGGCATTTTCAAGTCATTTAACTTTTTAGTATTTCCTTAAGTTTTTTTTTAAAAAAACTTCAATGCAATACATTAAAACATTATAATCATTTCTCAGTTTTACACAAATTAACATGGTTGATTTTTTTCTCCACCTTAAAAGACATCATTTTCTAAATGATTGTTGAAATATATTTATTTCTTTATATGTGTGTGTTCTTTATGTGTGCTACATCCTACATATGGAGGTCAGAGGATCTTAGGAATAGAATTCAAGAATGACTTTACTCACTGAGTCAAATGTTTATTAGGCACAAATATTTCTCTTATATACAGGTTGAGTTTTCATATCCCAAAGTATGAATCAGAAGTGCCCCAGAGTTCAAATACTTTTGACTTTTAGATACTTTTCAAAACCTGACATTATTTTGGGGAAATTAGATCCAAGTATAGGCACATAGTCTATTCATGTTTCATATACACCTTAAACACATTATGGAAAGCAATTTTGACTAGCCTACCTACATAGTCTGTGCATAAGGGTAATTATGATCTTTTTTATCTGTAGCATCGGGCTGATAATCAAAAAATCTCCATTTTAAGAGCATTTAGGAATTTAGATTTTTAAACTAGGGATACTTAACTTCTATTATCGATTTTTATTTTGAAATGAACCTTCTAGAATAGACTTAATGACACAATGAACAATAGGACAAGGCTATAAACCTTTAGGGATATGGAGTTTTTCATCCATTAATAATAAAGCATAGGGTCCGTTTTCCCATGAAAGGGTTAGACAATTAGACTAATCTTTTCTGAGAAATTCTTGTCTTTAAAAACATTTGACCACATTTTCAATATAACAGCATCTTTAAATTACAGTTTGGTCATCAATAAGCCCTTTATGTAAATTCTATTTCTTAAAGGTATATAGATTTAGATGTCTAGAAAGCTAGCTAATTTAGTCAGTTAGGAGTTAACTCACACAACCCTGAACATCAAATAGCTATGTTGGACTTTATACAAATTAGGTCATGTACATGCAAGGCCTTCTGATGTTCCTCAGCTGTTTTAGCATATGAGATTGCAATAAATAGATTACACTTGCATTACTAAGTTCTTTGATGAAATCTAAATAAAAAATTACTTTGTGAATAGAAATCTGCATACATTTGAAGCTATAATGGGTTTGCCAGTATTGTGCATTTAAACTATTTGGAATATTTTCAATTTATTTTGAATCAATTGTGTTCATTGACTGAGATATAACTTTTTTTGGTACTATTTCGGGATATTTGTCAAGCAACTAATACTGTCTGACCCAAGGTGAACAAAATCTCTAAATATTCAGCTTACATGATATTTGCAACAGCTGACATGCACCCAAATTGCTCTTTTCTAATGTAATTCAATTTCATGTTGCTTCAGGTAAAAGCAAGCAGTTCGAGCATGTTTGGAATATAATTCCCGTGGCACTAGGTTTGTGCACACTATGTTGTTCTTGTATAAACAGATTTATGGAAGATGAAAATAGGATTCATAAATAAGAAACACAGATTTATTATTATGGAAATATAATCAAATCTAATTCTACAATCAAAAGGGAAAACTCTTTGTAAATTAAAATTAAGAATTAGAAATTATATATGTATGTATACATATATATGCATATGTTTCCTGAGATTTAAAAATGCTTTGAAAAAGGAAATGAAGATGTAGAAGAATACAAAAGAGAAAAGAATGCCAGAGAGGCAGAGCAGACTGGGAGGGGCACAGATAATCTGATCTAATTCACCCTCTCTTGCAGTGCAAGCCAATTCACATGATCTAAATCAATTATGTCAAGTGATTGCCTAATTTATTCATAGATTCCTCCAATTAGAAAATAAAGCACACAGCCCTTTTCTTCAAATTCTAAACAACTGTTCCCATTCTTCTCTATTTAATAAAATTGAGGCTTTGGGCTTCTATACTTCCTGTGTTTGATTCTTTCCTGAAAAATCTCTCTCTCTCTCTCTCTCTCTCTCTCTCTCTCTCTCTCTCTCTCTCTCTCTCTCTTTAGCTTCCCCACTTTCAAGTGAAAAATAGTTTGGGTGAGGGAACCGCATGGTGTGGCTACACGCTGAACCTCTCCATGTCTTCCTTCATTTTTAGCCATTTTGCAACCCAATCCAAACCTTTGTTTGCCCTTTTATTCCCTTCTCATTTAATCATGTGTTTGCACTCGTACTCATTTACTCTTTTGATGTGAGGAATGGAGAATCTGCCTACACAGAAAGATCAGCCAAATCAATGATGGAGAGTAATGGAGTCCCTGAGATGGCAGCCAGATTGCTCAACACTATTCATTCAGCCATCCATCTCGAATGTATTTGGCACACAGGCATGCAAAATGTTGAGCAGAAGGGCCTAAGAATCATTAGGTCTGACCCTGAAGGGGCTTGTAATCTGATTGGAGTCAGAAACAAAACAAAACAAAACAAAACAAAAAAAACAAAAAAACCTCACTTGGTAGTTATCCAAAGAGTGTAATTTTGTGCTCAAATTGGTGATATTAATGGTAACTGCTTCAGAAATTCATAGAAAGATCTGGGGGGAGAATGTAAGTCTCCTAGAACACTCAAACTTGAACAGATCCTGAATGGAAGAAGGGATTTAGTTAGGAGATAAAAAAACAAAACCAAACAGGTCTTCTATTATGTTTTAGAGGTAAGGCTGGGAGATTCATGAGTTTCAAATAAAATAGAAAACCAGAATAACTTGGGACCTAACATCACAATTAAATATGTCTGAGTTTGAATCCTTACTGGCACTTAGTATTGAGATACTGTGGTATGTGTATGGATTAATAGAAGGTACTAATACCTTTGGGACTGTACCCTTAAAGAGGACTATAGGGTTCCCATGCTTTCTATGTTCCCTTTGGAGATGTGACCATTCTGGCATACTCTCTCATTATTACTTCCTGTCATTCTCCTCAGATGTCATGTCAAAAGGGTCTATTAATGACTAGAGAAAAAATAAATATCTTTTAACTTCATAAGTGGCCTGTGTCTGGTATTTCACCATGGTAGCATGATGCTGACAAACAACTATGGAATTCCAGTGCCAAAGATTGACAAGCATATATCAAATGATTCTCAAATGCTGTCTGCTTTGGGCATGATTACATTGTCACCATGGTGCTCTCACCTTTTCTATTTTTTATAGTCTAGTTTAATAGAGTTTGGGATTTGAATATGATGTCTGCAGAGTTGGCTCTTCTTGTCTCATGGAAAGGGAGGTCTGTGCTTTAGGACCATGGGTGTCATTGACCCAGAGTCATTCTGCTGCACAGGGCCTCCTCTTTCAGAAGCATGCTGCAGTACAGTTAGACATTCTGTCATCAAGGCCACTCTTAATTCATGCTTTATACAGCCTCGCTTACTCATGCTGCTCTGCAGTGAATTTGACTTGTTCAGTCAGTGGCCGCGTACATTCCTCCACCCTGGAAATGCCCTCCCAGGCTGCACCCTGTTTCACAGCACCAATCTTTATCCCAGTTTGATTGAAAATTCCTCTTCACCTTGCTTTGTATATCTCTATAAACATGGCAAACACAGTCACCCTTTCTCATTGCCAGGATTTTCCTTAGAACAATAAACCCATGAATGGTGTGGCCTCCGTGTCTCAGATCAAGTGAGTTTATGAACTGCTGTATGAATTTTATCTTGAAGACTCATGGAATGTCCAGCAACCTGAAACTATAGTTTTGGTATGAAGTGTTTCATAAGAAGTTTATGTGTTGAATGCTTTGTCCCAAGGAGCCAGTACATTTTGGGAGATTCTAGCAACTTTAGGAGTTAGGGCCTATATGGAATAAAAAGGTTACTAGAGCCAGATCATTAGGGAAATCTTGCTACTCTCTCTTTCTTTCTCCCCCCCTCCTCCTTTTCCTCTCCTCTCTCTCTAACTTTGGCTCTGGCCCTGGCTCTGGTTCTCTGCCTCCTGTCCACTATGAGTAGCCTCTGTCACAGTTCCCCATACCATGATACTCTTTTTTCTTGTATGGGCCCCCAAACAACAAAGCCTACCATGATGCACTAATATACAAGTTCTTTGAAACTTGAGACCTCTATTTACTTTGGTCACTCTGGCATTAATGGTAAACACACCTGGAATACACACATTTAACTTTTAATAAGCATTTCCCATTTTTCGCTATCATTCTTTGTTACCGATATTATATTTAGACAACTGGTTGATTTTTAAGTTGCAAGCTAATGGCACATGCCCATGAGCCCAGTATTCAGGAGACAAGCAGAAGGAGCATGATTGTGGGTTTGAGATCAGCCTAGAAAGATTTTTGTCTCAGAGAAACCCTATACTGTCATACTGTCAACACACACACATGCACACATGCACCAAAACAAACAAATTCCCAAACTGAACAAAAAAGTCTTTCAGTGTGTGGTTTAGACTGGCCTTGAGCTCATCATCCTCTTGTCTCAGCTTTCAGAGTGCTCAGGTAGTGTGTGTGTGTGTGTGTGTGTGTGTGTGTGTGTGTGTGTGTAACCATACCATTTATTTTAATGGACTTTCTGTGGATATCTACATTTATATCAACAAATGTGAGCTTCAGTCTTTGGTAAGATTACACACTGGACTCACAGCAAGAGGACCTGGCCTATAGGCTTTCTTCTATCTTTCTTGTTTGCAGAGAAAGTACTGGAGTTATTTACCTCACCGATACTGATTTATTGAGATAGAAATAAAAAAGCTCCAAGGTAATTCATTTTTCATCCATTTTTTGTGTGATAATAACTTTTCTTAAATGATAAAAGTGGGCTAAATGCTCTCCAGTTCCTTGGTACATGCCTGTTTTACTACAGAGGATCTCAAGCTAAACCTTTCACCTACTCACAGTTTGCTCAAGATAGTCCTGAAGTGTTTGGGGACTGGGTATTATGTCAATCAATTCCAGGATCAGCAGAGGGTCGATAGCTTATTCCCAGCTCACTTAAAACTATCACTCCTGATTAGTCAATTTTCAATATGATCTCTATTTTAATTTTCACTTTAATTTTTACATCTTGCATAGAGTTCCTAGACACCTTTTCCTATGAACACTGGTAATCAGGTGGGTATTGAAATATTAGCCTCTCCAGTCATGCCTCCTCTTTCTACAAATTAGAATGCTATATATGTCACAACAAATAGCATCTCAATATCTTTATTCACTTATTACATTATTACCATTTATACACCCAGTCTCTTAAGCTTTACCCATAAGAATATTTCTACCAAAAAAGCTGTAGAAATATTATTCTGTTGTCTATTATAACGGATGTGCCTTAGCTATTTAGAGCAGTATTTAACATAGAAGAATTATCCAATATATTTAATGAATGAAGAAAAGGAGACTAGATGAATAAATGATTTTCATGTAGAACTGAAATCACATCTTCAAGCACTAAATGGCTTTTGATCTTTTGAAAGCAGAGTAGGCATCTGTGGTGATGTTAGCTTGTACTCTCTATTCTAAAGCATCAAGAAATGCAGTATGTGAAGTCCAAGAGTGCAGCTCAAGTATTCTGATTAAAATTAAAGGTAAACTATTCTTTAAACAATTAATTGCTTTGGCAGAGATGAAAAAAACCTTTTGAATCATAAAATAGTCTGAATCTACTCCTAATTTATTATTGATATTTATATATTATTTATAAAATTTATTTTATCCTAATCATTTCATGAAAGATATAAATGTGATGGTTAATATGGAGTTTGGAACAAGTAACACAGTGAAACATCTGCTTTCCCCTGTGAGCAAGGGCTAAAACTTGACTTTTAATATAGAATAGCATTTTACTTGCAAAAAGCGATATTTCATATAGAATTCTTTCACTCACTTAAAAAAATGTTCAGGTGATTCACAAAAGAAAATATAGAGCAAATACATAAAATATATATTTATTTCTAAAATAATTTAAAAAATAAAGTATTCCTTTTTATTTTTATCAAGGTAGAAAAAATGTGAAAATCTGGTTACAATCAGATGCCTTCATCTACTATAAAAGGGAACAAAATTGCTTTTCAGGAGGGATCCAGTCACAAGGATGAAGAGCCCAAAGTTTTGCTACATTTGGTCACCAATTACAGAAATGTACAATGGTGTAATAATCCTTTCATTCCTGAGGAAAACACACACATAGAAATGAGAGCAAAATAATGCAAGACTGGGGAGACTCTGCTTCAATAACAAACTACTACGTCCCCTAAGGAGGAAGGGGTGTCCTCCTCACTGGAGTTAGTCTACGACTGAAGTCACGGGCCCTCTCACTATGGAGAATTACAAAATTGCCAAACTCCATTTCTTATATATATGTCCTATATCACATGTTTATGTGATTTTTAGCTACATGTTAAGTATAATGATTTCAACCAGCGAGACTCATTCTGAAACAACTGAAATGGAGTGGGCTTGTAATTTGAAGGAGAATTTCAGTACTTTGTTTTATTCTCCGAGCAGCTGCATTAGCTGTATATTTTTATGGAGCTATTCTCATATTAATACAAAAGTTCTTTTAAAATGAACATGGAATTGCATTTAAATATGAACAATAGCTTAAGAAACAAAAGCAAATGAAGAGAAAAGGTTCATATTTGGTTTATTTTAAAGGGTTAGAATTCTACAGAGGAGTTCAATTAAGGCACAAATACAAGAAAGTAATTCAGGTACTAAATTTTAGGAACAACTGAACATTCCAATTTTAAAGGATAAGGTAGTTTCTCTACCATCAAGATTTTTCCATCAAATTATAAAACATGCTCTAATATACAGAGTCAAGATTCATAAATATCTTCATAGACTGGTTATTGTAAATATCACTAGTCAAGATTCAGGTACAAACATGCCCAAACTTTATAGTTCTCTTTGTATCTCTTACAAGAAAATTTAACATTATGTGATGTTACTCAAAGAGAATTGATTTCTACTGGTAATTTAAAAGTCAGTTGGCAATTACAAGATGTGAAATTCAGTGACTCCTTGCTAGTTATCCTAGAGACATTACTGCTTCCACAACTGCTAACATTACTAAAAACATCACTGTGTTAAGTGTTTTTATGTAAAGTATTGTTCTTATTTCAAGTGCTGTTTTCTTCTTTAAATGACGAAAACATGATTGTTCAAAATGTAAATGATTCCCTCCCTCAACAGGAGTAAAATGAGAGTGAATATGATTTAGGTTCTTTATGAGCATTTATGGATTGGAAACAATCCCATAAGGGTGGGCTGGAATGAGCCAAAACTTTCAGAAAATTCTAGAAACACAAACCCGAACAGAAGTGTAATTTTCATACAACAGGGATCATTTCAAATGAACATAGCAATTCACTTTGGAAATCTATTTCTGTGGCAAAAGTACGCACCTTTAAACCCAGTAGTGCAGACGCAGAGGCAGGTGGATCTCTGTGAGTCTCAGGCCAGCTTGGTTTATATAGGGAGTTACAGTCCAGCTGGGGCTACCTAGTGAAACCTTGTCCAAAGAAAACAAAAATAATGTTTCTGTTGGTATGTAAAAATTAACGTGAGGAGAGATTACAAGAGGACGTGAAGGAAAGAATTATGCCCTTGACACACACAGCTGCTCCTGCCCTGTTGCTCCGGCCCAAATGGGAATCCTACCTACGTTTGAATAGCATCTGTGCATTGCACTGATGTGCTGAGAACAAGGAGCTAGCCACAGAGGAAGAAAAGCGATCTGATCTCTGCAATTCAGTAAATATTAACAATAACCGAGAATTCATTTTTAAATGTAGCCATTACTTGAAATGTAATTCTTGTTATGGTTTTAGTTAATCCAATGTGGATTTTCTTAATGGTCTCAAAAGGGCTGTTGGGGGTGGAGCTGCTGCTGTGAATTGTGGGGAGTAGCTTTCTCTTTACTGCTTTCCCTGTCTCTAAGGCCTAACTGCTGCCATGTGCTCTCTGCAAACTCCACTTGCGTTTACTTCAGTCAGATTTACAGCTCGGATGGTTACTTTAACCATAGAAAGACATCAGGATACACTTAGACAGATGTGCTGTCCTGTCCTTGTTGTAAGGATTCCTGGCATTCCACTTAGCTGAGCCTACTGGCTCAGATGGGATGCGCCTTGCACGGAGGCACGCCCCTGGGTGTGGCTACGTAAACCTTGCAGCACTGAGTACGGAAGTACCTCCCTGGACCATGGCTGAACCCGGAAGCACCTATCTGGACCCATGACGCATACCCATGCACGCCCCTTCCCTTAAAAGCAGCTGCAAGGGCATGCTCGGCCCTTTTCTCTGTCCCCTGACTTCTGTTCTGCTCTTCTGTCTCTTATTCCGCCTGGGACTTTTCTCTTAAATGAACACCATGCATGGCCTTGCTAGTGTGTGCTTGCTTTTACACGTGGAACTAACACTTGTAGTCCCAACTACTCAAAGCTGAGGCAATAGAGTTCCATGGTTAAGGCCTGTCTGTAAAACATAGGTAAGTTCAAGGTTAGCTCAGGCCACTAGTGAGGTCATTCCTGAAGATTAAAACTTGGAGGAGGCAGGGAATAGGGCAAGGGCTATAAGTCAGATCTAGGACTCTTTCTTGGTATATGTGAGGCTCTGAATTTGATCCCCAACATCCAAAACAATTGGAACAAGACCCCTTGCACCAAAGAGAATCTCTGTTTCTTACTGAAATACAAAACCATGGTTCCTTTTCCACGGTGGCAGTAAACTTTCTTTCTCTTCTCAGTCTTTATGAGTTGTTTTAATTTACATAAATTTTCAAGCATGCAAAAAGACAGGGGTCAGTTTTCTGTCTCTAACATCTCCTGAGATCCAAAGCTTGTAAACCTGATGTGTCTTCTGATGTGGCTGACACTGCTTGATGTATCTTGGTGTTCATCAACTTATGAATTGGAAGTTTTCTATGCCAAGCGGCAGGGTACCTAAGGAGAGCTGCCCTGTGCTGCGATACTTTCTTCCTCTAGGTGTTACATTCATGTCTTTCAACTGATTTTCATTGGACATCGTTTCTGAGCCCCTCTCCAGTATCTGGATACATTTTATACTGTCCTGGTGTCTATTAAAATGTATTCAGTTAAATACAGTCCTGTATATGTGTACTATAGTAAAGCAGTCCTGCCACTTGATCTGATGGCATGGATGTTCATTCAGGAGTGGGCATGTTAGGAGATTGCCACAGGTGTCATCCTGTCTACTCTGAGACTCCTACACCAGTCCAAGTGTGCTTTCGACAACCTGTTCAAGAACTACCTCCCTTCCCTTTCTCAGGAAGCTTCTTCCCGCTCAGTCTGAGTCCCCATCTGAATTTGGTTTCAGGAAGTAGTCATCTCTATTTTAAATTTTATTGTTTATTCACTATATACGACTGCATTATCTACTTATCTAGAGAGAATAAACCGTCCTGATACTTACTGGAATACTGCTTTGTATGTGGTAATATCCAGCAAGTGCTCATTGGATAGATACTTTCTTATTGTTATTTGTACGTATGATATGTTGAGTGTGGGCATGTTCATATCCCAGTGTGCTTGCAAGGGTCAGAAGATAACTTTTAGGAGATGGTTTCCCCCTTCCAACATGGGTTTCTGAGCTCAACGTCATATTGCCAGGCTTTCATGGAAAATGTTTTCACCCACTAAGCCATCTGGCCAGCCCAAATTCTGGGGACCCACTTTCCATGAAAATTATGTCAGCTCAACAGAATGGCCATTAGCTTGGTGCAATCTCTACTGAAAAATTTGGCAAGATGATTCCATTTCATTCTGTATTCCCATCCTCCAAATTACACATAGCCAGCTTCTACCAGCTTCTACCAGAGTCCTGGAGCATACAAGACATTTAGCTCTTCAAACATTTATTATTTCTTTGTGCTAAAACTTTCAAAACCCTTTCTTCTAACATTTTCAAATGCAGCTATACAATTGTATGCTTTGTTCCTAGCTCACTGGAACTGAACTATGTAATGATCACATTTCCTCTTGCTGAGTTGCTCAGGTGTTTTTGTTGTTGGCTTCCATTCTTTCTCTGTCTCTGTCTGTCTCTGTCTCTGTCTGTCTCTGTCTCTCTCTCTCTCTCTCTCTCTCTCTCTCTCTCTCTCTCTCTCTCTCTCTCTCTCTCTCTCTCTGACAGGTAAGAGAGTCCAAACACAGAATTTTACCATATTTATTATTTAACCTCCTTTGGGTGATAATGAACCTCTAATTAGTATATTTCAGGAGTGGGCATTCTAATGCTGAACCCACATCTCAGTATATAAATTAAGTCCATTGACTCAATCCCAAAACAAACTGAAACATACAATACTTCCTTGAGTTTCACATACAGAAATTCTAACAAGGAAAAATGGTCTCAGTTATTTGTAGATCCCATGCAGGTTGCCATTGGCCACCAAAGTTTTATCCTTTTTGTTTCATGGATATATAAGATCCAACTGAGGTTATCAGTTGTTTGGGAAATGTATCGTTTTTATGAGAGTCAGTGCTTTTCTTTCATGCCATTTGATGCTGACTCTGGATGATTTCTAGTGATCTGGACGGCTGCTCTACAATCATGGTCCATTTAGAGCTCAGGAATAACAATTGTTCTAACTCCCATATGCAGAAATATTCTCCAGTAGGAACATCATCCTTGTGGTGCACTGGAAGAAAAACTAATGGTAACCTAGTGGTTACACTCTCCACCTGACATTGCTAGTCACCATACCCTTTCCTAGTCCTTTATCTGTAGCTTGCTAACTCTTGCTAGCATTTACAAGATTTTCTTGTGCACTTTCAGGTCACCATCAGTATTTTCTCTATTTCACAGTTTGATCCTCTTTTCCACCAGCCACTGGCAACCAGTGAGTTGTTAAGCAGCAACCCTAGAGTCTGTAAGTGCCTTGAGTTTTTTCTCTCTAAATTAGCATGTTACATCATAAGTTCCTTTTGGAAACTTTCTCTTAACTCCCAAGTTTTTCTTTCCTGCTGGGGGTTAATCTAGGGACAGCCACCCATTCTCCCATCACTTACTGGCTTCTAGGCTTTCATGTACTCTGGTAAACAGAGAATATTCAGAGTTGTGCACCAGTGACTCCATAGCTCTGCAATTCTCTTCCTCTGCTTTGCACAGGGCATCCAGCTCATCCCATTCTGCTCCCTCCACATCACTTCCTTGACTAATTTAGAAGGTGAGTAAGCACTTCCTTTGTGGGGGTTATCATGAATTCCTCTTTACCAGGCAGATTTGTTTGTTACTTAAATGTCAGGCTAAGTGCTAAAAAAACAATAATTGGTTTAGCTTACCATCTTCAGAGGGATTGTTGATTGAAGGTAACAAAGAAGATCAATGGGAATAAAGTTTTACATTAAAATGCAATATATAATATATTAGTAAGCTACCATAATATCAAAATATATAATTTTATACATTTTAAAATATTTAGTCTCCAAGGTATTTGTCATATACTGTTACAAAAAATGAAATATATCTTTACAAAATAATTAAAAAACAAAGTAGTAGAGAGGTAAAATGGGGTTAATTACTTATTTCATTCCCATCTTTGATCTGACTTGAGAGATGTCAATTTTTTTCCTGAGAGAACACCTAAGAAAGAGTTCTATTCAAAATATTTCTCTAATATTTGCCTTTACTGGCACAAGAAATCAAGTTGTGTATAGTTTACATCAACTATGTGTGTCTACAAACATTCCCTCAATTTAAAAAGTAGAAGAAACTAGCAGAGAATAAAACTGCAGACTTATAGATCTTGAAAGACAATCAGTCATCAATGTGTCCCTATAAGATGCATGTAGTTTGTAAGTTTGTAGAGAGACCACGGAACATGTGATCTTAGCAGCCTTCATTGTCAGAAAACTCCCTCCAGTTTCATCTGGCTGCCTCATGCAGCACTGAAGTTTCATTTCCTCCCATTGAGCAGAGGCAGACAGCTGGCCAGGGTTCCTCAGCTGCACTGCCCCCAGCCCTCTCCTCCTGTGTCACAGACACCATCTCAGAGTGTGGGCTCAAATGGAAACAAGACACAAAACTCTTTTTTTAAAAAAAAAGCTTGTGAGAAACAGTGTTTTAAACTTGACTTTGAATGGGCTATAGATTAGGTCAACAAAGGGGCAAAAATCTTGAAGTGCTGTCCTTAAATAATTGAGACTAATTCTTAAACACTATTATGGGGTCATAAAACACCAAGCCTGGAAATTAAAGATTTTTATGCCTCATCAAAAAGTCTTTGAATGTAACTCCCTGGCATTCTGCCAATAAGGGCAGCTCTTGGGGGGAAACCCTATGCCAAAGGCCAAAAAGGCAGCTGTGCTGGTCTGCTTCTGAGGGCTTCCAACTCAGCACCCACACAAGCTCAATTATGAACAAATTAAAGGGATCCAGACTGAACATAGTAATTCTGGTAATTTAAATAAATAGAGTAAAGTTGTAATTAGTAGGGAAAGATTGATTTTCTGGAAAACCCAGAAGTATCTACCCAGTCACTTGAATTGTACCCTAGCCCTTTAAAATAAGCATAGTTACAGCCAATTTCTTGTCCTTATTTTAATCATCGTTGATCTTTCTTAAATAGGACCACATGCAAACTCCAAAGATATCTACTAAATACTGAAGAAAAATGGCCTCCCTAAATCTTATAGTGGTTATATAAGAATTAAGAATAACAAGCAAATTTGCTGTCCATTTTGCATTTGCTTATGAGTATGGAGAAAATGAACCCCCTCTGTAGCAGTTCCATATATAAAACTGTGGTTAATCATGTAAACTTTACAAGTTTAGAGAAAACAAAAATTCAAAAAGAATCAGAAATTAATTGTGTACAAGCTACTAATTACTTTGCTTCTAGTTTATTAACAAAGAAAAATATATACTGTCACCTTGTATAGATCCTTACAAATCACTTAATAAAATTCAATACACAGTCGTGATTTAAAGAATAAAGGGACTAATGAAAAAGTTTAGAAAACTAGGAGTGCAAAGAAACCTAATTAACATGATCAAGTGTTTTTTTCGGGAACCCACAGGAAACATATATACCATCTACACACACACACACAAATACATAATACATGCATGCATGCACACACACACAGACACTGAGGAAACATTCCTATTGAATCTTTAAATTCACTTTGATTATCTGATTCTAATGTTCCTGGGAGAGTCAATACATTTGAAGAACCAAAGTAATTGAACTTTGAAAAAACTCTTGTTTTCTATTTAAAAAGATAAATCACAAGACAATTATTCCATAAGTAACTAAAATTCATAGTAACAGCATGATAATTTACACAAGGTAGCAACTGGTGCAGGGCAGATTTATAGATCAATAAACCAGAATGTCTATAAACCCACCCATGTACTAATTAATATAAAAGTATTTAGTTATCTAATTAGATTACATTCAAAATTATGAAGGGATAGAAAAGTTCAAAATAATAATTTTTAACTTTTTGGAAAAAATATTTTTTTATCTCATAGACTATAAATAAAAATATATTATCAATCATATCTTTCCAAAAGGCTGAGGAAGAAAATAAATGAGATAACGGGACACCAAACAGCAAAACAAAACAAAAACAGAAGAAAGACAAGATGTGATTCTATGACAATAAATCTAAAATATTTATGCTTATGTATATATGTACTGGTGGGGGGACAGCGGGACACATCTTTCTGAAGGAGACAGAGGCTGACCTTAGAGTCGGTGTCAATCACTTTCTACCTTACGTAAGAGATGCGGGCTTCTCACTGTACCTGGAGGTCATTGATGGCCTCCACTTGCTGGCCAGTGAGCCCCGAAGGTCTTCCTGTGTGCTCCCCAGTTCAAGCATTACAAAGTGACTAACTTCTGTGCTTTGTAGATGTGCACTAGAGATCTAAACTCAGCTTGTCAGGTTTCACAGTAAGCTGTCGACTGAACACTCATGTCAGTCTCATCAAAACATACTTTATGGTAAAAGATAGCAAGATCAAAGTGAAAACACAAGTAATGGTTGATTTACATCATTATAATAGTGTTCTAAAAATAGCAAAAATAACAAGAGAAATACTGGCAAAGAAAAACAAATTCAAGATAAGAAGATACAAAAGGTTCCCAAAAATACATGAAATAAAGCTTTTAATCAAGCTCAAGTTCCATTTAAATAAGAAAAAATAGGCAAAGTATAAATCAAGAGATACATTCATTCACTACTACACTAATATTCAATGACTCCAAAGTACATGTGTCATGAACATGTGCATGGATGGCTGAGCCAAGTGGACAGCAAAATAGGTAGGGCTGTTCTTTGGAAATAGACATAAAAATAAGTAATTGGAATCTCCTCACCTTTAAAAGTCCATCAGAACATGTGAAATGACTCAATATACAGGTTAAGGTTATCATTTGACTTGGTGTCAAGCATGACACAGAAATAGTACTGATGGTACCCACGACAACACTGCAAGATTCCTATAGACTTTTCAAAAGACAGTGTCAGCTATGTAGCCCAGGCTGGTCTAAGTGGCTGGAATTAGCAGCATCTGTAAGCATCTACAACTATACTTAGGTCACAGAAAATATTGACAGAGAACTAGCCACTCTAAAGTCATCAAACAATAAATATATATGAGCATTTATCCTTTTATATTTTTGTATTTTTAACCATGTGAAGTTGATGCTTTTTCCAGGTTAAAAAAATATTTATTCTGCCTAAATTTTGTAGGTTTTATTTAGGAGGATTAAGCCCAGGGCCTTATACACGCCAGTAAGCACTCTACCAGCTCAACTACATTTCCAGCCCTAGGGTTTATTATTAACTTTTAACTTTTGAAGTTGTATTTTATCCTGCTGAGAGCATTAGTCTCCTAAACATTATCATCAACTATACATACATATATGTAATATATATATAATATATCATCAACTACACATATAAAATTAAGATATAATATATATATATATTTAGAGTTTTCAATGGCATTTTAAACTAAAAACAATACTCTACTACTGTAGTCAAAGAGAAGACACTTCCCAATGCTCAGCATTAGAGTATCACTGGGTTTACTCACTGTGGAAGGCAAGGTATTTAATAAGCTCACTCTCCTTTCTCTCTGGAGAGAAAGACCAAGATGGTCCTATACTGTCTACTCCCAAATTCTCTTAGCCTTAGATTCATGCTTCTCAGAAGGGGTTCAACTTTGGAAAATTGCTATAAAAATTTTTTACTAACATTTAACTAAGTTACTTTGCTACAATGCATTTTAAACAATGTTTATTAGCTTAGACTTTATTTCATTAACAAAATAACCCATAGAAGCTGCGTAAATGGAACTAGTATTACTATCGTCATTGCTCATTACAATGAGGGTATGTATCACTACAATAAAATGCAATGAATGGATGCTTATATACATATTTCAGAAATAAGGTTTCAATCTGAAAGAGAAAATTTTCTCAAAAATAAAGTGTACTATATCAATGCCTCAGAGAAGCTTCCCTTGTAGCAGATGGTGGTTGACACACAGACAGACAACCGGGCCACGTAGAGAAATGAGACACTATGGAATTCCCAGGCCTAAATGGGACATCATGCCCCCTCTTCCCAAGCCACAGGAATTATTGCAGAAGCGGAGGATCAACAAGTATAAGAGCCAGAGATAGTGATGGGTACCAGGAAATTGTTTACAGTGAAGTGACAGGGACAGCATGCAAAAGACCTGTGCAAGCTTGAGCCATACATAGCTCCACATGGAGAGAAGAGATAGACATGGAGCTGCACCACTAGCTAAGGAGCTATTAGCAGCTGAAATTGGGTTTTCTTTAAGAGGGGAGCCCATGATATGTCAACAATCCTCCAATGGAAGACCATATCCTCAAGAATATATGGAGTTGTCCAACGCTACTTGAACTGGATATATACAAAGAAGTGGGTGGGGAGAGGGGGAGTTTGGAAGAAGAAGGAGGGGGTAAATATGATAAAAAAAAACATTGTATAAAAACCTTAAAGAATTAATAAAAGTTAAAAAAATAAGAACAAAACATTTTAAACATGACTAAGGTTTAAAAGTTTTGTAAACTTGGTGATATTTTTCATCTCTTAAAATGGATAATAGACTATTTTTAATCTTTGGCACAGATTTTAGAATTATAATGCTAGCCTTTTTTAATTAAATAAAAAAACAGCAATATATTTCCCTCCCCAAAGTTATGAACCATTTTTATCCATTTATTTTATTTATAGACAAAGTGGGAAGACAGAACAGGAAATGTTTTTCAGGCATGTCTCAAAAATGAATTGTTACTTAAAGTATTAGTAATCCCAGATGTCACTGTCATACATCAGCCCTGTGGTTGTCCCAGGTCTGCTCTGGAGAACATGCCCTTATGACCAGTACACATGGCAGCTTCCTTGTTGGGCTCTTCTGTCTGTCTCTCACTACAGGTGATTAGAGCAAATGCCTCCCAACAATTTAGTTAATTTATAGAAAATGGAATCAATTTCTCTTGTTTCATTGTGATTGAACATTTTCCTGAGCTGCTGTAAATGAACAACAGATAAGCACCATTTATCAGATCATTGGATAGAGCTTGCAGTTTTGATGATTCTGTTTTCTTGTTACTATTAATGAAATATATAATATGCCTCAACAAAAAATAATTGCAGAGATTGGCCCTCAAGCTTTCCAGATGCAATGAATATTTTGCTCTGAGTGTCTGCTATACTGTTTCTAAGGTCCCAGATGATGGTGACAATATTCTTCAGTGTCTGAGAAGTCTTATAGCCCCAACTGCTGATCTAACTTGTTATCAGAGCTCTGATCTCCTTTTGAAGCCAATAATTCCTATAGTACTCAAAATGTCAGTAAGATTGTTTAGGTATCACACTAAGGTGCTTCAACACCCTTAATATCACAGGCCCAAGGGACATTTCACCTCTCTAGTGTCATAGGATTTAGAGGTGTTTAGTTGAGAGACCAATGACAAGTATCATTTAACCTCATTATGCTGCCAGGCCAAGCAACAGGTATACCCACCAGGCATGATGTACACAAGCTGAAACCAGCACACAGAAGCAAAGGCAAGTGAGATGAAGATTTTTTTTTGTCATTCAAGTTTTTTTTCAGATCTATAGAGAAAGAGAATTGTGTGAAATGTTTCCTAAAATTAAGTGTGTCTCTGTCCTTTACAAACAGGTTAATCACAATTCCATGTGAGAGAGGAAATGTGAAGAGGGGTGAATAGCTTCTGAAGTTGAAAAAACAAGAGTGGACTTTTGGAAAGACATATGGAGGAGACTGGAAAAGCACCCTGGATGCACTTGCCATCACTTACCAAGGTCCATGCTCTTGGAGGTTTTCAGGTTAATTGCTTCTGGCTGCATGGCTGGTGTCACAGATCTGAAATTGACATGTTGATCTGGAAAATATACTGTGGAATCCACCCCAGAGCTGTGAAAAGAAGGTATATGTTATATTTCGGTTTAGAGCAAGAAGCAGGCAGGGATAAAAGGATGAAGATTATGAATGAATATGAATATATAATTCTCACATTGAGTATATACCCTCATCATTTTTTCTTCAGCCTGCAGCCATGTATTCTATACCAGTTCTTGATTCCCAGACTTCTTTTATGGAATGTACAATTGGAGCCTATGTTATTCTGCAGTAAAATTTAAATACAATGTATGTGGGCCTATAACATCCTTTGTTCCCTAGTGTTTCTGTTTATTGAGCCACTACATAACTTCAGGTGGGTGAGGGGTGCCTGGGAAGCCTCAGCACTTCAAAGGATGTTGCTAGATACCAGCAGAGCCCAAAGTAGACTAAGAGATTCCTGTGGAATAAGTTGGGCCTTTTTAAAGAACACTGAAAGAAAACCATCTTGAATGATTGATGGCTGCAGGAGACTGAGTTTTACCTTTTTAGGTGATCTCCAAAGAGTAATGCTAATGCTGAGCAGATAGTCTGTCCATCAATAACACCAAAAGGAAGCCCCAGAAACAGCACAGTTGAGAATTTAGACACAAATACGTTAAATACCCTTTATGGATTTTTGGTACTTGGGGAAAATCTAAAGAATTTTGCTTCTACTGAACACTCTATTTTGGTTGAGGATTCAGTAGAAGAGACTATATGAAGAAATAGCTTATGTTTGTTCAGAAATAAGAATATACACACTTTCCATGAATTAAATTGCAGCTGCTTCCCGATTTGTACGCCAGTTTGCTAAAATGTATCTGTATTGCTCATCTCAGTGTGATTTCTGTCAAGTAACAAATCAGGATTCTCTGACAATCTGAAAGGACCAAGGGTGGGCTTGAAAGAGTCCAGTATTTTAAATAATAAACAGTAGAAGCAAAATTAATTTTGAACAAAGATCCCTCTAAAATGCAGACAAGAATCTCAACTTTTCAAACTCAATACACTAGCCAAGTTTTTTATTTTCTTTAAAAACATTAATTGTTTTACCCTTGATATTCAATATTCTCTGTCATTAATGTTAAATTTTAGTCTTGCTGAATGAATAAATGAACCTCCATTATTATAATCCAGTGAGTAGAAACAGAGTGTGTCCTGATAGGTACCATGGTACAGTACTCAAGAGTCAGGGCCATAGAGTTCAATGGACCCATTTACATCCTGGCTTTGCTACTTGCTAGCTGTGTGATTTGGGCAGGGCATTGGATCTCTCTTCATTTCAATGTTCTTATACATAAAAGAAGTATAATTATATTGTTCCTCTTTCAGCCTCAGTGTCTTCATCTATAAGATGTATAGTAACAGAACTTCTCTATAAGGCCACTGTAAAGGTTGAAATCAATTCAGATATGCAAAATACTGAGAATAGGGCCTATCACTTGGCTAAAAACTCAATGTTAGTCATATTTTAGTATTAATAAGCTCCTAATTATCCTTCCTTGTTATTTATGTGGGTCAAGGTGGTGTTAGAATGAGAACTCAGGTTTCTCTCCAATGCAACCACTCTTTAATGTTACAAAGATTCCAGGGTTTTTTTCTTGGTATCTGGGTGCACTATCAATAGAGGAAGCCTTGAAGTGCTATAGACATGTTACCTAGTGATGGCACAGTATGCAAACTGTGCCCTAGAGGCCTTGACTCCTTTAGTGTTGCTGATGCCTATGTGGTCTAATGGGTATGTCCACATTTTTCCTACTAACTTTACAGAATTCAGAAATACCATTGAGACCATAAGCTCTCCTTATGCTTTGGTGCTGTGGGGCATGTGTCTTTACATGTGTTACTTATCCTTTATCTGCACATAAGATTTTATGCTTTGGTCATGTGTGGGGATGCAAGCTGAATGTCAACAAGACACAGGATTTTTATAGATTCAAAGGTTTGATACAGAGGGGACTGAAGGTCACCCATCTATTAGATAAGAGTCTAAGGCCTAAAGAAGGGGACTGATGGTCCAAGGTCACATAGTTGCCTAACAGCAAAGCCAGAACCTGAGTCACAAGCTTGGGTTAAAATACTGACTCGAACACACAAACATAAAATCTTTTCCAATGGAAGATCTGATTGGTCTCCTAAGTAACTTGCATTTTAGGGTTGCTTTGTTTCCACTGAGTGGTGGATGTGATGAAATAAGAGAAAACCAAGAAGTTAATTGAAGCAGATGCTGTACATTTTAATGAAAGCCTTCAGGGAGGATGTTTAGGACCAACATGAATATTTCTCTTTAAAACAAAGATTTCAGTGCATTTAAAGCACTCTACTCATGGCAGACAATGGGAATCTATCCAACTGATAAATGTATTGGTTAATCCAATTCAGCTTCTTAGATTTTCTTTTCAAACTTGGCAATAATTGGCATGCCAAGAATAAGAGCCCAAATTCTCTAAACTTTTGGAAAATAATTATTGTTACTTCCACTATTCTACAAAAATAAGGTGGAAATAACATCTGATACAGCATCAAGTTAGGATCTGCTCAAACAAAGCAAATATATTTTTATAAAAATATTAGGGTATAATTGAGGAAAATAGAATAAATGAAAGCTGTACTGTACACATGAATGTTGTAAATCATTTACACATATATACATATGTCTCCTTACAACTATTAATTTGATGTTATATACATCTGTTACCATTATGTAGAATGTGTCCAAATGCACAGTTTGAAAACGTTCATTTAGCAGGATCCCTATCACCATCATACAAAATGGAAATGCAAAATAAAGCCCAAGTCAGATTGGCAGATATTTAAGGCGAGAAGTGAGGGTAATGTAAGATGTGATGGGATTAGAGCCAATGTCAACAGAAAGCACACTAAAATAAGGAGTATAGTATTGAATTAGTTAATGTGAATTTGCAGGCAAATGGATGGATTTGGAGAATATCCTCCTGAGCGAGGTATCGCAAACTCTGAAAGATAAGCAGGGGATGCACTCACTCATTAGTGGACTCTAAACAAACAAACAAACAAACAAGAAAAAAGCAAAACATGTCCAAGCTGCAAACCACAACCACTGAACAGCTTGGGATCAGAAACACTGTGGACTGACTCCTTGGCTCCCACTCCCCCTAGAGGAACACCCGACTCACTCTTGAGGGAGGGGGGAGAAAACTGGATCTGCCAGGAGTGGAGACTGAACTAAGCAATATTGGGACAGTGGGACCATGGGACTGCCTGCTGCCTGCCCAGGGAGGGGATGGGGATTTGTGGAGAAGAAAGAATGACCTGATGTGGTGGGAGGGGGAAGGGGCCTTGAATAAGGATATACAGGGATAGAAAGTGTGACTTCTTTGTTTATAATAATAATAAATAAAAAATAAAATAGTAAAATAAATAAATAAATGGTTCCCCCCCCCAAAAAAAAGAAAATATTTTAGACATGTAAGTTAGATGAGTACAATCGTTTGCAGTTTTATGCTACACATCGAAAGCACTGTGAGTGAGGGTGACACAATGATTAACTATAAAATATGACATATTTTAATTCTGAAGGAAGTTAGCATGTGCCCATGGCTGAGTGGGCTGCAGTGGGATGCTGGAAGTTGACAGCAGGCCAGAGACATGTCCTAGATAAAGGCCGTGTTTCCAGCATGAACAACCAGGGAATCTCTCAAATAGAAATGATACTCTTGTCAAATTATGCTGCATAATGAATAAATAAGGGCAGCAAGAAACATATGTCATTGTCCCGAAGATGGTGACAAACCAGAAAGGTGAAAGACACAGGCTGGTCAGGAGTGGGTGTTCAAGGAGAACTCTCTGAAAGGAAATGACAGAAAGGGAGATTTGAAGGACCTGCCAAGATAATTGTTTGAAGCATCAGGTGGCTATGACTTGTGTATGTATGAGGGATATGACTGAGAAAATATGAATGATAAAGAAGTAACCAAATGTTTTCTGAATTGTTAAGAATATTGTACTAATTAAGGTTTCTATTGCTGTGATGAAACTGTATGACCAAAAACAACTTGGTGAAGAAAGGTTCTGTTTCATCTTCTAGCATATAGTCCAGTATCCAGGGAACTGATGCAGAGATGATAGAGGGGTGCTAATTGTGGGTTTGTTCTCAAAGGCTTGCTCAGTCTGATTTCTTTTTCTTTCTTTCTTTCTTTCTTTCTTTCTTTCTTTCTTTCTCTCTTTTTTTAGGCACAAACAGTTCCTTTATTATCCAGTGATAATTCACAGCATACAGAAAGACATCCCACATCACACATACATTTGGGAAACACTGGCATAGTCTTGGAGTAAAATCAACTGAAATTGTATATTGAGCCACTTCAGATGGTCCTAGAAACACCAGATGATCAAGAGTCTGATTTAATATAGCACCTAGGACTGCTAGCCAAGAGGTGGTACCATCCTCAGTAATCTGCGCTCTCCCATATCTATCATTAATCAAGAAAATAAGCTACAGACTTGCCGACAGGCCAGTCTTAATCAAGAGACCCTCTTCCTAAATAACTCCAGCTAGTGTCAAGTTGACAAAAAACTAGGCAGCGCAGTCCTCATCGTGTCTTGTTACTGTTTGTCTTTAACCCCGTATTGAGACTTCACAGCCAAAACAAACCTCTCACATAAATTCTGAACTCCTCTTATCTGTTATATTACTGATATAACAGAAGTAAGTTCTGATTTCATATTCTTTCAAAGAACACAAGAATACAAGAGAGCTTTTCTGCTTAGAGCCTCCACCCTTGAAAGCACAAGTTTCCATGTTTGTCTTGAAAGGCAAGGGGACAGCCTTCCTTGCTCGATGTCCCTGGCTTCCTTCCAGTCTTTTCACTGTTCTCACACATCCAAATCCCATTGCTGCTGGTCACCAAGGCAACACAAAGGCTTGCAGGATGGTACAGGTCACCAGTTCCCAGGACAGGGAAGAGTTGCAAAGCATTAAGACTTGTTTTATCATCTCAGAAATGTCTCTGTCCTTTTCACCTATATACTCTCTCTGTTCCTGTAGAACCTACTCGTCACATTGAGGAGTCTTATTGCTATAGCTTCCCCACCAACAATACAAACTGCTCAGGGCCCAACACTCTCATCCCAGCATTGAATCATCACCCAGTGTTTCTCCACTGCTTTCCAGAGAAGTGAGATGCTATTGTGGACCATGGCAGAACACCTAGCGCACCTACCGTGGATTTTTCCTCCACATAACAAAGTTTCAGCTGCACTGGACACAGCCTTCCTACCTCTCGCACCAGGACTTTTCTCTTGCCTCCTCCTCACTTTTCAGGAAATCACTCTTTATCTGATGTAACCTTCCTTCATCACACAGAGAAATTTGGGGTTCAGCTCAGCTTCTGAGCTCCCAGGGCATTTATTTATTATTTATTTATTAACATCAGTCTCCCTTCTAATTAGTTGTGTGTTTATCTTTTTAGGAGAAAATACATTTTTTTTTAACTATAAAGTTGTTGAGCTTTTTATTAGTTTTTAAGGAGATAGGTTTTCTTACCACCTTTATCAAGTAAAGTTTTGTGGTTTTTATTTCTCTCCCCCCCCCCCCCCCCCCCCCCCCCCCCCCCCCCCCCCCGTGGCCTCTTTCACTTGTGACCTTCGGTCCCCTCCCCCTTTATCAGTACCACTTGCTCTCCATTTTGGTTGCCTACCTGGTTTCATGGTCTATACCCACGTGCACAATCCAATTCCTTATCAATATACATAGGAACATCAAGAGCTAAGATCTGAGTATAAGAGAGAACTTTTGTTTTTCTGAGTTTGGGTCATCTCACTTAAGATTGTTTCCAGTTCTACCCATGATCCTGCAAGTTTCCTGACTTTGTCTTCACAATGGCTGAGGAAAATGCATACATATTCATATATGTGACAATTTCAGTATTCCTTTCCCTCTAGATGGGTGACATTCCGTTGCTCTTGTGAATAGTACAGCAATAAACATGGTTTTGCTAATGATTCTGTGGCAGATAAAATCCTTTGGGTACACGGCAAAGACTGGTTCTTCTGGGTCATATGGGTACTTCTAATTTTGTTTTCACATATTTTTATAGTTATATGAATTTTTGAAAGCATTGCCTTAATTTTTGAGATTATAATTCAATTATAACATTCTCTTTTTCATTTCCTCCCTCCAAACCTATATATATGTATGTATGTATATATATATATATGTATGTATGTATGTATTTATATATATACCCTTCCCCACTATCCTTAAGGTGCATGGCTTCTTTTGTTCACTATTTAGTTTTGCATAAATTTATTTATGTACACATAGACAGTTAAGTCCATATAAATATTTCTTGTATGTTTGTTTTCAGGGCTGACCATTTGGCATTGGACAACCTGTTGGTGTCCTCTTCTGGGATGAAGGCCACCTCCCCACTCCCAGCTTTCCTTAGTTGTCTTTGTGTAGGGTTGAGGTACTGTGGACTTTTTTCATCCTCGTTGGCACATTCATTAGTGTTATCCTTTTCAAGCTCCTGTTTGGGAAGTCATGTTGGTGAGACTTTATGGCTATAGCTTTTAATATTACTAGAGACACAATCTAGAGTCTTCTTCTACAATATTCTCTGAGCCTTAGGTACCTTGAGTGTTTTGAAGATGTAGCATTTGGGACTGGGATCCAATTATGCATTTGGATTGCTCATGGTTGTCTATAGCGAATTTCATCTATTTGAAAGAGAAGTTTTCACACCAAGTTCTAAAATGGTTGCATTAGTTTCTAGTCCCCCAGGAGTGGACAGGGAGTTTCTATCCCTATAGACTTGCCATAATTTGCTATCACTTATTTTCTTGATAATACTCATGTTGACCTGAATGAGATAGATTCTGAAAGTGTTTTTAATTTACATTTTCCTAGTAGCTAAGGATATTGAACATTTAAGAATTATTTATTAGCCATTTGTGCTTCTTCTTTTGAGTACCGTCTGTTCATTGCATTAGCCTACTTACTACTTAGGCAGATGTGTGTTTTTCGTCCTTACTTTTTGCAGATCATTATATACTCTAGATATAAATGTTTTCTACATATCAAGCCCTGCCTGGGACAGAGATGACTGAAATTCTCTCACTCTGTGGGCTACCTGTCATTTTTGCAAAGGTTCTCTGATGTGCAGAAACTTTAATTTTATGCATTTGCATTTGTCAGTGCTTGGGACTATTTTCTGTGCTGTTGAGTCTGGTTCAAAAAATGTTTAAGTATGTTCACTTTGCTTTCCTCTAGTATGAGTGTCTCAGGCTTTATAGTAAGGTCTTTGACCCATTTTGAATTGACTTTTGGGCAGGATCAGAGATTCCTGTACATCATTAAATTAATTTTGGATTCAGGATCAAAGCAGACAATGTAGACAAAAGAACAAAACTAACTATATCCGTATGTTCTTCTAAGAAAGCCCTACCAGTGTTGGATTAACATACTGTGATTCTCAAAGTAGTTCATGAAACTGTTTGGAGAAAAATAACTGATTTCAAAAACCAAAAATCAGAGGTAGTACAGCTTCCCCTGACAGAGTGGGCTACACTCATGTCGCCTTATTTTTAGCAGATTATATTAAAAAGCATAATAGAAAGGACACTTGCATTACTCTAAGAAAAATGAAGAAATTTCACAGAATTATCATGGGAAACAGAATGGAATAAAATACACAGTTTTTTAACAGCCATAATAAATACAGAAAATAGCAAAGAGACAATTTAATGATTTTTAAAACTCATCAGAAGAACACAATCTATGAATTCCCCTAGTCAAATAGTATGTATGCTTAGTAAATCTTCCTCTCTCATGCTTCTGTGAGTCTAAAAGTTATTGATTTTCTAGTTTCTATTACAGAGTGGCTAGAATATTGGGTACCCTTTTCAATATTTTAGATTATATGGTATTGCTTTAATTTTTAGGTTATATTAACTTTCTTGGAGCTTCTATTTTTAAAATTCCTTTTGGGTTTGCCAATTACAAAGTAAAGAAAACCTGAGGCTTTACACCTTCTCAGTTTTATTTGCACCTTCCCATGTAAGTTTCCTTTGAGCTTTGCTTATCTGGGCTTCAAGTTTGTAAAAGAAACACCAGCTTTTTTTTTTTTTAAAGTAATGTTAATTATATAAGATGGATCTCAAAAAATTCCAGAAAGCCAATTATGAACAATGTAAGCTCTTAGCCAGAAAAACCTTTCACCCAAAAGGAAAGGAAAAATGGAGACTATGAGATTTTCATCCTGAAAAGAAATGGAGCTAAAATAAGGTTGCTGATATTTCCCAGAAAAACTATAACAGGGAACATTTACGATATATCATTTTATTGATACCTGTGGCTGTAATCTTCAAGGCCCCATTCCAGACCAGGATGTGGTGGTGGAGACGGCGGTACTTCACTCTCTGCCCACCCGTCATTGGGAAGCAATAGGTCTATAAACAAGGAACAAATAAAGCTGTAGTAAACCAGAGGGAGAAGGATTCAGTGCCTACTTTTGTTTTAGTTCATCTCTCAGACACATAAACCAACTGTGAAATCAATAAAGCTTCCCCTGGAATGGAGGGGCTCACATGAATGCTCCCTGGCTGAGATGACCTGCACCTTCTTGAGTGTCTATGTATGTGACCCACTCAGTGGCCACTGTGACAAATGAATCCACACATCTCAACAATCTTTTGTTACCTGTGAAAGCCTGGTGCTTAACGACATCCCTGATCTGTAGGAGACTCATAAAGCATGTCTTTTATACATTAATATTTTTATAATTATGGCTTTATAATAAATGCTCTGAAGTATAATTTAGGCATTTACCTGAGTGAGAAAAAGTACTGAAGAAAATGCCTTGAGACCCTGCATACTGCTCATTATTTATACAAAGCATGGGGAAAAGATCTATTCTTTCTATCTGTGCCATAAGATCTTATAAGTAAAAGACTGGAGCCTGAATTTGCGGTTTCCTAGTGAATAAAACATGGCATTCTTCTACAGGCTGTCCAGTAGTAGAAAATAATGCACTCTGGTCACCACTATCAACAACAAGAAGTAAGTTCTAATGAGACACTGTGGGTCAGTCATTGTGCTGATCATATTGTTCATTCTAAACATTCTTTCCTTTAATACAATAACAAAATGTACTATGGGTGAGAAGAACTTTAGATTATATCTTTTCCCTCTAAATGTCTCCCAAAGGCCTATTGGCAAGTTGTTAGAATGAGTCCCTGTCTGGACTTTAATCATGACAAAACATTCTTCTTTCATCAAGCTGCCACCGTCTATGATGTTTGCCTTTAGCCATTAACGTTTAGGTTTGTTCACTAGTAGCATAAAATAAGTCCTGTATCACATCTACCACATTCTATTTTTGTGAAGACAGCTATCTACTGAGCCATCGAGATGTCATCTATTCATCAACATTTTCCTAACTAGACTGAAGGTAACTTCTTCCTTGTTTTCTCTGTTGTCTCTTCTAAAGTCTCTTTTCAGGTTTCTTATAGAGTCTTATAAGCATCTCCTTAACCTGTCCTATATTCTTCCGTCCTTGCTGCTTTTCTTAGTGTGCTGGTGGGAGCAGAGGCAAACACCATGCTGGCTGACTCTGTGTACAGCATCCTCAGACTCTGCATGGGCTTTTCTTCTCTTGACACTGACTTTAAGCTTTGTATTGGGTATGCAAGGGTCAAATTCTAATCTCATATACACATACACATAATATTTATGGCTTTAAATGACTGTATACATCAAAACACACACACAACACAACACACACACACACCTGTGACTGTTGACAATGTGTCTTCCAGCCATTAAATTTTTGTTGGCTAAGTGTCCCTCTTTAATTACTATATTATTTTTGTGTAGAGTCCATATAGTCAGGAATAACTGAGAGATGGATATAAAAATCATGGCTTAAATAGGATAAGAAAGCTATGGCCCTGGTCTTAAATTAGCTCAACATTTGGCTTTTAACAAAAATTTTGTTGAAAATGGTCACATGCCTTTATTTAACACTTACTATATTTGTTTCTGTACTATAATGGCCAAGTTTAGAGAGCCTGATGACCCCACCTTAGCCTCCTCTTGATGGCAATAATAGCGTTGCAGCATTGTACACATGTCTGCTTTCCTGATTGTATTTGACAACATAAAGGTATTCAATCAACACTAGTCAGACTGAAGGGGAGAATTCAATTTCTGATCAACATTGCAGAGTGCCTCCTGTATAGAGTGAAGGATTCACTCTGACTCCTACAAACAAACATTAGGGGAATTTTATTATTTCTTTAAAATCCTCCAAAGAATACGAATATAGGTGGGCAGGGCACAAAGTACAAATGTATGATTTGAGTTCAGGAGGAAAGATCTAACTCAGTAGAGGACTGGAAGGATTTGTACAGAGGGTCACCTGGGTTGTCACCTGAAAGGGGAGACAATGCAGGCAGAGGCTGGGATGGGAAGGACAAGAGGACGAATGTCACAACTAGATGCGGCCATGCTGAGGCTCCATCCATCAGCATGAAGCACAGTGCTGGGGTACTTCATGACTATTCAGATGCCTACACAGCCTACAGGAAGCCCCAGGGACACAGCTCCATCCCACTGCTATCCTGGATACCACCCTTCCTCACAGGAGGCCCAGCTAACAATTTTCCAACACAAATGTGAATTTTCTGGTGTTCCAATTTTACAAATGTTATTCTAAAAATTTCTTTTCTGTGTAACAGCTTGAAGAGAATAAAAAATAAAATACAGCGCAAACTGTGGGCAGTATGTACTATTATTACAAAATTAGATGGAACACAGTATATCAACACTGGGGGCTTAAATATACATAAAAAGGAAAAGGAAAAAGAGGCAAGTTAATGTTTCGGCTGTCCCAGCTTCTCTCTTCACTAAACATGACATTTTGTCAAGTTAATCTTGTTCTGCTAAAGGAGGACCCTTAAAGTCACTTGCAGTAAGGCCACTATCATGGTTCACAAGTCTTTGTGAAACGTATCACCTTCACTGGCTCTGAGACTCAGGGCCTTCTGGAATTTATCGAAGTGCATAATGTTAAGGGTTGAAGAGAGGCAATGGACATGATGAGAGCAGCATGATGCTATTTTAATTCTAGAATGTTTATAAGATCTCAGAGTCACTTGGCTTACATGAATAGTAAGCTTATCACCTAGGCTCTAACTGAAAATGTACTGAGTCCATGCTATGAGAAGCTGAGTTGGGGCATCCTGGTAATGTAGTACAGACACACAGGGAAACAATAATAGATAGACTTTATTTTCTTCGAGCAAACAATGGTTTATTGCCTAAGAGGCTCATAGCAAAGATGCAGGCTGTCATCAGTTACTGTCTTAGAGCACCAGCACTACTCCATGGAGGGCAATACCAGAAATTCTCTAGCACATATGGGAAAGGTCTTGAGAGAGTTGGGATATTCACACTAACTTGGAGAGTCAGGTTTGGAAATGAAGCAGGTACCTGGCGGGTTGCTGATTAGTGGGTTTTTGGTTTGTTTGTTTGATTGGTTGGTTGGTTGGTGCTGATGTTGTTGTTTCCTTTTATTGGCATGAAAGTTGCTCAGTTCACATCTATGTGTTAAAAGGAAGAGAAGACACAAAAATCTTCCCAGAGATTATTTGTAGTCCCTGTAATCAAAGGACCCACTTTTTCAATGCAGGCATAAAACACACTGTGTTTTAACAGAGAAATTCTCTTCCTTCCCTGCCTTGTGGATAATGGAATTGAAAGTCTCACACTCTATCAAGAACATACAATTTACTTAAGGTAAGCCAAGACATACTGAGTAATTCTTTTTATCTGGTTACAAGGTAAAGTCAACATTTCGTAGACATTCTAGGGATCAGGTAGAAGGACTTCAGTGATTCCAAGGGAACAATACAAGGTAAAGCCTTTACAGTAGCTGAGACGAACCAAAGCCACAGACAGGAATTGAATCTAGAATCTGGCTGTATCAAATATGCGTAGTCTTATGTAAATTATTTATTCTCACAGACCTTCTATATCTTGGCCTGTAAAATGAGGCTAATAACATGACCCACTGTGAATTTGAATGTAAATTGCTTAACAACATATCTAACAAATGGCAAATACTTAAATTGGAAAACTTTCAGAGGAATCCCTGCCCACAATATCTCATTCAGATGGAATAGCTTAATACTCAAACAATCTCAGATTCACAAGTCCATTCTGATACAATAACATCAGAGTTTGGGATTTTTTCTTGTGTCATTATAGTTTGGTGACATCTTAAGTGTCTAAAACACAGGATAGCAGTAGACCATGCCACCACTGCATAGGAGGCTACATATGTAGAATGTTCAGGAATACAAAAGAAAGATGTTCATCATATGGTATCAATTTAGGAAAAAAATCTTAGAAATTACCTATAGTACATTTCATTTTATGCATACATATTTGCATGAGGAGAAGACTTGAAAGATCCATATAAAATGTTATTGATTAGGAGCTATGATAGATAGAGGGGTGAGTAATATTAAATTTTCTTTTTAATGCTTTCCTTTAAAATTTCTACAATGAATATGTATGTATTGCTTTTGCAATATAAAAAGTAGAAGCTATTAAAGAAAGAAGAAAGAGGGAGATAAAACAAGTTTCTGTGTGACTGGGAGTATAAGCTTGAAAGAACAATGAAGGAAAATCTAGGAGTCCCACTTGAAATGTGATCCATTCCAGTAATAAGAGAGTAAGTCATCAGACAATAAGAAGAGCCCAGCTGCCACGTTGATAGCCCCAAGCCATGCTAGTCCACTATTCATCACCTTCATCTTGGAACCAAACTCAAAGCTTTGCGTCACATCAGGACCACTCTGTGGTCTCATGTAGATCCATGTGATTTTTAAAGGGACTTGGGAACTTTCAATGACATAAAAGATCTTCCAAAACCTCACAGTTTGCCATCTTTGAGTCTCTAGTCGTGGTTTGTTTTATGTAAAATCCTCATGTTTGGGGCAGCAAGCACAGAAACTGTCACTTAAACTGGAAGCCTTGCCAGGAATCTGATTCACAAGTTCTGAGTCAACACTCCGTCACCCACCCCTCGGTTCTCGTGACTCTGAGTGACAAAGTCTGTACTTTGCCTAATTAACTTCTCTTTGTCCCTGATACCTTTTTCCCTTGTCGGTGAAAAGCCATTTTTGTGGTTTGTGCTTTATTCAAGGAAGATGGAAATGGAGAGACTTTACCTTTTCTTTTACCTTGTGGACTGTAAGTGCCAAACGGATACAATATACTATTATCATTTCGCCTGGAGGTGCTCACAGCTTCTTGACAGTTCTCGTAAGATGCTCTGGAAGGTACCCCACTCTCTGAAAGCTCCTAAGGGTCAGAAACAAAAATCACATTAAAAAAAATATTCCAACTTGGGCAATTGAAGCAGAGTACAAGAATGGTCCATGTCTGAATCCTCTTTCGAGTCTTAAGCATGTTTATCTTCAATCATGAAAAATCAAAATGGCCCTGTCTGGTCAAACATCTTTCAATATGAAATAAACAGCACGGACAATGTAGTGTTAAGGATTATGAATGCTGATAGCCAACACAAAAGAGGATTAACTTTATTATTCTTTCCCCCCACTTACAACTGCCTTCTTTCAAATTTTCTTCCATCTGGGAGTACAGCTTGTGGCAGTGTCAATATGAGAATAGAGCTCATGCCAAGGGTGTTTCTCTGCCAACCAGCTGGTTCCTCTTTCCCTCTGCCGATCTTTCTCCCCAGATAAGTGCATATGCTCTAGGACAAGTCAGAACCCAAGCAGTATTTGTCAGCAGGATGCCATGATTGTGTCCTGTTGCAGACCCCAGGCTTTGGCCAGATGCTAAGTAAATAGCTGTGACAGGCCCAGACAGTGGTTCTCCCTAGAGCCTCTTTTTTTTTTTTTCTCCTATATTTCTCTTTCCTGTTTGGATGCTGACAGTCTGTAAACAAATCCCCAGTTTTCTGCAAACTGCTGCATCCAGAGTAACACCCCACAAACCATCTTCCGCAGGTGCTGAGGAGGCACCAGGAGGCAGCTGGTGACAGAGAACTCAGCTATGTTTTCGAGCGGACTGTGGCACAGCGAGCTGTCTTTTGCTCCTATTATTTCTCTCTCTAACAGATTTCAGGGAAATAAATGATTTGGAAGTCATTCCATAGCTCTTCTCTTGGCCATTTGTGAGAGGCACATGTCGCAAACACAGATCTGCTCCCCAAGCTCCCTCCTCCAGGAAAGCATTTGGCTAAAACAATGCACTTGATTTTACTTTTTCCTCTTTAGTTACAAAAAAAAAAACTTGTCTAACTAAACAAAATATTTGAAGCATTCACTTCTATTCTGTATTCTAAATAATTAAAATGTTTTCTGCTGCCGAAGGCTATTAGCTATTGGTGAAGGCTTCTAATAGTTCTCCTACACTTCACCATGGTACCCTTGGCTGCTGCAGTGCTGGTCCAACCGAAGCAAGTACAGGAGACCAGTGAGTCCTAGGCTAAAGCTGGAGTCCCAGCAGGCAGGTGTGGGTAGGATTCGCCTTGCATTGTCCTGTGTTTTCACTTTACAATAACAACAAGAACAAAAACAATTTTTTCTGCTTTTCCTAGCCCTTTGATAAATGACACAATCAATATCCCAACAACTGATCAGTAACCAGCCTAATTAAAGCATCCAGCCTGTAAAATAGAGCTGTCGTGGAGGCCTCCATTAGTGTCCCAGCCAATAAAAAATATAATGGATTTTTAAACATGTTCTGCCTCTGTGAAGATGAGCTGCAGCAGGGAGGAAAATGTTTTGGAAAAGAGAAAAACAAAACCAGGTCATAACCCACTTTTAAATACCAAGTCTCTAGGTGCAAACGGGATCACAATTCAACCTGAAGCTCATCCTTTGAAAAACATGCTTCTGTTCAAAATGATTCTGATTCAATCAAGGGCTCATTATGTATTCTTCCTGAGGTTCTCATCAAAACTGTTTACCTATCTTGTACAACTGGGTAATGTGGGGGAAAAATAACAACTTTATATTTTGACTTTTCTTAAGTAGCATCTTCATTTCTTTTCAATATTGGTGTAATGTTCCAGCAATTATGCTGGAATTCTTGCCAAATCTAACTAATTGATTTGCCCTGACGTCTGAGCAGTGCTTAGACCTCCTCTGAGTTATGGATGCTTTTCCATGAAGCAAAGGGCACTTGCTGCTCTGTGGGAGAATAGACTGAAATCAAGTGTTCACAGCATCTACTGTGCACAGCATATGTGTGACACAGTGAGGCAGATTCAGGAGATCACATGGCTGATTTTTTTTTAATTTAATAAAGATAAGCTGTACAGTAGGCTTCTGTCTTTATAAGAAATAAGACTCTAATTTTCATGGCTACCACAAGATTTTCTATAGCTAAGAGTCAAGTGCCTATTCATTCCCCATAGAAAGCATGTAAATATTAGAGAAAGAAAATGGATCTTTGTTTAAATGTCCTCATAAAAAATGCTTTTTGTAACAGTTCCTATTCCTGATTGATTTCCTGGTCAACTATATTAACAAACATCTCTGAGAATGGGTAATGAACTGAAAGCTAATACTTTCTTCTGATGGGATAATGCCAATCCCATCCCACTCTATACTAAAAATAAAGATGGAGATGCTGCTCTAAAGTAAAATGCTGACAGCAAAGTACCCCAACTCCATGGGCCAGGGTATCACATCCACCCACTGTTGATCACATGCACTTTAGAGGAGAGACATAGAATGAGGGATGAGGAAAAGTAAAGATATTTGTAAGTCTAATAAAGCCATACTCATTTTTTTCTCCTTTTGCTTACTTTTTGGCCACTATATGACTATGACACTCTAGCAGAATTTTCCATTTTTTCTCTTAGTTGAGGTATCTTTGTTAAAAGAAATATTGAAGAAAGCTATAATATACAGATATATAAGAAAGAGATGACTGAGATCTTCCTTATGCTGTCCTTCCCATCACTCTTCAATAAGTGGGTTCCTTGCATCCAAGGGCTCTATAGGAAGGGCCAAATTACACCAGACAGGTCCTTTTCTCGTGTTAAGAAGCAGTAGATGAGAACATTCAAACTATGTACATAAGTGAAGCCCATTAAATATTCATGAAGACTCCATCACTTAGGCAGATGCACATGTGGAAAACAAGCTCATTCATTATATATAGTCTCCAGTAATTGGCCAATTTACATTTATTTAACATCTACAAGGTTATGTACAATAGCACATAAAAGGTACAGTTACTCTTTCCCAATAGTTGATAATATAGCAGAGAAAGATGGGCTATCATTTTGCTACTCAAGACCATCCTACCCGATGAAGTAGGTCTCAGATGCAGCTTTGCCATTCATTTAGTAACATTTATTGGGAGCCAATTACATTTGGAGAAATGAAGCTCCAACAGTGGATAAACAGGTACCAGTATCTGTCTTCTACATATCAAGCACTTACATTAACTGTGTATTTTCATGGTCCAGAAATAGCAAACTGGAGATTTTAGCACAAGTAATTCATATATAACACAAGGAGCTCCACTGCCATGCATTACATTTTGATCATCTTTTACTTTTAAATTTTGGTTGAACTTACTACTAAAACTAATGTTGGATATTAGCTTTCCAAGTAGTGTATATTCTTACTCTATATGCAGTTGTAGAACAGAAACATATTTTGGCCTTAGATATTATTCTAATATGATTTTTGTTAATTTTCATGAATGTATTCATTTTTTCTGAAGTAATTGTTAAGAACATTTAATAGTCAATTTTTAAAAATACTGTTTTAAGATCAATTTTATTTATAATTTTGTATAAATAAAATGATTTGGTATATCAGCATTAAAGAATTTTAATATTCTTTATATGTTATAGTATTTTATACTATATTATTTTACATACAAGGGTCATATGTAAGTGGGCATTTTGCTGACATTTAAAAAGTATGATCAAATATTTAAAAGGAATTGAGACCGTCATTTATTTAATAAGATAAAATACTCAGCAGATCAAACTTTAACATAGTTACATGCCAGGACTGTATTATCTAAGTGTAGATTAAAGGGCAGAATACAGAGATTTGGTTATATCATAATAACCTTCACATTAAATACTTCATATATCTATCCAGTCAGGAACTTGCCAAGGCTTAGGCATTGCTAGCATACTACCTAAAGTTGTACTAAGAAGGATGCTCTTTTAATAAGTTATGAACCCTTGAGATTTCCGAATATAAGCCCTAATAAACACAGACCTGTGATATTTGATAAATGACTTACTTTGTATGCATATTTTCATGCTTTTTAATTGTATCTAAAATATACAACACTCGTTTTTTTTGTTTTTTTTTGTTTTTTTTTCCATATATCGCCCAGAGCCTGTCTGGGGCATATTTCCCCAAGTACAGACTCAATAAATGTCAGTCTACCCCTTGATTGAGTCTGTATATTCTGGTGACCACCTGACAACTTTCATCAAATTCAAGAATGGCATCACCTCCACTGGTCTCTCTGGCCTCCTCAGTATCACCAGCTGGATCATGCCCCGGATATTTCCTTCCATGGACATCGATCTCCTCAGTGTTTCCATGGCTTCATGGTTGGACTTGCCCAGAAGAGTTTCCCCATTAACAGCAATCAATTGGTCATTCATTCTCAGACGGCCATCCTGAGGCAGAGGGGAGAAAACAGTGTGATGATAGGTAGCTATTTGGAGGGAAAGTTTACGAATGAAGAACAGAAACTGAGAAATGTGAACCTTACTTAATTCTTGGGAATGATCTATTTTCAATGGCAGGAAAGGGTTCTAGAGCTGTGTCAAGCAGTCATACATACTAACAGTTGTGACCTGTGTGAAAGGAGTTAGGGTTAGAAATCTTAGAGTCCGGAGCTGCAATAATTTAGACATTTCTGGGGTTTCTTGTCTAAATCTCTGTCTGGAAAACATATATATCTAGTATGTTTCTGCCATTTGCTTTGGCGGAGACCTCATTGGGCTCAAGGAATCAAGATTAGGAAACAAAGGTGGTAGCTAGCTTTCACCAGGAGGGTTTGCATTTTAAGGCATGGAGAGACAAACTGAAAAGCTGTGAGCCTGACAGCATAAGGTCTCTCCTACTTATCATTGCTAGTCCTGTTGAATGAAGACAACAGACTCATCATAGACTTTTCTCTAACTCAACTACAAACTTACCTATCAACTAGTTTGCAGAAGAAAATAGATGTGAGTATGAAGGAGCAATTTGCCCTAATGCTTCTGGTAGGAAAGCTTGACAAAGGGAATTGCCAGGCTTTTCCCTGGGATGTTCAGACTAATAAATACTTTCATCCAGCATCTCCTTGAAGAGACATCATTTACCACTAAAGCACCAGGAACCCTGGTGTGTGGAGAGTTAGTCTCGCTCATCTTCCCATCACTCATACCATGTGAGTTCCCAAGGAGCTTATTCAGAAGTCATCTTCAGCCAGAAGCCTTCTGCCAGTGATGTCTCCAGCAGTGGGTGATAAAGTGAGAGACCAGCTCTTTATGAAGACAGCTTGGCTGTCTTTACACGGTGCACCCCCTCACCAGGAAGTCTTGGGGAGAATGGTGCTTACAGTGTTTATAGGCTGGTGACTTGACACTGAGAATGCCACAAGGTTCATATACAATTAGAAATCTCGTCCTGCTGCTGATGTTAATACATTTAACAGAAATAGAAATAGGTATGCCTAGTATTTTACTTTTCCAAAGACTTCTTCCCATTACCTGCCTCCTGTGGTACTCATAGACCCAACAAGTGAAGAAAATTTTGTTTTTTTATATTTTTTCCACAAAAATAACCAGAATCAGGTAATTATAAGTATAACTTGCCTAGGGCCACTATAGCATTCCAGTTGAGACTCACTGAAGCTTAGGTTTTGTAAACGGCCCTTCAGCCTCTCCTCATGGCCTCTAAGCTATAGTTGTACAGTGTTGAACTAAATTCAGAAGAATTCTTGCAGTAAGAGGTACCTGGGATGGAAGTTCAAATGAGCAGAGTGTATTCGATAGTGGAAAAAAAAGAGTCTTGAGAAATGATCAAAACAGACACACAGTGAAGACTGGAAGCCTGTCATTGAGCCACAGAGAGAAGACCCAGGGGCTACTTGATAGGCTTGGACTAAAACAAGGACAGATGGCCAGAGGAATTGTTCCCGAAGGAACAGGGAAAGAGAAGGAGTGACAGCTGTTGGCCTAGAGAGCATTAGAGATGCCCTGCACATCACCTGGTGGGTGGAGTCTTAGCAACACAGGCTTGCAGAGGCCACCCAAAGGAGTACATGCTCACTTGAGAAGAGAACTGGACAGCAAGGCAATGGGATCAATAGAGAGTGTGTAAGATCAGATACAAACGGTTCTGAGCCCTGCCTCGTGGGAACTTAATGTCTCTTCCCTCTGGCTTTGGAACTTCACTTAACCTTTACCCTAATTTACCAAGAAAGAAATCTCCTCTCTTAAGCTATCCAATTGTGAATTAGGCACACAAAGAATAGGATTAAGCCTCCGTGAAATGGTTGAGATGGGTAAAACAACCACAGCTTTAATGGTTTAGTCACATGAAATGAACCACAGCTGAATCTGTACCAATTTGTCTTATGATGGGAGGAGGACCACTGGGCTGAATCTTGTCACTAAACATCTCTTAACGTGGCTAGAAACTGATGTGCAGATTTTAAAGCTGTGGAGGAAGGAGAAGAACTGGATATGGACACTGACACCATTATCAGGAAATGAGCCGATATTATGATCTGTAGAGGTCTGTCAGATGGGAGGCCACCTCATCGGCTATGACAGGAAGAGGAACAATAAAAATGGAAGGAATCTGAAAGAGAATTTAATGAGAGGAAAGGTATGAGAAGAAAACAATTGTATATAAAAGCTTATGACACAGCTATTAACATGAGCATATTTCCAGTTGCATTCTAGGATTCAGCCATCTAGAATACATCCAAGTAGGTTATGTTTACCACAGTCAAGTCCAAAACAAAAAGATAGGTCAGGTGACTCACCCCAAAGCCTCTAGAATATTTTTTCTGAGACATTCACATTTATCACATGTGACTAGAGAGTTGTGGTCACAATAAAAATCCATATGCTCTTGTTTGCAGGAGTGGCTGTCCTCTTGCTTCTGGTGTGTGCTTCTTGCTCATAAGATAAATGATGGCTAATTTCATTAATGGTAATGCCAGGAAGACCACATTGTCTTAACATTTAGAATAGCATCACAGAGCTTCAAGCTTAGAAAGGTCCTCAGAGGTCATTTGGTCCAACCTCTTCCATTTACAGATGAATAATACAATGCTTCAAGAAGACAAGACATTATTTATCTAACACCTATTAAGAGAAGGAACTTATATTAGGGCTGACTCAGTTGGTTAAGATCAAAGTTTGTAAAGAACAGAACAGTCCAAGTTTTGATTTCACCAGGATTTCCTAGCTATGTGAATAATAGTAACTCATTCTCAGAGGAGTATTGCTTCATGAAAAGACTTTCAAACCCAGCAAAGACAATATGCCACAGGCAACTGCTGGAAGAGACCTGTATTTGAAATCTGAGAACATACCCATATTGCATGGACACAGACAGTATAGATAATGCCCAAGCATGAGTGCTAACAAGAAGAAACCAAAGTCTGCCTCTTAACTACATGTTCCTTACTAAACATCATCTATAATAAAGTTTCTTGAACACAGAACTTGCTGCTGAAACTAAAAGTCATGAATATCTTTTCACTTTGAAAATTTTTCACTAAGGAAATTAGATTTCTATGACATTTTCCATTATGTTATATTCAGATAGATTATTTGGGCATGAGAGTAAAAACCCACAACTTTATACAAGGGAATATAAATATATCCAAGGATGCTACTTATTATTTTTAGCATACCTACTACATCACAATCTGGGCCATGCTTATACTTTTCAAAAGAATAAATCTTAGGTTTGAAAGATCGCTCAGAGGATAAAGGTGCTTGCCATGTAAACCTAGTGACATAATTTGGTTCCTGGTACCTGCCCACAGGTGGAAGGGAAGAACTAACTCCATTAAGTTATCCTTTGGCCTCCACATGTCCCATGGCATGTGTGCTTGCTTATACAGGCATCATACATGCTCACAGTAACAATAATAAATAGATAATTTTAAAGACAAAAGTAATCTTTCTTCCTACCTTTCCATTAGAAGGACCCTAAACAAAAAGACCCAGTCCTTACCTTTGACACCCAAAACAATGTTAACAGAGAGGAAAATGAGAGTAAACACTAATAGTGACTTCCTCACATTACTTCAGTGGGGATATGAAAGAACGTCTATGAGGTATAAGTCTCTCCCTTGTTGGTGCCTGAGATGGCTTAGAAGTCCTACCCACTTATCAAAAAAGGAGGGATCAAGGGCTCAGAGACAGGATGTATGAGTATTCCATCTCTTTTCTGCAGAATATCTATGGAAGAATTTTGTGAGACTTCTTCTAATCATTTCTTCCAATGACCTCGTAATATAAATATTACTTTCTACTATATAATGATATAAAGACAGAGAATCAGTTACATTAATTGATTTCAAAAGGATTTTAGCATTACCATCTCATATTATCTCTCTTCTTTTTTCTTTTTTTTTTTT
>PVIH01000023.1:143846-295038 GCA_004025045.1 Sigmodon hispidus | reverse complement strand
ACCCTAAAGAGGCTCATTCACACTCCAAAGGTATTAGCTCAACTATGTTCATAGCAGCATTATTTGTAATAGCAAGAACCTGGAAACAACCTAGATGTCCCTCAACTGAAGAATGGATTAACAAACTGTGGTACATCTACACAATGGAATACTACTCAGCAGTAAGAAAAAATGATATCCTAAAATTCTTTTTTCTTTTTGAGACAGGTTTCAGCATGTAGAACAAGCTGACATCACTATGGGATTCACTATGTAACCCAGGCTGGCCACAAACACATAGCAATACTACCTTCTTTCTCCAGAGATGAAGAGAGGTATGAGCTCCTATTGTGCTAATTTGATTCCAAAATCACATTTCTAGAAATGATTAAGAGTACTAAAATATTAATAAAACACCTAATAAGCTTCTACTGCATAGTCATTATGTTTTAACTCTCTCAATACATGAGGTAATTGAAACCTATGATAACATGATTTTTTTTTTTTTTAAAGAAGAAATTGAGGCTGAAAGGGGATGGATGACTTGTTACTAGTCATGTCTGTGAGCAGATCTGAACCAGGTCTGGGTTACCCTGGAGTCTTGTTTTCAGCCCTTTCTCTAATAATCCTTAAGCTTTATGGGTTCTTGGATCTCTCTGAGAATCTAATAAAAGTTACGGATCCTAGTCTCTTCAAAGCAAATATTTACACCAGGGTTTCTCCGCAATTGCACATTTGGAGCAGATAATTCTTTTCAATGAGGGGCTGTCAGGTGTGGTGCAGGATATTTCACATGGCTCCCGCAGAACTGCAATGACATCCTGGGGATTCTGTGACCCTCTAGTTCAGCTCCTGGAGCTCAGCTCTTGGGTACTTCCTCTGTTCTGAACTGGTGATGCTACAAGCTCCCTACACTAAAATTGTAGTGATACAATGGAGAGACTAAGAAAGTCTAGATAAAGAGCAGGACTCTGCTGAATCTGAAAATAATAATAATAATAATAATAATAATAATAATAATAATAATAAACCATAAGAGCTGACTTTCCCAAGAAAAGTTAGTTGGCTGTGGCCCAAGGCCAATCCACATTAGTCCAGGGTGTTGAGAGGATTAATCATGACCAGATGTTGGCTCCTGCCTCTGCATCTTTCTAACAGGACTTTTGGTAAGACCTCTTGGGATATTATCAACACCCGAGCACAAGTTCCAAAGTCAAACTTCACAGCATACATTCCCTGGAGCAGGGGACACTCCAGGCAAGGTGGCACCTGATAATTGAGACAATTTCCCCAAATGAATCCTTTTGAAGTTTCTAAAATTATTCTATGACAATATTTGCTTTCTATAATTTTGAAAACAAACCAAAACATAAGACAAACCAATGTAAAAAAAATTCAGTTTGTTATTGTTTAAAATGACTTAGAAATAACAGCTTGAAAGGACACGAATAAATAAAACACTTGAAAGCATGGTGTTAGAGAGGAAGCCAGCCACACTGGATGTCTGTGTCTGTAGTGTTCATTTGATACTGCTTTACACATGTGAGATGTTTTCAGATTACATCAACTCAGTAGACAAAAGCAGATGCCCTTTCCAAAAAGAGCCTGTCAGGTGTCTATGACTCTCCTTTCCAACAGTCCTCTACACTTATTAGATAGCTCCTTCTCTTTGCTGGCCAGGCTCAGCAGCCACCTTGCTCCCAGTTACTCTCCAGAACAACTGATGCCTGTTTCCCCCACGTTTATGTTACTATAGCTGTTTGTCTATTGCTGCCCTTATGGAATTAGTTTCTCACGTATTTAATTTTGTATCTTTACCTTCCTAGATTTTAGAATGAGAATGTTCATTCTGTGTCTCCAATCCATTATAGATTGCCTACTTCACTCCAGGGACTGAAGAAGAGCTTGCTAAATTGAGTCACTTGAAAAGAAAAAAACCAAAAACACTTTCAGTCAGGTACATGGGGACTGGTATAAGTTTCGTCTATAATTTCAAAGAAGAAATCATTTAATTTATAAATTGTACCTAAGAAGAACTGATGAGTACAGGCTGGCTTGATTACTTTTTGTGTATTGGCCCTGTCTCCGCTTATTTGGCTTTTTAAAGCTTTTCAATGGATTTAGTTCAGTGATCATCTTTGGAGTCTCATTCCAATTGTATGGAGCAGACCAATAACGTGCCAGTATCTGTGGCATATGGAAATCTTTGTAAGGAAACTAAAGGACCTTCGTGAGAGCACAGAGCAGGCATACTCCAAATCATTTTGATAGGGTGCTTTCAAAATATAGCCTAATCCCTTTCGATTAAAACTCCTTGACAAATATGAGACATACATAAAAACACTGCAATGTACAGCTTCCTAAAGCCAGCCTGAACCTTATTATTTTGGCAACAAGAAAGTTTTTGAAGGCCTGACTTCAAGTCAGAAGTATTTACCGGCCTATGGTGTGGTAATAGCATTCTGTGCTTGTTTTACACCTTCCTGTTTCCTGTCTTTCCAAATCCTTTTCCTCCCCTTCCTGTCTCCTTCCGGATTTTGTACTCCTAATTTACTTTGGCCTAGAAAAGCAGATTAAGAAAGCTTGGTAAGGCATATGTGTTATACATGAATCAGGAATATTCTGCATGAATGCATAAACAGATTAGACTCTGAAAGATCTTTCCCATTGAAAAAAATTATCATATTTACTTTTTTTTCTTCTCTATGATTCTGGAGATTTTTTTTTTGGTGGGGGCGGGGGAGGGAAGTAGACTTATTAGTTTTGATTTATGACAACTAACGAGATACTCAAATGGTATTCTATTCTTATGTTACATATGTCCACACATAATTTACCTGCTTTAGCACAATTTCCAATTTTGGTCCAGGAGCAGTTGTGCCAATGGAAAGACAACACAATATGGCCTGAGTATGTGGAAAAGCAAAGAAAAAACAAGGAAAAGCCAAGTTTCACATCTCCTTTAGGGTACATTCTCAGTGAATTTACACTTCCCATCAGGCCCCTCCTCTTGAAGGGCTCATTAGCCCCCAGTTGCATCCCCCAGGGAATTTGGGGGAGGCATTTAAATTATAAACTATTTTTAATGGGTACTATTTATAAAGCCACAGCACCATCATGATAGATCAATTTGTATAGATTACCTTTTTCTCTAAGACTATGAAGTCATATATGCTTTCAAGCTTAGTAAGATATCAGTGGAATCCAAAATATACACAAGACAATATAGTTTTAATTTTTTTGAAAAGTTAAAAATTCTTTTATTTTTTTATTCCTGGTACCACTATTACAATTCAGAGGGCAATATACCTGATGTAATTGGAAAAGAAAAAAAAGAAAAACTACGACAGATAAAAGACCTCAGAAATGCACATCTAATTGACACCACCTTGCATTAATCAATTGCTGCGTATTTGTATTTGCAAACTGTGGCTATGATGGTCCTGAACAAAAAGGGTTTCCTGTTTAAGCTGCAGTAACATTTCTGACTATGGATCACTGCTCCTTCAGTGGCAGATTTTTACAGTTCCTCTAATGTATTTAGGATGACTGTCTCAAAGTAACCTGCAGCTTTCCTGACAACTCTTGGCTCTCTCTCCTGCTAAGAACTGTAGCCTTTCCAGCTGTTTTTAAAAACCTTCTGATACCATATCCATCCCTTCCCCTGCCAGATCCACAGCCACCACCACAAGCACTGCCTGGGCTTCTTCCGCCAAAACTGCCCCCTTTCACAGGTCTATAATTTGATTGCTGTTTCCACTATAATTTCTAAAGTCATCATAGTTTCCACCGACACCGTGTTTACATCCACCCAAGTCTCCTCCTTCATTGTAACCATCATATCCTCCTTCACCACCACCTTATCCACCTCCTTGGTTTCCATATCCTGGTCCACCACCATCATAGCCTCCTCTACTACTGTAACCAGGACCACCAGAGTTGCTATCATGGCCTCCAAATGCATCATATCCACCATCGGCACCTCCATAACAACCTCTGCTGCCTCCCACCTCTACCACCATAGCCTCCTTTTCCATAAAGCTTCCACTACAATCAAAATTACCCCCATCACCTCCAAAGTTTCCTCCACGACATATAGTTACCAGACCCACCTCCCTGAGCTCTCCATGATCCAGCAAACTTGTTTAGAAAGGGCCTTTTTAACATCACAATTATGCCCATTAATAGTGTGGTATTTCTAAAGAACAATTGTATCAACTATGTCATGATCATTAAAAGTCACAAAAGCAAATTCCCTCTTTTTCCCTTTTGCCAACACTGTCTTCCATAACTTCTATGGTTGCAATATTGCCATACTTTTCTAAGTAGCCTCTCAGATTATATTCCTTTATGTCTTCTTTAATACCACCAACAACATTTTCTTCACTGATAAATAGGCACCAGGCTTCACAGAATCCTCTCTAGAAACAGCTCTCTTTGGTTCCACCACATGTCCATCAACCTTGTGTGGCCGAGCACACATTGCTCATCCACCTCTTCAACACTAGAGTCACAAAACCAAAGCCCCTGGAACGTTTTGTTTGGGGATCCCTCATTACCACACACACTGTAAGGCAGCCCCATTTCTCAAAATGTTCTCTTAAGCTCTCATCTGAGGTTCCAAAGCTCAGACCACTAATAAACAGCGTCCTCAACTGTTCTGGTTCTTTTGGATCATGGTCCTCCATTTTGAGACCAGACTCACCTCTTCCAAATCGAGCTCAATATAAAAGTTTCAAATCTTATTCAGAACAGACCAAATGTACTTTTTATTTGTATCATTTGCAGAAATGATATAGATCAGAAGTGATAAAGATTGCAAGCAAGGCAATGATGAAGGCTGAACTGAGACCATGCAGTGTTAGAAGGTACTTGACATGACCTTTATATAAAATCTTAGTATCTTAATTCATAACTCATAGGCATGATCACATGAATTAATACTTGCTAAGAGTTTTTGATGCTTTAAAGGAAAATTAGCTGATAATTATTCTCCTTATTTGGCTAGTGATTTCATATTTTTAATGTAAAATTCTTACTGCATATATAGACCTCAAATGTCTCAATTTGTCTTCCAGTTCCCATTTGCAGTTGTGTATTTGTGAATGGGGGCTCCATGTCTGCCCAGTTCTTACAGTTGAGGTAAGAACAATATAGCTGCTCCCAACCCAGACTGGACCTCAATCAGAGGAACAAGTTAGAATGCCACCAACTACCAGTGATGCTTCCAAGTCCTCCCACTGGAGGGGAATGTATCAGTTTTAAGAAAAAAAAAAGGAGAGTTGAGGAAATCATTTAACATTAGTGTTCCTTAAAAAGCTGTCCCTTTTATCTTCCTTTGGATTCATTAATTATAGATATACCATGATTTATAGATACTGGCAGAAATGGGGGGTGGACATTACTCAGGCTGGGAGCTCTGAGCAGATACATGTTAAGAGGGTGGGAAGCCTCTGAATGTTCCACTTTACCGAGAGACCCAGGAATTCACATCTGGTCCTGACTTTTCCTCTCCTGTGGATGTTCTTCCCCTCAGTTTACTTTAGTCCTTTGAAATTGATCATTGTGAATCCTTGCATTAGTTAAAATTCTCATATCCACTCTGAAATAGAGAAGATTATGAAATTCTACATCTTTGAGAAGGATCACCCCAAATTTCTTGAGCACACAGAATCAAGTTACTTAAATGATGTTTATTTCATATTCTGGGCACATACATTTGCAATTAGCTATGCTAGGCATTTTTCTTTTTACTTAATTTTAGTATCATCAATTAGTATTTATTAAGCACAAACTGGGCTAAATTAATTTTGTACAGAGTAGCAGTCTTAAATGCATTCTCTCTATTTAAGAGTCCTTATATAATCCATCTACCTGATACATGACATTTGTTTCCCTTAGGGGGAAAAAAGCTCTTAAATTTGAATTTTTATCTTATTATTACAGGGCTTCAATAGGGTACATTCCACTCCTAACATCAGCATATTCAAATATAAAGAGTGCTAGCCAGAATGTGTGTGATACTCTGAATGAAATTCTTTATGCTTATGCCAGTGTTGATGTTTTTTTTCTAAATTAAAAAGAGATGGATCTTTTCTAAACATAGTTTCAATAAAGAAAAGCAACCTAAGTGCAAGCAATAAATATAAAATAAATAACAAAAAATATTAAATTTTATGTGATATAGTTCATCAAAACCAAAGCAAAGGAAAACCACTGAACTTGAATGGTTAGCAAATAATTAAAAATCTTCCAAGTGACTATGGAGATTTTGAGTGACATTGAAGAATACCGAAAGTGAAGGTTTAAAACAGACTTGGAAAAAGGGATATACTTTTCCAAGTGCAAAATTGACACCATTTAACAGCATGTTTCACTTGAAATTCCAACCACAAAAATGAACTCGAAAAAAGTCCTCAAGGATATCCTGATTTCATCCTAGTCACAGTTCTTGGTTGTAGAGAGGCAGACACAGACTCTCATATTTTGTTCCTAGAAGCAATTACACTATACGTTGGGGATGAATTCCCAGGAAGAATGACAAAAACTAAAATAAAAGTAGAAGCCTGCAACAGGTACCACTGTGTGAGCATGCTCCAAGTACTCTCCGTATTCCAGGAAGCAAAGTTGTGCTGGAGTTGTCCATGCCGGTTTGTGAATGATGTGGTGTGGCTCACAGTGATGCTTCAGAATGCTCTGCAAAGGATGCCAGATACCATGCCAGTCTGTGACTGCATCACTTTTGCAAAGTAGAATGTTTGGGTGTTATTTCTCCTCCTTCATGTGTGGGAGGGTTACATGTAGGTCCACACTGAAAAGATTGTGCTCTGGTATGCATGGCTATATTGTTCATGTATGTGCGTGGAGAAGTCAGAGACAATATCAAAGCATCATTCCTCAATCTCATCTCTCTAGGCTTTCTTTCTTTTTAGTTTTTTCCCTAGTTTTTCTTGTATCATTGTATTTCCAATGTTCTGAGTTAGTTAAGCATCTGGGTAATTTTTGAATAGGAGACAGCTGCAGTTAATTCAGCTTGCCCGAAGAATAGCTCAAGCTTTTGCTTGTTTCTCAAAAAGCACCCAAGAGCAAGCTGCATGATTTTAGTAGCAAATAGAGGCTTGCCTTTTTATTAGAAATAAATCAAAGAGGAAAAGAGAAGCTTGAAAGCAGTAGCCTGGTAGGTGAGAGAAAAGACAAAAATGAGGCCCTAAATCGGAACTGGAGTCATTCTGAGATTTTTACATCTGGCTGGGTAGCCTGTCTTTGTTTATATCATCAGAAGCTCCCAGGAAAATACAACACACAGAATCCACAGGAAGAATTTGGTCATAGTTTTCAAAGTAGTTTAGTTTTCAACAATCTGCCTTCCCTTAAGGGAAAACCACCTTGAGAACCAATTAGTGGCTAGGAGGAAAAGACTGGGCTCCAGTAGAAAAAGTATTCTGTTGATTTCAGGTAAAATCCTAGGGCCAGATGCTAATATGGATGTCCCTCCACTCATCTTCCCTGCCCCAGGGACACTGCAGTCTGTTACATTTGTTTCTCTTCAACCAGGAAAGGAACAAAGTCTCCAAACAATTTTTCTAAGACATAATCCAGATCCATGGAACAGGTGGCAATCTTCTGAGGACTAACAGTGGATTATTGGACTAGCAGAAAAAAAAGAAAGAAATAAAATTTCCTTCCCTTTAATCGGATTCCTCATAAACAAGGCCCAGGGCTCTCTCTACTGCTCACCGTGAAAGAGGTAAACAAGACAAATGGATACTAACCATTCACAACAAGGCTAAACTCATGATTGATGCCTCTTACTGTTTAAGACCAGCTATAAACATGCTGTCCAGTGGTTTTCAGTGGTGTGACTGTCTGACTCAGCAGACCTGGATCAGGAAGGAAATTTACATAAATGGAAAGTGAAATCTCTGGGCAAGAGATGGGACCTGTTAGAACTGCTTAGGTAAGGGGTTGCCCAATTCCACATACAGATATGTGTACTGAACCACACATCAATATCTCCTGGAGCTGAAGCTGTTGTCCAGTCTTTTTTTTTTAACAAAACCAAAAATGTTTGCTTTTAATTTTCAAGAAGTCATCTCACTTTCAATTTTATTTTGAATAAATTCCTCACAAAAGAACTGTCATCAGAAATGAGAAGAGTAATATCAAGCAGGTATCCACAAACATAGCACCTGTCCTTAAACACTGCACACATTTGAACTGATGCTACAAAGGGTAAACATGATATAAGACTACTCCTGGGAGAAGCCCCTGTGTTCAGCCACACAATTAGTTCCTTCATTCCAAAGCAGTGTAGCACAGGCTATGAAGTCTGATTTTATATTCAGCAAGTCCAGATTATCTCATAACAATAGAGCCTTGAAATCACTGATAAATCACTGATATGTGCAATCTTCTTTGGATAAAATGACAGTATAAATATGTGAAAATGAAGAATAAAATTAGAGAATCCACTTAAAGTACTTATGACGGTGTCTCACATATACCAAGCAGGAAGAATAATGGATGCTGACCATTGTCATCATTTTTATTCTTAGGGTTCTCTTCTGTTCCTGGTTGTATTATGAGACACATTAGAGGATATTTTAGATTCATTCATATAACAGTTCTCCAACAATCTCTGCACTCATACTTCTGTGAGTTTCACTGTGAGGACCTTGGTTTTCAATCTGTGACCTCGAACTCAGTCTTATGACTATTCTGACCAGTTTTCTTTGTGTGGTATGACAGTGTGCCACTCTAGAATCCAGTACCTCCCACTCCAGCTAACCCTCTGATATCTGTTAGCCTGTTGCCAAGGAGTTGGTAAGATATTTGTAACATCATCTTCTGCCTGTAGACCTACAGTGTGAGAGAAAATACCCTGTCAGCACCACTCTACCAAACATAGAAGCTGCCCTGCAGTGCCGTGAGCAAAACAAAAGCTTATTGATTTAATAGTTGAACTTTTATGACTATTGATCACGTGACAAAAGCTAACAGAGCTGGTGAATAAATTAAAAAATTGCCTACCCATAGTAAAAAATCTCCATGCACCAAGAAAGACATAAGTTTAGTGTCAAAACTGAAGGAACAACAGAAATGATGACATAAAGAAGCAATGCTTCAGCAATGCAAGGCTAAGACCTGGCTAGTCTTGAAAAGTCTAAGCCGGCCTTCTCAGATTCGATGTGTGAGGGGCACACATGGTCAACAGTAAGATTATTTGCAATGGCTAACATGCATTAGCAGCTTTGGTAGACACTGAGCCAAAGACTTGATGTCAATGATTCTCAATCTTCCTAATGCTACAACCTTCTAATACAGTCCCACAAGTTATGGTGATTGCCCAACCATAAAATTATTTTATTGCTACTTCACAACTGTAAACTTGTTACTGATGAATATTATATAAATATCTGATATTCAGAATTTCCGATGTGCAACCCCAAAGGAGCTGTGACCCACAAGATGAGAAAGATGTGTATTGTGTCTTAGTCTTAAAAACAGTACTAGCACACAGTACTACAAACTTAATGCCATTTGTCTAAGTTTACAGAGGAAGGTAGAAATGAAGCCAGGATTCAAACTCTAGAATATCATTACACAGTACAAATCGATGGTGATCAGGGCCACAGACTTGCTTTCTCTTTCTACGATCACTTTCCTCCTATCAGCCTCTTGTGTGCATTAATTATTTAATCCCTAGGGCACTTATAGATTAGGTTCTGCAGGGAACAAAATGAGAGACAACCAGGCAATATCCTTGCCCACAGTTTCACATGGACACCAAATAGTGGTAGTACTGGAACTATCAGCTAACTATTACAGCATGTTAATAGATTTGGACTCACAGCCCGCCAATATGTGAAAGAATATGGCCATAATATTCTTTTTCTGGAACAGTTTAAGCACACTCAAGTGCTTACATAAGGAATTCTGGGCAATGTAGGTTAACTTCAGGTGTGTGGAGGGATGAATGACCTTTAGTTTATTCTACAGCCATTCTTAGGACTCATTCAAGTTTTATTCTTCAAGCACAATTCTCTCATTTGTTTCCTTCATGTCAACCCAACCCATTTCTGGTTTTGCTTTACTAACTGTATCGTTCTAGGCACTGCCCTGTCTAAACTCAGAGGATTCTTAATAGAGTAATCTCAAGAAGGGCAACCATGATGAGTTCAGAACTGTCTTAGGAAGGATGAAAACGAGGAACTGCTCTCCAGATCTGCTCACACACATTTCCAGAGTCTGGCAGGAAAGCCTCAATGGATCTCATCGTTTAGAGATTGCCTCTATTTAGGCTTCAATATTGTAGCTACATCCCCAAGCACCAGCACCCAGGCAAACATCACAGCCTTACCTTGAAAGCAGCACCTCCATGGATGACAGATTTGATAAAAATGCCCAAGTCAGTTCCAGTTTCTCGGGATTTATTCCCTTTCAAGCTAACCCCAAGGCCAGCAGAACCGGAATCATTCAGGGGGATCTCCAAGGTGAGCTGCTCGACTGTCTCCAGGGAAAGCGCATAGCAGTCAGGTTCTCCTTTCTGTTGGTAAGAATGAGAAGAGAGCTGATTATGAGTTCACCTTCTCAGATGACCTGAGGTAGATGCGGTTGGCAAGACAGAATAGCTGGCCCTCTTGCTGTTAAGTTCCTGGCAGATAGAGGCTAGCTAGCCTCTCTCTCTCTCTCTCTCTCTCTCTCTCTCTCTCTCTCTCTCTCCACACACACACACACACACACACACAGATACAGATATCTATATCTATATCTATCTATCTATCTATCTATCTATCTATCTATCTATCTATGTATCTGTAAAATGCTACTACCATTATCTACCACACAGCAAAATGTTCTCTGGGGATAGAATTTGGTAATGGTCAAGAAAAAAACAGACATTGGGAAGCCAAGTTGTACAACTTTAAATATTCTGTAGACATTTGGAAACTTAGTAGGATATTTAAAATATAGGCTGGACTTTAAACTCAGCAAACATCAGGTTTCAGAGGATTCCTAGGGATCATTTATTCTCCATATCTTTGTCTCCCAGATGAAGATGCAGAGCTTAATATGTTGAACTTTGTGGAAAGTTTGGAGAAATGTTACACTTATATAATTTTAGATGTACATTTACCAGGAAACGATAGTATTGATGAAGATTAAGAATAGGGCACAAAGCATAGGGAAATTTCTGTTTTAAAGTTAGAGAAACATTTTTAATGGCTATCAATGAATTCAATTTCATCTTATCAAAAATCAGGCTGTAAGCCTAAATCATTGTCAAGCACAGCACCCTAAAAATAAATAGGTTCTTAGACTGCAATAAAAAGTAATTATGCATAATAAATATTCATGTCCTCTCTGACAAATGACACCTCCCCACTAGCAAACTAGTCTCCAAACAGACAGAGTGTGGTGGCAAAAGGCAGGCTTCTGGGCCACCTCTCCTGGGAGAAGTATGCGGTTAGTCATATTTGGTACAGAGGGTTTTCAGATATACAGGCATGAGAATCAGCACGTGCCATGCATGTGATAATTGCATAAATGTCCCTCCTGCACCTCTTCAAGCTCGCAGGAATGTGCAAGTGCCACAGTGCTTAGCCGGAAAATTTGAAAATGAGATATTCCTGAAAACCATCCTCTCATTCTAGGCCAGCAGTTACTTCCTCTCTATAATTATGTCTAGAGAGTCTCCTCTTAAGGTCACTCTGAGGTGACTCCTCTGTAAAATTGTGTATTTAAAACATCATCCTGAATGTCTGAATGTCAGTCTCAAGTTCATGTAAAATCAGAAGTAGCAAAGAACCTATAATTAAAACAGGATTAAGGGGTCTGATCATAGCTAGATTCACTGAGCTGACATTTTCAACCCCAAACGAAAAAGACAAGAACCCACATTTAACTTGTGAAGAAATAGTTCTTTTAATTGCTTTCATTGCAAGTGAGTTTTATTGTAAAGATTGTTGTTCAAAAGGTTGTTCAAAGAAATGAAACATCATTGCTGAATAAATCTATTGTAGGTTAATATATTATAATGAACTTTATACATATATAATAACATTTTATGTATCATATTATTATATTATATTATATTATATCATATCATACCATATCATATTATATAATCATTCTACTACTTAAGAAGGAAGCAAATAGCAAATTCCATGTCTGGAGTCAATGTTTTCAATGTTACCATCCCTGTTTTTTTTTTTTTTTTCCCCTCATTGGAATGCCAGAGCTGTGCAGTACATGTAAACAGTTCGCCTTCACCTTTGTCTTCCAATCAGCCTAATTTAGACCCTATAACATTTTACAGTCACTTATATTTCTAGGCCTCTTTGGGATTGGGTTAATTTAAGTCCAATAAAGCTGTACAGAATTAAACTATAAATTAAAGGACAATTTTTCTCATTGTAAGTTTTGAATATTTTAGGAAGTAAAACTAGAAGGTTCTTTGGCTACTACTAACAAAAAAATTATTTTGAAAACCTAACTCTGCTTTAGAAACATAGTTATACTTTTTTATGGATGGGGATGTGAGCGGATAAATACACCCCTTGGATACATGATTTTGTGCGTCAAGTGTATAGGATCCTTACCCATGCCAAAACAGCTTATGATGCCAAGTGGTCTGTGACTGTACCTTTGAATCACTTATTTCATAATCAGGGAGTTTTCACTTCACAACCTTATTTGACTAGTTTGACAGCCATTATTGCTTTACCCTAATACCTTTAATTTGTTATCTGACTGTAGGAACAAAGTAGAAACCATGTGACATTAAGGTTGCCTTTTCATTTCAAAGTTAAATTCCTGACACACGGGAGCCAGAAATACAATAACAACAGACCAGGGGTTAATAGCAATGGAGCTGGTCCAGTACAGGTACCTGACATGTGTTAAAGTGCTTAGCTCCACAGTGACTCTAAAGGTTTATTTATTATAGAGGCCATTATAAAGACAAAGGAATCATGGTGCAAAGCAGCCAGGCACTGTGCTAACAGATCACAAGACTGTAAACACAGAAAGAAGCTTTGTGATGCCCAGGCAGCATGACTGCTGGCTCCAATTCTTATTTAATTTTAGTAAAAGGTCATAAGCTGTTTATTACATGTCTAATATTCTATAGTCATTTTAATGAAAGCACTGACATTTATCCATGACCTATGATTAAGGATGATGTGAACTATGCTGTAAATTTATTATTAAATAAGAAATGTTGTATGTAATTATAGTGTGTATGAGTTTATGTGTACAAGGCTAAGAAGACGGTTAACTGAAAAAATTGCTTGCTAACAGTGGATACGAAGCCTGAACTGGCCATCTCTTGTGACCCAAAAGACTTCCAGTAGAGGGATTGAGACACCAACCCAGCCACATAACCTTTGGCCTTCAGTCTGTCCTGCTTATGGGAAATAAGGGTGGCACATAGATTGTAGAGGTGGCTAAAAGGAAAAAAAAAAAAAGAACAACAACAACAAAAGAAGCCTGGCCCAGCCTGAGACCCATGCCCCTGACTTTTTATACTACCTAAATGATAGGACTCAAAGGCTAGATGGCCAGGGATCTAGGATAGAACCAAACATGACTGGAAAAAATTCAATGTAATGATGCCTAACAATATTCTGCAAGTCTCATAGATTGGTGACTAATCCAATTGTCATCAGAGAGCCTTCATCCAGTAAACTGGTGTAAACAGATGTGGAAACCCACAGATAAATATTAGGTCAGGCTTGGGAATCCTGCTGAAGGGAAGGAGAAAGAACTGTAAGAGGCAGAGGGGTCAAGAACATCACAAGAAAACCCACAGAAATAACATATAGGGGCTCACAGAGTCTAAACTGACAACCAGGGAGCCTGCATGGGACTGACCTAGGCCCTGTACATATATGTGACAGTTGTGTAGCTTGATCTTCTTGTGGGACCCCTAACAGTGGGAGCAGGGGGCTGTTCCTAATGCTTTGGCTAGCTTTTAGGACCCTATTTCTCATAGTAAATTGCCTGTCCAGCCTTAATATAAAGGAAGGTGCTTGGTCTTTCTGCAACTTGATATGCCATGCTTTGCTAGTACCCAAGAGAGGTCTGCCCCTTTCTGAACAGAAACAGAGGAGGAGCGGACAGGAGAGGGCAGAGAGGTGTGGGGGAAGGGATGGGAAAAAAAGAGGGAGGGGAAACTTCTCTCAGGAAGTAAAGGAAATAATAAATTTAAGTAAATAAAAACAGTCCAAGAATGTTCAAGAATGAAATGTGAATTAGGATCCAGGTCCTTAGCACACACAAGTGCACATACAGACATGTTCCACATAAACACATATATACACACATAAATGTATACATAGTCAAGTAAAATCATCAAACTTATTAACATAAGCATTACCTCAGATACCTATTTTCGAGGGCATTGGGAGTAATACCGCTTAGGCCATTTTTCAGTGAATTTTAAGAATACCATATATTATTATGAATTATAGTCACCATCCAGGTAGCGCAATACTCTCTAGCTCATTTGTGTGAGAACCGAAACTTGGTCCCTTTTAACCAACACCTTTCTAGTCTTCTTTCCCATTGCTGATCTTTATTTTGCTTACTGCTTCTGGGTTGTATTCTGTCTCTTTTTAAACCTTTTTTTTTTTTGTTTTGTTTTGTTTCTTCTTTATTTTTTCTTTTTGAAATTCTAGGTTTTCATTCTCTAGCTCAGGCTAGCCTAAAACCCCTAGTGTCTGTCTAGAGAGTGCTGGGATTATAAATTGAGATTACAACTGTGAGTAACATGCCTGGCAGCCTGATTCTGTACAGCTGTACCACTATACATTCATGTGATCAAGATTTGTGACCCATGATGACATCACATAGTCATAGGACATTTCAAGATAGATTCCTAAAATGAAAGTAAGATGACACACAATTTATATTCTCTACCAGCTACAGTCATGCTTCACATCTATGTTATGCTGTAACGGACTCAGGTCATAATTAGTGGTTTCTAATAATGGCAAATTCCCAATGGTGGAGGAAGCCATTACAGTAGTTAACACAGCCATTTCCTCCCTTAGAAATAAATGTTCCTTTACCTAATGTACAAAGGAAAAAAATCAATATACGGAATGCTTCACGCCAATAATCTTGGTTCAAACAGAAACTCTAAAAATTAAACACAAACCTTGTCAGGAAACATTTTACAGCAGATGGGAGGGTGGATAAAGCACTCTGCAGTGCTAGTACCTCCAATGACAGTCATCTGATGTGACAAACCCGAAGACACTGTCACATCCAGACAGCAGAAACTCCTCAGCTTCCTGTCTTTTCACCAAGAGATCCTCCATATGTGTTAAGAGAACCCCTGACTTTTCCTCTTACAGATGCCTGCAACACCCATCAAAAACACTGGCTTAGTGAGGGGAAGCTTGTGAATCATACTTTTAATTTGCCTTCTTGTTATTTCTTATAGCTTGCCACTAGAGGTAGTGCCTCTGGGCACAAAGTTCTCAATATTCACAGGATTAGGATGGGATAGACACTCAAAATGCTCTCACAATGTATTCCAAAATTCATGGTGCCAGTACTTGCTAGGACCAATCATATAGAATCCTCAGCTTGGGCATCCACCTTTGCACAACTGACATCTGGGGTTGTCCTTTAACTGTGATTAATCACATCCATATAGCTTCAGTAGTAGTATTCCTGTATGTACCAGCTGTGACAACTAACAGTGTCTCAGCCGTTGTCAAATGTCATCTAGGGTCAAATTATATCCAGTTCAGAAACCACTGGTTCTGAATTAACTAAATGCAACCAAATTTTTTTTTTTTTTTTTTAAAAAAAAAAAAAAAGAAGAGCCTGGTCTAGAAAGTATAAAAAAGTGGCTGCCTATATTGCTATTTCTGATAATGTTCCCAAGTCCCAAGTCAGGAAAACACCCTGCAACTGGGAAGGTCTTCAGTCTCTAGGCTCATGGCCAACATTTGGTTAAAACAGACTAACTGTAGTCATGCACTCAGTTATGTTTATGGTTAGGTGATAGCTAATTTCTGGAGGCAAGTATTCAATTTCCTTGAGATGAACGGAGTAGGGCAGATGACAGAAATGCTGTATTAATTGGTCCAACTTCTAAATCCTTCATTTTATTTATATAAGAATCTAAGACCAATTATGTGACTATGAAGGACACCCAACGAGAAGAGCTATAAATTTTTAAGTGCATATACACAATTGTATAAAACAATATTGACATAAAATTTGACACAAAACTTGTGTACACCATGTGCAGTTGTGCCACACACATGATAGCATTTGGGCAAACTTCCTCCCAATTGCTGCCTACTTACCTGCCTGTCCTTTTCCATCTTGCTGGAAACAATAATTTCGCATTATCTTGTATCACTAGAGTAGATTATTTACTACCTCTGAAGTGCTGCTATTTCCTTTTATTCTATGTTTTTCCAATATTACTGTAAAAGGAATATGTTTAAAAAATGTATGGAGGTATAAGAATATTTTCTATATCATTACACTGCAAACTATGGAAATGGAAAAGATGCCTTTAAAGGCATGCATGTACACACGTACAAGCATATGCACACAAGTACAAGTGCATGCATGAGCACGCACACACACACAAACATATATATATGTATGTGTATACATATATATGCTATTTGGAGACTATACATAGTACATGTTATTAGATCTATTATAAGCATTATTCGATTCTCTCTGCTATATGTAGTATGTATATATTGTATATATACATTCATGTTTTTAAACTCCTTCAGTTACCTCAGATTGCAAGGTTTTGGAAACACTGTGATCTAGTACCCAAAGCTATATTATCTATTTATTTATCTATAAACATTCATCTATTGGTCTATTCATCTATATGAAAATATGCAGACATACATATGTACATATACACAGAAACACACTTACAGAAAGTTTTATGAGATAATACTTGACAAGACTGCAACTCATTCTGGTGTTTTCTATGTTATTCTATTAAATTTAATTTTTTTTAATGACTACAAAGTACTTGGTTGAATTGATAACCAAATAGTATATTACAGTTTTCACTTTGGAAATCACTGAATCTGTGTATGTGTGGACATAGTTTTTATTGAAGGGAAAAAAAGCAAATGCAAAAATAAATTGCAAATAAAGTTTTAACAAAATTTACAAAGTATTTTAATGTTTTGTACAACAGTTATAACACTATCCTTTTTTCTCTTTTGCACAAATTATCTTCAAACTCCTATAGCGCATCATGTTTATATTATATAATAAAGAATGATATATGCCATGTTGGTTCTTGAATGCGGTTACTTCTCTATTTAATATTTTATTCTCTTCAAAGTTATTTATATATAGTATATAATAATATATATGTAACATATCAGAGCAAATATGGAATAGAAACAGAACAGCAGAGATATACAGACACAATAAATAATCTTGCAGTTGAAATTCACAGAAGAGCTGGGGCCACTCTGGTATGAATGACAAAGGCTACTTTTTGCAAACTATAGCCATCTGATAATTTTCTACCAAGCACTTACTATGTGCTGAACATCATATAATGCAAAAATGGCCAGTGTACAAAGCACATAAATGCTCAAACCACTGGAGGATCATGGGAGCCTTTCTGTTCCTTTTTGCTATGTAAGAGGAGTGTATGTTTAAGAACAAGAAAGAAAAACTGGAAGTGTCTGTGTAGACCTTGCTGTACAGGCTAACCCCCTCTGTAAAACAAACACCAAAAGTAATCTGTTGGTGTGAGAGGAAAGAAGAGCAGTAGGAAGATAAATGGGCAGGGAGGCAGCCATGTTATTAGTTTAAGAGTGTTCCAAATGGTGCCATCTCTAGACTCACAAATGTCCTGTATTGCAAAGTAGGGCTTGATTCACACACACAAGTGGTAATAACCCAGGCTTTCAAATCCTAGGGGAACGCGGCAGCCCACAGGGCCAATGCTCAATTTCCCAGAAGCCCAGGCCAGACCTGAAAGCATCCATGCTGAACCTTTTATGGCCCTCATTTCATTAAATGCTGTGCTTGGGGCTCAGCAGGAGCAAACTCTGGATGTCTTTGCCTTGCCTCCCAAATGTGTAATTAGCCTGTGTTGTGAGCAGCTTACTTTATGCAAGAATTATGTTTCACATGCAATCATTTTGTCAATTATAAAAACTCAAACAAAGGATTTAAAGAAAAGACTGAACATAATTTTTATATATAAAGCAAAAAACCACACCTGATGTTTCTGCTAGAATATTTTATAATAAGCTTAACAATGTTAATTTTTGCCTAAGTAAATTCTAAAGAATTTAAAGGATAAAACCTTTGTAATAATAAGCAAAATTTCACAACAGTGAAGAGATAGGTTACTGGTAAGATACTTCATTTTCTGATGCATATATATATATATTTTTTTTTCAGAAAAAGTCTTAGGTTGCTATTATAAGCATGAAAGGTTTTTGGTCAATTGGATTATATAAAATTCAGAATATAAGTATTCTCCTACAGAGGAGCTCAGAAGCTCTTCCCAACAGCAGGGAGGCATTTTATTTCGATTGTCCTTTCAAGAGTAAAGAAATGGAAAAGACCTGAGATGAGCAGGCACAAGACAAGGTAAGCTGTGACCTAGGGATGTCATTTTAATAAATGGCAAATGACCTTTCTTTTCACTGTATCTGCTAATGCATGGACAGAAACTCGCAGAACACTTGCTGATCTTCCTGTGGACAAATAATCTTTTAAAGTGTTTTTCCCAGTGGGTAACATACAAACTTCAAAAAAGAATCAGAGATTATAGTGATATTTTGTTGTTTGTTTTCCTTAATTTTTCAATTTTTTGAGATTATAATACAATTATAATGTTTCCCCTCTTTTCTTCTCTCTAAAATCCTATGTATCTCTCCATCATCTCCTTCCAATTCATATTCATGGCCTCTTTTTTTAACAGTAATTGTTATTGCATCCATATATGTACATATATTCCTTACTATAACCTACTCCTTCTGTATAATGTTACTTGTGTGTATGTTTTCATGGCTCAAAACTATGTACTAAATTGCCTTTAATTAACTGAAAATGTAATATCATGCTATCAAACATAGAAAGAAACAAAATAGATCAATGTTAGCATAAGTAGGAGAAAGGCTACAGAGAGCACAATGTAGGAAATGTTGGTATATACTTTCAATGGAAGAAAAAACATAAATGTAGACTACAGTTAGCTAAATGCTGTCTATTTTAAATGTGTTTTTATTGTGATCTTTCCAAGCTCATAGTCTTTTATAGCACTTAGATTTTAACCACTAAGATGGATGAAGAAAACTGTAGAAATTATTTATATTTGAGATATTTTTCTTATTTGTTGACCTGCATCCCCTCTCGATAGAATCCGGTAGAAGGATCAAGCTGGCAAAAGCAAGACTAGCTGGCTAGTTAACATGACAGGAAAGTTAGTGTTTGATTGCCAGGAGTGGAGACTGATCCAAGCATTATGGGTCAGTGGGACCATAGGACTGTCTGCTCCCTGCCCAGGGAGGGGATGGGGAGCTGTGGAGAAGAAAAAATGACCTGATGTGGTGGGAGGGGGAAGGGACCTTGAATAAGGATATACAGAGATGGAAAAAAAAATTCAGAGGAAAAGCTGAACACAAAGTAAATATATGTGTAGCAATCTTATTTGCATTATCACCCTTGATAAGTCATGCTTATGATTTTTATCTTCTTTATAGTTATTAACTTCTCAGCATTTTAAATTCATTTTACTGTTTTTCTTGATAAATAAAAAATAAATTAAAAAAAAAAGAAAAAAAAGAAAACTTGAAACTAATATCCCAACGACATAAGATTCTGTTTCTAACAAATAAAAACAAACAACTACAGCAATCTCCTCCTCTTAAAATAAATAAATCTGAAAAACAGTATAAGACATTAGAACCTCATACAGCATTTTGATTGTTCTATTTTTATTAAAATAAGCATTAAATATGAAATTAATATAATACTTTATACCATGGAAAATATATATGTTGTTATTTTATAATTTAGACAGCTAGATCTTTTTTTAAATAACTAGAACCTGCCTTTTTAATGTTGAGAAATAATGGGTATTTTTGTTTTGTGTTAACTCTTTTGTGCTATATAAACAGATTAGAGAGTTGAGTATGAACATAGATATCTTTGAACTCAGTACTCAGGAGGTAGAGACTGGCAGATCTCTGTGTCTGCATAGAACATTTCAGGCAATCCAGAGTTACATAATGACATTGTGTCTCGAAACAAACATTTAGTAGTTTAGCAAAACTTCATACTAAAAATGCCATAAATATTTTACATACAATAATTCAGTGGTTAAAACCCAAGAATATACACTTTAAAAATTTAAATTGTATTATTGTATGTAAGTGATATACTGTGTGTGTGTGTGTGCACGTGTGCGCGCGCACAATAGGGATATGGGTAGATATGTGACATGTAGAAATCAAAAAAAAATTTTGTAGGGTTAGGGTTCTCTCCTGTCACACTTACATAGGTCCTAGGGATCAAATTCAGGTCACCAGGCTTGTGTAGAAAGTACCTTTACCACTTGAGTCACCTTGCTGAACCAAGAATGCATACTTTTTAAGAATGAAAGTTGGAAGCATAAATATACAGTTGTAATGATTCAATGATCTACAAAGGAATTGTAATCCTAGAAAGAGTAGCCCATCAGGAAGCGGGGCTCTTAGGTAATCTACTTCCAGTATTTTGGTGTCAGAAATACTTGGTGTTCCAGGCTAACCTTGAAAAGAATGCAGCATGAAGGACTGAGGTGAACATAAACCAATAACAACATCACAATGGACAAGCACTAGGCATAGAGCCTGCCCGGTTTTACTCCCTTACAGTCTGGGAGGCAGAAGTGGCAGAGACTGACATGGAACAGCTGTTGACCAATGCAGTAGGTTCACAGGGTGCTCAGTATCCTTGAGATCTGTCTGGCCTAGAGCTGTGCCCAATTAAGGCTGTTTTCAGCAACTAACAAAACCAACCAACCAGACTCCCTCTAAAACATTTCACATTCTGTTAGTGAATATGGAAGTTTTCTATAATAAAACATTCTAGAAAAAGTTGTTTTGATACTCATGAAAGCCTTTTAACCAGTGTATAGCTAGTGTCTTTGAGTGGGAGGGACTGCATCTTTCATTATATGATACATGTGCTTCAGGCATCCCACGCTCTGGGAGACATGTGAAGCACAGGTAGACATCCATAGCTTGGAAGCAAGTTTATCTGAGTCAAGGCTAGACCAATCAAACTACAGCTAAGTTGCAGATATGTGAGCCACAAATAAATCTTTGATTATACATAATACAACTTTGGGATAATGATGGAATACTGTAGTATCAACAACATAATTCTGGGTAAATTCCTCCTCTCCCATCAATTTGTTTCAGTCAAAGGACAAGAGTTCCTTTGCTCACTTCACCATGGAGCACGTCATTGCATGGGGTATATTTAAGAAAATATTCTCTACCATGCACTTAAGATATTTGGTGTTAGGGAATATGAGCTACAGGGGCTGGAACGGAGAACAAGAAAGCTCTAGAAGGAAACCTCCCTGGTTGCCAGCAAGGCCATAGGTGCTGTAGAACACCGTAGAGCACTGTGGTTATAGCATTTGTTTCCTTATTGCCTTCACCATGATTTGTGAACAGAATCATCAAAAAAGAGCATCAAACATAGCGTACCACCACAGAAGCCATATGTACAGGGAAGACACAAGCCTGAAGCTTTTAGCATTTAGAAGTCTTTTCTGGAGGGGAAAGTGGCTAAGTTATCAACTCCTTCCCTCCCTCACTTCTTCCCTACCATTAACCCTTCCTCTTTCTATCTCTTCCCCTTCCTGAGTTTTGGATTAGAAAGTTTTTATAATAGTTAAAAAAAAAAAAACTCAACAAATTGCAGGTTATTTTCATTGAATCTTAGGAAGATAATGGCTACTAAATGTCATCTTCTCCCAGTAGAATTTAAATACAAGGACATTCTACATAGCAAGCCTTGTTTCAAGCGCAGGCACTATTATTTAGGGTATAATGACTCTTAAGAAGAACAATGCGGTCCTTTTCCAAACTCAGGTGTTCAAGGTAGAATTGAATCTTACAACTCTGATTTTCTCTAGCAGACCCAGTAAATACTCATTTTTAGGTCAGAAAATAATGCTCATCAATTATAACACAATGTTATTGTCTTCAAAGGAAAGTAATTTGATAAATTAAGTTCTCAAAAATAAATTTTAAAAAGAAGGGATGAGGAGATGGAGTTTTTGTCAGTTGGTTAATGGTTTAAGATAAAATTAAATGATAAAAATATAAGCATTTTTACCCTGTATTTTTCTCTGTTGTCTGAGTTGCATCTAATGTGACTCCAGCTGGAAATCAACCCTGTTAGTCTGCGACTAATGATAAATAATTCTAAATTCCAAACAGGGATGGAGAAATCTCAGTGGGTAACAACCATTTAAAATCCATAGTGATGTTTACTGTTGTAATGAAAATGTTCTTAATATATATTATATGCCATTTGCAGATAGACATATAATTTGCTTTTTATCTTAATAATTAAATCAATTAATCTGTTTAAATTAATTGTTGGATATAAGTGACTATGAAATAAGAAGTCATTTAGGTTCTGTAGATGAAAACTCATCCAAATTAAAATGTGAATACTTCTTCCTGTTGTTCATTATATAACAGACAAACTGAAGGTGGAAGGGAAACTACCTAGAGCTAATTCATGAGGGAAAACAAGTGAATTGCAAGTCAGCCATTGCCTCCAAAATTCTGCAGAGCAAAAATTATCCCTAAAGAGTGTTACACATAGTAAACTGCAAAGTTATTGTTTATATTTCTACAGGTTGGCTGGAGTTTAATTAGCATAATTTGAACTCCATTGAATGGTATGCCTACCTCCAAGCTACTGATGAGGAATATGTATGTTTCCCACATCACAGATCACTCACATCTTCATATTCCCCAGACTATTAGATAGCTGAATCTTGTTTATGACACAAGACTGGTAGCAAAAAATCCAAGCACTTTCAAGTATTTGCTTGCATAACATCTGCTCACAGAATGGCCAAATCAATTCACATGGTTAAGTTCGCAGACTATAGTAGGGAAAGAACTCTCTAAATACACCAAGAACTCAGTAAGAGTGTAGCAGTATAATGCGACTATAAGGAAGTAAATAATTGAATCATTCTGTTCACAAACTAAATGCCACTGTTTTGACACATGGCTGTTATCAAGGGCCAGTGATAAAACATCGGAATTTCTCTTCAGGTATCATGTTTTCAATGTGACATAATGACCTTTCCTATTTCCTCATTGGCTTTTGTGTCTGCAGTATTTTCTCATGGTAATAAAATAGGTAGCTGAATGGTATTGATCGCCTTTCATGTCCTGTTGTGTTCCTGAAAGAAACTAGTCAGATGTGTGCAACTGTTACTTAAGTGGCTTAAACTTTGGACATTGTCTTTGTATTATATTTCCTTGGTATTCAACTGTTCTTCTTTTTAAGTTTTATTTATTTGTTTATTTATTAATTAATATGCATTGGTGTTTTGCCTACATGTATATCTGTGTGAGGGTGTTTGATCCTCTCGAACTAGAGTCATAGACATTTGTGAGCTGCCAAGTGGGAGCTGGGAATTAAACCCGAGTCCTCTGGAAGAGCAATTAGTGCTCTGAACCCCTGAGCCATCTCTCCAGCCCCGGTAGTCAAGTTCTAAATTACCTTCCTTCCTGCTGGTATACATATATAAAATCAAGACAAGGGTGAGGAAACAATTATTTTTATTACTTTAACTCTTATAAAATCAGTGCATAAGTGTGGATGTTTTCAAAGTTCAGAACATGTCCAATCAATATTTTGCTAGAAGGAGGTTGAGCAGGTCTTCTCTGTGCCATGAACTAATGCAATTGCATTTTTTCAGCACAAGCAAGACTGTTCACAGACTAGACAAGAAATACTCAATTGAGTCCAAGCCTAAGAAGTATTTCTCATGTATGGATTTAGTCAGAAAGTATTTTTTTTAAAAAAAAAAAAGAATGTGGCTATGAAAATATGATAAAGATCTTTCATACTTATTTCCAAGTACTTTATGTCTTGGCATCTAGATCTTTGACATACTCCCTAAACTTATCAGTAAATAAAACACCTACGCCCAATTCCCATTTTACTTTCTTTTTCTCATTACTATGACTCTCATCAATTTCTTCCTATTATTATAATTATTTACAGGGTGCCCACCTTAACTTTGTTATACCATTATGATCTCATTAAGGGCAGATATTATGTTTAATTCTAACTTTGAATACATTTAGTATCTGAGAGAGCATGCATCTAATACATATTTGTTGTGGAATTACTTCATCAATTTTGTTGACATTTCTCTGCCACATTGCCCCTTTGAAATAATGGTATCAAAGGGCATGGAATGTGATAACCATATCTTGTATCTTATCTATAAAAACAGCTTTTTAAAAAAATGCCTAAACTGAACTTTTTGATTTTTTTTTTAGAATAACAATCATGTTACAGATATCTTCTCTTGGGTTTATACCAGACAGTCTCTGCACAAAATCCACTCATTCCCCTCACTGAATTTTGTCAACTGTCTACAAACTCCTACCCACCAAAGAACATCTTAATTGCAGTCTCTCTGTGCTCAGGTGCTCATCTAAATTGTTATTGTACTTTATATATAACTACAGTATAGCACTAATCTCATAGCACCTTTTAATTGCATAAATCTTTACATAAATCTCTGAGGATGGGAAGGGCTACAAGGACCACTTATGTTTATAGCAATAATATTTATCAAATACATGCCTATGGACAAGCAGATGAAATAGAACATTAAAACAACTTTGCTGACAAATACTTATTGAGTTCTTTTTCTGTGTTTCAAGCTACATTTCACTACAAAGGATAAGAAATCTGTTAAAGAGGCTAGTAGTGGGTTTGTAAAGAAATTAGTATGCCCACTGTCTCTGTGGCCAGTTGGTATCTTGGACTATTAGTGATGTTTTAGGGATGTCCGCAGCAGCTGAATGGTTGCCCTTCTCTTGGTACTATAATAATGCTTATCATAATCATGACTGCTTGGCCTATGTGGCTAAGGGAGGGCTGAGTTATATAGGAAAAAAGCTTGCAAAAGTTTCTAAGATCAAGACATGTTTACTTTTCCTAATCTGATCACATCAATTTCTATATTTTGATGTTAGATAAAGTAAATCTATCATTCACTTCTATGTTACCATGACAATTGATATTATTTGGCAACTACCCTCCTAAAATTAAGGCCCTAATGGTAAAAATTTACAATCAAACACAACTATAATGACATGAACACCTAGATAAATGATCTTTAAAACTTTGAATTCAACCAATGAACACTGTTTCTAAATAAAATTAAAACACAAACTGAAAGTTGATTTGGTGCATTTATTTTTACTTACTGGAGCAGCATCTTAGATGTGAGAACTAAATGAACATTTCATATACCCTATTTCCCAGTCCTCGCCATTTTAAACCATTGCATAACAGGTAGAGATGGTCCAGAATGTTTTTTTAAAAATAGTTATTGGACTTGAAAGAAGGATCTGACACATAATTCAAATATGATAATATTTACAATAAAATAAGAGAGAGAGAGACACACACACACCTGAGCAGTTATTTTCTTGTTAAGGCTGTTCTTGAGCCTAGTCTAGGTCTCTCTGAATGTTAGAATCATCCTAGGATTAGAACTTTATCAAAAGTAGGGTACTGGCTAAAGGAACATGAATGACATAGAAAGATTCCAATATTTTAGGAATACAGAGAAAGTGTTAAGTTGAAGGAGAAAGATCCAGCATGCTAGAAATACGAAATAAAATAAATGTGAAAGGCAGATTTAAAAGCAATTTATAAATTATTTGGTAATTGGCTATACTGTGAGCATCTCTCTCTTTATATATATTTATGTATGTATGTATCTGTTCTCTAATAAAAATTTATCTGCATAGAAATTTCAACCTTAACTCCTTAAGAAAGTCTTCTGGTGTTTTAAAAACGTTACACATGACCAAAGCTCTCTTATGAGAATAAACTCCCACATTCTCTTAAAAAGAAACAGAAATGCAAACTTAAAATAAGTGATCTTTTCTTTATTTTCTTCATTCTCCAAACAGTGGTAATTAACGTCTGCTCAATCCAGTGCTCAATCATCTGTCTCCCCTGAGACAGGACTTTCAATTAAACCTTTTATTTCACCCAAGACTGCCTGTTCTCATTGACCACTGCACTTCTTATTGCTGGATTTATGATAATCTAATGCACATCTCCTCACAGGGAGAATAGTTTTATGCATCCTGATTGTTCTCAGGCCAGGAGAGAAGTGAAAAACAAAATCCCCCCCCTGCGGGAGCCAGGAAGGAAGCACCATTTGTTCAACGCAGTGAGAGGCCTTTCACTACCTGCCCAATGGCCTTGACCATCTCTCTGCCCTGGCCTCTCCATGTGCTGGCTGCCCCTGCCTGGCTGGGAGCTTCTGATAAGGGCCGCCAACTCCCCAGAGAGCCATTGAGAACTGAGAGCAGAAGCAACACAATCTTTGGGTTATATTTTCAAAGGGAAGAGGTATTTACATGTGAGAGCGATTCTTTTCTTCAAGGAACTCTGCAGGTTAAAAAGGAGACTTTATTTCTTGGTGGTAGCAAAGACAGAGATTTGAGTGGAGAGCGATACCTCTTTTGCCTTTATTTTTCTCTCAACCAAGACACACAGGACTTGGTTTCTTCTGCAGAAGTGCACAAATAGTAGTGACATGTTATTAACTTTGCCACCATAAAAAATTAGTTCTTTATTTATAATCATATTCTGTTCCTCAGCCAAAGACAAGGCTCAATCTACAGTCCTTGCATGGGAGTGACACAGAGTAAGTCACTGTTATGCAGGGAAAGCCACTGCCAACAAATCAGCAGCCTTCATTTTTGTTTAATTCCTTTGCATGCCTGCATACCACATCAAATTATCTAGTTAATTAATAGGTGCATTAATATTTATTTATATAATTTATTTACAATGTGTCTAGTACAAAGAGGAGCAGAGCAGCCTGGTGTCAGTGATTACACTGAACATCACTGCCAAATTCTCAACAAGTCGCTAAAGTTGAACAGACACATTATTCCAATATAACAATCCAGAAAACAGTGACTTTTAGCATTAACGATGACTTAAACCTTAATGAAGAATATTTTTAATTCAGTCATTTTTATTACTTGGAATGGAATGAGGCTTTCAGTAATTAGTGGCTATGGACATGACACAGTAAATATTCTTTAGAAAACACACTGAACACTTAGGTTTGTTTGTGTGTTTTGTAAACTTGATAATTGCAACTCCAATAGTTCTTTTTCCTCAAAAGATATAGCAGTAAATTTTGTGCGGACTTTAGTTTCCCTACAGAACTCCATTGTACTTCAACACATACCAGTCAATATAGGATGATTTACACTCTGATGAAGGCATTGTACTGAACAATGTCTAGGGAAATTCACCAACGTTTCAGCTCAGAAAAAAAAAAAAAGGAAAAGAAAGGAAGAAAGACAGAAAGGACTCCATGTCCTTGCATGCTGGCTATGGAAGTGAAGCTCCTTCCTGTGGCCACAGTAACAGTGGCATTAAAGAGAACCGGAGGAGGGGCTCCCTCTGCACCTATTACTATGGCAACTAGTGTTGTCATGGCAGAAGGTCAAAGACTTAGCCACGTGAAAGATAACTGTTGGCAATTTGCTAGCTCTCCACTTACTTAGGAGATGGCACTCTGAGGGTCAAATGCTCCCTAGGTATGCAGAAGTGTGGAACAAAACACAGGCAGAGCAGGACTTCTGCTGCCCATTCATATATAAGGATCATTCATAATTCAGGTCCTGTCTGAACTGAGTGTCAGGTCAAGACTTCATGCACAGAAATTCAGAGAGTAGTGTTTAGAAGAGGAAAAATCTCAGGAAACCTTTTAGTTCAACATCCTTTTATAGATTAGAATGTTCTTTTGTTTGTTTATTGTAAATTATTTCTATTTAATGATTTTGGTATTTATTTGCTTGTAATGAATGGACACAATCCAACTCTTACATTCTCATCCCATTTCAGGGTGTGATGGTCTCAAAGGTTGGAAAGGAAAGTGATAAGTGTGTCTCTTTTGGGACAGCAGTGGCTGACATAGTGAGAATGCTTGTCTATGTCAAGAGTCCATATGGTTAAAATGTTAGGGAACAGTAGAAGAGAAATAAGCATGATTTGTCAACTTTGCATTTCTAGAAGTATATTTGCACAAAAGAGCACACAATAAGTCTTTAATGGAATTAAGATGATAAAATTCAATGAGCATTCCTGGTCTCATTCCCAGTTCTCCTGGTCCCATACCCCCAAGTCCTTTGGCATGTGGAGAAGCACACAATCCAGTCTTGCTAACATGATATAGTAGACTGTGATCATATTAGCTACCAGTAAATGGTCTTTTTGAGATAAGACTTTGAGGTCATCATTTCCATCCACATTGAGAGTTTGTTTCTCTATGCCTGACCCTTATCTGGTTTGAGACTTGTTCTGTCTAAGAGAGTAAGACAGAAGTCTCATTTGGCAACTTCTTAGTTCCTTTTTCGTGACTGTGATAAAATAACCTAACAAAAGTCAAGCAGGGAGAAACAGTGTATCTTGGCTCATAGTGTGAGGTTACAGAGTAGGAACTTGTATTCAGGCTAGTCACACTGTATTCAGGCTAGTCACACTGTATTCAGGCTAGTCACACTGTATTCAGGCTAGTCACACTGTATTCAGGCTAGTCACACTGTATCCAGGCTAGTCACACTGTATCCAGGCTAGTCACACTGTATCCAGGCTAGTCACACTGTATCCAGGCTAGTCACACTGTATCCAGGCTAGTCACACTGTATCCAGGCTAGTCACACTGTATTCAGGCTAGTCACACTGTATTCAGGCTAGTCACACTGTATCCAGGCTAGTCACACTGTATTCAGGCTAGTCACACTGTATTAGGTTAGTCACACTGTATTCAGGCTAGTCACACTGTATTCAGGCTAGTCACACTGTATTAGGTTAGTCACACTGTATTCAGGCTAGTCACACTGTATTCAGGCTAGTCACACTGTATTAGGCTAGTCACACTGTATTCAGGCTAGCCGTATGGTATTCAGGAGGAGTGCAGAGTGATGAATGCTGGCATTCATCTCACTTTCTCCTTTTTACTCAGTACAGGACCCCAGCTCACGGAAGTATGCTGCCCACATTTAAGGTAGTTTTTCTGGCCTTAATTATCCAAACATAGTTCTTTCCTGAGACTTGTTCCTTTGGTTATTCTAGATCTTGTCAAGCTGATGATCAATATCAACTCTCACAGCATTCTAGATTTTATAGACTCCAAGAGTGTTACATGAACATTTGCCTAGTCTTTGGAAGATGAGAAGACCCAGAAAGAAAAACCAAGAGCTGGCAGCAAAAAAGAGAAGTCATCACAGAGTTTTCCAGCCTGGCAAATGCCACAGCTGAACGCAGTTATAAGACAAAGTCTTCATAAAACCAATCAAAAGACCACTCATGCTGTCCACAGAGCTATAAGAAGAAGCCACTCATTATTTTAAGACTGTATCTTTAGGGTGGTTTGATAAACAATGATACATAACTCTAAACATAAAACACACAGAAAAGGAAATCTATTAGATCTTAAATTCACATAGATGGGATTTCTATATAGTTTTTAAAAAATGTATCATAAGGGTAAATTTTATTCATGCAGTTGTATAAGGAACTGATAATGCTATCAGCATAACTGAAGCGGAGTGCTTTTTCCTGTTCTGCTTCATATGTCAGTTTTCCTCTACTGATGGGGGCTGTACTTTGTCACTTCCCAAAAGGCTTTTCTTTCCTTTGAATGTACCCAGGACCTACCCTCTGCCCTATCTCATAGACGGAATCTTTCATGACTTGAAAATTCTTTGGCATTGGTAGACCCTTGAACTTGAAAGAGTTTTCTTTCTTTTTGTTACTTTTGTCTTTTCTTTTCTTTTCTTTTTCTTTTCTTTTCTTTCTTCATTCTCCCTCTCCCTCCCTGTGCTTGGCACAGTATTATTAAATATAACTACTAGACAGCTAACTATTCAATAAACATTCTATAAGCTAAGTAGGGGATCATGGAAGTCCAGACAAAAGGATTGCACAATTGGGTCCCATTATCTGCAGAAGAAAATGAAGGCTCAAGAAGATAGTCTTCATGAATTCCAACTTCTCTTTGAGCATCATGAAAAAAAGTATAGAGTGATGGTATCAGTGAATTCCATACTGTGATTGGCTGTTTGGGGTATTTTGGCTTGTTTTCTTTTCATGTTAAAGTGAGTATATTTATTTTCTAGCTCTAGCAGGAAGTCAAATGTCTAAAGGCTAAAAATCACAGCTGTTGGGAAAGCTCATAAGGAGGACAACCCTAAGGTCAGGTTGAAGGTAGGTTCCTTACCCAGGGATGCAAAGGCATATAGTTCCATGATAGAGTACCACTAACTCCCATATTCACTGTTCAGGTTAAAGTTTCTATTTTTGGGATGAAACACCATGACCAAAAGCAAGTTGGGGAGGAAAGAGTTTATTTGGTTTACACCTTCGCATCATAGTCCCCCACTGAAGAAAATCAGAGCAGGAACTCAAAGAAATCTAAAGGCAAGAGCTCCTATGAAGGCCATGGAGGAGTGCTGCTTCCTGGCTTACTCCCATAAGCTTTCTTACAGAACACAGGACCACCTGTCCAGGATGGCCCCTCCCACTCTGAGCTTGGCTCTTCCACATCAATCACTAATTAAGAAAATGCTCTACAAGCCAGCCTTTAACCTGATCTTACTGAGGTATTTTCTCAACGGAGGCTCCTTCCTCTCCAATGACAGTGTCAAGTTGCCCTAACACTAGCCAGGGAAGCATCCACAGCCGGAGGATGGACACTCAGCACAGATGGTGACTTTTTCTCTGACCTCCTATCATTGCTTCCAGCACTGTGATGTAATATATTCTACCTTTGCTTCTGTGGTTCTGAGGATTTAAGCCAGGGCTTTGTCCATGCTAGATAAGTATTCAACCAACTAAGCACTTAGCTACATCCCTAGTCCTGGAAATAAGTATATTCAATAGCTGAGAGATAACACAGAGAGTGGTATTTGCCTCCAAAATCAAGAAAGAAAGAAGGAAAGAAACAAAGAAAGAAAGAAAGGAAGGAAGGAAGCGAAGGATAGAGGAAGGCAAAGGAAAAAAACTATCACAAAATTGAAGTACCATCTCACGCAGCTGAGCAATCCTTCTGCAGGCCCAAAGCCTTTAAGAAAGGTAAAGAATTAATTACCGAAAGACTAGGTGATAAAAGTCCTTCATATAACTCAATAAGTGGCCAGGAAACATAATTGAACTCCTTTATAATTGAATATCCTGCCATCCTAGGGCAGATTTTAAAAAGGGTAAACTTAAAAAGACATAACAATATTAAGTGTTCTTTTGTCTTTTTTTTTTTTAAACATTTGTGGTAAAACACCCTTTTTCAAAAAGAACTAGAAATTCAGTGAAGCCTCACTTAGGCAGCAACAATAGTTGAATACTATACGAATTGTACATGGATGTCTTGATTTAAATAATTATAATATCTTAAAGAAAAATGCATCTTAACCTCTGCGATGTTTTATTATATCTGACAAGTTCAGAGAAAGGGCACCTATCTACTGTTGCATTATGCGTCCTGTGTCTGCACACTCATTAAAAATAATGAGAACATATTTAAAAGTCATTGCCCAGAGAATCTTCAGGGACGGGGCATGGGAAGAGGTAAGTGGCAACAGATTGTTATCTAAGTGTCTATCTTTGTTTTATCAGACCTTAGGAAAGAAAGCCAGTGATCTTAAGTTGGTATTCTCTACTGGTAAAGATCACATATTCTCCTAGGAATTGCAGCCGACGAAGCATGTTGAGAAATCTCTAAGTACACTTTCCAAATGAAATGGACTGAACTGGCAGCTTCACATATGTGTTGTTTACTCAGCAACAGCCAGAAAAGCCAGCCATCATCAATTAAGATCTCGCACCTTTCCCCCCTTGTCAAATATCCTCTACACAACGTACACTTTTTCTAATCTTACATTGAATCTCCCTTCATGAGCACACTGATCACAGACAAGGAGGCAATTAAGAAACTCAAGATTATCCCCAGAGTTCTGTGTCCAACTTCTTAGGCAGCTGCTCCATAGCAACAGCTGGTATAAATTGCTGGTAACATTTGGTTAACTAGATGACAAGGGGGACATAAGAGATGGTTGGTCAATATATTATTTTTTTTGTAGCTGTTTAAATATGTATTTTAGGAAAATGCTGTTTCTTTTCTAGGCTCACAAAACCTAATCACAGTGGCTGTAACCACTAACAAGATGTAACATCCTGCAGTATGAAAGTAGGACTGAAACCGGCATCTCTTCCTTGTTAGCCTCCAAAGAACATGTAATTAGGCTCCTGCACTCTAAAGGGTCTTGAGATCATTACAGCACAAGGCACATCCCCTTCTACCACCTCAATCAACAAAACCAACCTGTGATAAAAGTCACTAAGCATTTACATTCTGACACTTGGCAGCCACCGCCCAGGTAGGATGGTTGGCTCTCCTGCATTTGCTTCAGTGAGGACCAACCAGAGCATTTATTGACACCTATTTTTATCAAGCCTAGAGTTTGCTGACAGGATTCAGGAATATTCTTGCTGGTATAAGTGCTTCCCAGAGAGCAGCAAATGACTATTAATCCCTCAGCCTTGTGGTTGTTGAGGAAATTCAAAAGGCTGACAGATGAACCCCAGAGCAGAATGAATAGAGGTACAACATTTGTGTCTGAGAAAGGACATCTTTCTTAAGAGTAGTTCTGCTTTGGTAAAGAGTGTGTGTTGGGGGTGGGTGCAGGTAATTATCCAGCCTGAAGTAGTTGGGGTACATGTGCAGTGAGGCAAAACTGTGTCCTCAAATAAACTGTTAGGAAGAATCCCCAATTTTACAATCAGATGGCTATGCATAATTGGACATGCATATGATTATCATCAGATGCATTACGAGGCTGACACATTCAACAGAAAAAAAAAAAACAATTATAAAACTTAATCCATCAATTTAAATGCTGAGAACTATTCCCTTCACAACCTTTAGTAATCAAAACTCCCATTTCTCTTGAATCACACAAAAGTAAGTGCTATACCTGGGTCCTTTATTATTTTCACTTCTGTGAGTGACTGCAGCTCCCCTGGAGTGAATCTTATCTTTTCTAAGGCTTTGCTTGAAATAACATTTCTTTGCTACTTTTGCAAATCTGTGTGGGCTTTTGTTCCAATTTCTTGAATAAGAAAACAAGAATCTGGCACCATCTGATTCTGACCACTATTCACAAAACAGCAGTGCAATATGGTGCCCACACAGGGGCAATTGAAAGTTCCTTACTTTGTGGCATCCAATGAAGGGGATAAGGAGACAGAGAGAGGATTAAGTAGAACAAACAGATGCCAAAAAGCCCATCGGCTCCAAAACATTTCCCTGTGGCTCGTCTCTAAGTCTACAAGCTACAAGGTGGCATGTAACAGATTCTGAGCACAATCGAATTGAGTGTGGAAATTTAAACACACAATCGAGTTGGGCTTGAAGAAGTCAAGTACAATTGAGTTTACCTAAATGGGTCAGGTGTAATTGAGTTGGTAACTGGATTGTACTAGCCACTGGCCCTTTGCCAAAATGAAGGGGCACATGGCCAAAAAAGGCACAACTCAATTGGGCTTAGAATTTTCACAGAATATTTTTCACAAAACATGAAATTGTTCACAGAATACAAAAATAGGATATGAAAGTTGGTTGTTGAAGTTTGCCAGCTACAGCCACTGGATTCTCCTAAACCACTTCGGTTCTTCATCATAAAGCTATTTTCCAACCATTTTCTAACTTGAGTAAATACTGAAATACTTAGGACAGTTTGCTGCACAGAACCCTCTGGAATCTGACTCACTAGGCTAGCAGGGAAACAGACAGTCTGTCTGTGAGGTCCCTAAGTGATTACCAATACCTCAGGCCCTGAGGCCACTCCATTACAACAAATTACTGTAGCTATTGTTGGAGCATTTAGGATTATTTCCAAAACATCTCTGACATTTCCAAATATAACAATAATACTTAGAACTGTCATATCTTCCTGAGTAAACTTTACAGTTGGATTGTGTGAGTATCCTTATAACTTATAGAGATAGTCATTTACATCTGTAATAGCTGCCCAATGCACACTGTCTCATGCTGTAATTAGAGATTGCTTCTGTTCAAAAATAAAAGGTTATCCTTGCATATGTCTTGATTTGTTTTCAAACTGTCCAACAGAGGTATGATGTGAAATGCACATCAGCAACATTATCAGCTTTAGAAATATGTGCCATCCATGCACTCGACAGACAAACATTGAACTGTGCTGTAGGCACAGGAAACACCAACAGGGCTGAGTATTATTTGGCACTCAGTGCTCGTTAGCAACAGTACTTGGTTAACTCTTATATCACCCCTAGAAGCTACAGGGTGTTTTGATCCTCACTTAAAAAAATGTGGAAACACAGGTACTGAAAGATTGAATATGAACACTAAGTTTGACTTTACATCTAGTCCATAAGATTCTCAAGTACAGATTCTAATAGCCATTTCTCCACAGTTCTCAAAGTCTGATGGAAATGTAGTTTTGCAGGAGTTTCTTAGCAAGTATCTCAACATCTCCTTGAATTTTTAAAATTATTTCATATGAAACTACTTCTATCAGCCCTATGCTCAAGAAACTGTCTATTTGGAACATCTAAAATCTGCTTGATAGATTTGGTACTTGCTAGGCTCTGAATAACTGAAAGAAGTATACCCTTCCATCCTCCTTCTTTGCATTTTGAAATCACTTTTGTCAAGACCCATATCAAATGTTAGTATGCTCATAAAGTTCATCTTCATCTAGAAAATTCCTTGAAATTTCATAATGCTTCATTTGTGTCATTTGTTTCGCTGGTAACTCTTCTATAAGGTCTTTGGTTGGTCCAAGGTTCTGGCGAGGAATGCATTTTACTCAGTGCTGCAGTTCATATCCCAGAGGATGGAATAGGATTTCACTCATCAGTCAGCAGGACATTATTTACCCTCAAGCAAATAACAGCCACGCCCTAAACTCCCTCAGACAGACCACAATAGTTCAAAGCATTGAGTCACACAAGGAGATACTTGGAAAAAAGTGATTTGTTAGGTGCTCCAAGAGGAAAAGAGAGGATAATAGAAGAATTTTGATTAAAGATCATTATATATGTATGAAATTATAAAGGAAAATCCAATTTTAAAAACTCAGCACATATTTGCTGCACAGGAATTCAGAAGGAAGAAAATTTGTAGAAAGCTTAAGTGGAAACTGTCAGCCAGCATTCCATCTTAAATCACTTAGAGATTTTATTGGGAGAATCTATGCAATGCATCAATGCCTTTTTTTAGGGGGTGCTAACTTTAATTGCAAACCAAAACTCTTGTACTTTAGATTATAGACAACTTTTTGTAATTATCCTTCAATTTCTGCTACTTATCCACAAACAACCTCCATAACATCCCTTCTTCCTTAAGTATCTTGGTTAATTAAGCATGGAATCATTTTAATCAAATAGCCAACGGGAATAAAATAATATAGCAGTTAAATGAGGTTCACCTAAGATTTCATATCAAAATTCTTTCATGATTTATGATGTTAAATAATTGACATTTGAAGGTACCATTACTTTTTCCCATCTAATAATAACCTAAGTAAACCCTGAAGGATTTGGGGCCACATCTCATTTGCCAAGATGAGGTCACAAGAGCAGGTACCCATGGTGTAGTCGAAATTCTAAGCCTAGTAACTGTTAAAGGAGCCTCCATATATGTGCTTTTGTGTTTCACAAAAGCAATACTCCTAAGTCAAGGTCAGACCAGCAGGACAAACATGCCTACGTTTGGGTTCTCAATCATGCAGTCTGGGAGAAACTTGCTTGAAATACAGTTAAACCCACTTGCATAGGGCAGCATTTAATAGCAGCGAAACGTGGCAGGTAGAAATTATAAACACATTTGAAATTTTCTCAGCTCCTTTTACCCACCAGGGTTGCTGTGATTTTCAGGATAATTTAAAGACAAGGCAGCAAGTCAGAAAATGAAATGTTAAAGAGATTAGCAAAGAAAGGGCAGAATGTTCTTTCCTCACTAATAAATGAAGGAAGACATGCAAATACATGCACATGTTCACATACACAAAATAACTTCTCTCTCTCTCTCTCTCTCTCTCTCTCTCTCTCTCTCTCTCTCTCTCTCTCTCCTCTTCTCTCTTTCCCCTTTTGTTCTCTCATCACAAACCTAGATTTACCTGGGAATAGAGCATCTCAGTTAAGGAATTATCTCCATCAGATTGGCCTGGCATAACTTGGTTGCTAATTAATGAAGGATGGCTCATCCCACTGTGGGTGGTGCCATTGTCAGGGCTATTTAAAAAGGTGGCTGAACAAGCCAGTAAGCAGCATACCTTAGTAGTGCTGCAAGCTCTTGCCTTGGCTTCTCCTAGTGATAGACTATGACCTGTAAGTTAAAAATGAACCCTTTCTTACCCATGCTGCTTTGGGTCAGTGTTTTGCCACAGCCATAGGCAAACCAAGTCAACAGTGAGTAGAAATTCTTTGGTCCTTCGGGTTCTTTTCTGAATACAAGGATTCCTTTATCTCACTCTTTGTGTAAGAAGAAGGTAACTAAATGGATATCAAGTGTCAAGGGTAGAAAAGAACGTGTGGCTCCATCTTTCACAGGACAGACCGCAGTCAATGAAGTAGCACAGTACTCATTCTGAGTAGAGATGCAGACAGCAGTTTCTTTGTCCATGCTATCACCAACACCAATCCTAAAGTATCTGCCGCAGGAAAAAAAATTTATGTGGATGCTTCTTAAATATACACTTACTTTATGGGGAGGGTCCTGGATTCCGGAAAAAATACCTTTTGAAGCAGTTGTTTTGGTAAGGATACTAGGAACAGCTAAACCTTTATGATGTTGATACATGAACTCCTTATATTTGATTGTCAATACAGCTTAAAACAAACTGACAGGCTGGGTACTCATGCCACAAAACTCAGGACACTAAATGGGCACTCAGGAGGAAGGCAGGGAGGTGCACCCATAAGTTCAGTAGGGTACTCTTATGTGTCAGGTTAGGGGAAATGACCAGGAAATGAATGCTGAGACATTTGGAATGACAGGGGTTAACGCCTGAGAGACAGTTGTATATTGGTACTTCCTGTAGACCACATGTTCCTCTGGCTGGAAGCATTAAGACGCTCTAGGAAGCTAAGGACAACAAGAAAATAAGGCCAACTTAGCTGCCAGAAGATGGGCCAGATAGTGCTGTTCAGGAGGCCGAGGTCTCCCATGAAACAGCCAGGCCTGGGAAAGACGACAGCATTTTTCTTAGAACAGGAAAAAACAAAAACAAAACAGAGTTTGTTTTCTTCAAAGGAGATAGAAAAGACAAAAGCAGGAAGTGTTGTCCTCCAGGCTCTCAGTGGAAGGTCAAGTGTGTGCATCAATCATGTTAGGAAGAAGAGACAAAAGGGACACCACTTTCTTCTTGAGAAAGGAAAGCTGAAAGCAGCATTGCCAACACACTGTTCCTCATCTTGCTTTGCCAGACTCCAGTGTATGCTATGTGAACAAGTAATTCCTACTGGGATAGCTTTATGCATATAAACATGACCTCTTTTTAAATTTTCTGTAAGGTTCTTGCTCCTTAGTACTCAAAGCAATCTATCTGGGTGGAGAAAAATAAAAACAAAAACAAAACCCAAAGTTAAACAACAACAAAAACCTGTTTATTTCTCTTAAATACAGATTCTAGGTTCTTATGAAGTAGGTAAGCCTAGCTCCACCCCCAAACCTCTTTCCTTGCTATGATGATAAATGTGTACCATGTATTTGGATAGTTTGTCAAATATTAAGAGTCCAGATGTTTGCCAGTAAGCTGTAAGAGAATTAATGCTAACCATATGACCTCCATAGTCTGATAAGATAAAAATAAATGAGAATAAATAATTTATTTAAATTTATAATCTCATAGTTGCACAATTAATTTAATATATTCCCTGGTAGGCTCAGTTGATGACGTCATTCTGGAATAGAAATAAAATTCTGCTAAAGTCTATTAAAGGAGGAGAACAAAATAATACACAGACCCTGTCTTACTTATAGAGTTGATGGGTTATAAAACTGTGTTTGCTATTCATTATTTGGAATCTCAAAATATATTTTATAATTATAATTAAGAAAGTTATACTGTTCATAATGGGTAGCTGGTCTTAACCAAGCCTTTGGAAATTTTATCTATTATGGAATATTTTTTTTAACAGTGGAATATTATATTCACACCGCTACCAAGGAAGTGATGCACTAGAAGAAATAACTGGAGCTAATGATGCTGAGAACTTACAAATGGCCAGAGAGGATGCCACAAGCTTTGTTTGTATATATTATCTCTTTTAATCCTCACAAAAAAAGTCACCCAGTTGGAAAGTCACTCAGAGACGTAGACAAGTGTGTGTGTGTGCATGTGTGCATGTGTGTGTGTGTGTGTGTGTGTGTGTGTGTGTAGTTCATTCTCTTTCTTTCATGAAGGATCTCGAAACAGGACTCAGGTCATGAAGTTTGGCAGCCAGTGTGTTTACCTGCTGAACCATCTCATGGGTCCAACATTTTTTACAGATGAAGCTAGATTTGAATATTCTAAGTAATTCGTTTTCTCCTTGTGCATTTGCAGGGTTGTTTTGAAGTTCTTATAACATTATCTTCTTCCAAACATTTGCTTTGAGGGCAAGCTCAATATGAGCTGAAATTGAGTTTGGGGGCTGGAGAGGTGGCTCAGAGGTTAAGAGCACTGACTGTTCTTCCAGAAGTCCTGAGTTCAATTCCCAGCAAACACATGGTGGCTCACAACCATCTATGATGACATCTGGTGCTTTCTTCTGTATACATTATATATAATAAAGAAACAAATCTTTAAAAAAAATTGTAGTTTGAATTACTTTTGTCCTAAAATCTCTAACCTATCCCTCCACTTACAGCAGCCCTTGACAGTTCCTTACAAATTCCAAGGAAATGCAAATTCAAAACAAGAGGTAACAAAGAGTCCTTTTAAATTTTCTATAATCATCTTAAAGGCAAAGTATTTCAATAAATAAACATGGTTTTGTTGTTAACAAATATAAAACTAACATTTTAGGTATGATTCCAATTATTTTAAGCCTTTATATAATTAGATAATTTCCATATATAATTTTATGCCCTATATCTTAATTAGCTTATGCTATAGATTTTCTCAAATTACAAACAATTCCTCAATAATATTATTTTAAGTAGTGATCATATTTCACTGGAGAAATACATATCTAACCAACAGCTGATAGTTATACTACTTATGAAGGAAAAAATCAATATACATGAATTTTTGTACATTTTTGATCATCAATTTAAAAATTACAAAGTGAGTAGTTTCTGGGTAGGAGGTTCATTATTAGTGACTTGCATGTCTTTTAAGATACCTTTTTCAGAGCTCGGAACAGGTTGGGTTCCTCTATGAAATGTAATTGCAGTGCTCTGCAGACCCTTTTCATGATCTCTTTATGGGCTTCATGTCCATTTTGAACACGAGTATATTTTTATTTCTGTTTATTTAATTTATTTCTTTTTAAAGTAATATTTTATTATTTAAGAAGCTATTTTAAAATTAATTTTACCATACACCACAATTAAAAAGCAAATTAACAAAGTATTTGTATACAACTTAACAAATACTGATTCATTTAGAAAAGATATTCAGAATGACTGTACAACTTCTCTATAAGTTTTATAATCTTAGTTTCAAAAATATCTTATACACCTGTCCATTGCCAAAATAAAACAAAAAAATCCATGACAAACTCAGAACTAAAAAAAAAAAATAGCTTTTACTCTTTTTATAACATATGTAAAGAGGTTTTTTTTTTTATATATATATATATATAGTATAGTTTGATCACCCCCCTCCGAGAATTCCTCCCAGATCCTTCACCTCCCTAACTATCCAACTTCCTGTCTTCTTTTTTTCCTTTCCTGTTTCTTCAAAAGCCAAATAACTCCAATTTCTGTTGTTCAAATACTTTGGGGTTTAAGGCCAACCTCTGGATCATGATTGTCCTACCATGGCCCCACCCTTAAAGAAAACTCATTTTCCTTCTCCCAAAAGATATCAACCTCCAACAGTTATTCAACTAGGGGTATAGATTCCTTCCCACTCCCCCTTCTTGGTGGAATTTGGTCTGGCTTGAGCTTGCATAGTTCTTGTGCATGAGGTCATAACTGTTGTGAGCTCATATGTGCAACTGCTCAGCTTTGTTCAGAAAACACCCACTGGAGTCACCCACTGTCTCTGGCTCTTACAAACTTTCTGTTCCCCCTTTCCACAATGAATCCTGAGCTTTGTGGGAAGGTGTGTGATACAGATGTTCCATCTGGGGCTGGGAACTCTGGAGTCTCTTAATGTTTGCAGGTTGACCAGTTGTAGCTCTCTGTGTTAATCATCATCAACTATGTGAAGCAGCTTCTTGATAGGAGTTGAGAGATCAAATAATCTATGGGTATAGACTATATCTGTTTAGTAGAATAATAGTCATAATTTCTTCCCTAGGGTCTGTGACCTATATACACACAGATCTTAACAGTGCCAGGTTTGGATTCCTTCTTTTGGATCAGAATTTAATCCAATCAGAAAGAATTTGGTTACTCCTAAAACATTCACCAGTGGGCTTATTTTGCATGGTCATTATTACAGCTCATAGGATCACAGGTGGGGAAGACTGATGATTACCCTTCTCCTCCGGTGCATGCAGAGCACCTTGCAGCACTATGGAAGCTAGGCATTACACATTTCAGGTTAGTGCCAAATTGATTTCTCCATGTTTTATCACTCAAGTATGTGGTATCTTCAGCAATAGGGTTTTACCACATACTTGAGTACATGGGGAAGTAAACAGGGATACTTATTGTTTGCTGTTGGGAGTAAAAATTGCTGCAGACACTATTGAATTTATTGTGGTAGTTCCATTAAAAGATATAAATATCACATGATCCAGTTATATCACTCTTGGGCATATACCCAAAGGACTCTATATCTTACTAGAGAGATACCCAAGACATGTAAATAGCCTATATGTCCATTAACTGTTGAATAGGTAATGAGAATGTGGTACATTTATACAGTAGAGTATTGTTTAACTGTGAGAAAAACAAAATTATGAAATTTACAGGTAAATAAATGAAAAATACCACACACCATCATTCTGAATGGGGGATCCAAAAAGACAAATATCACATGTTTATTTTCATATGTAGATGTTAGCATAAACAGGCTTGGCATGTTTCCTTTAGAAAACCCACAGAAGTCAAGAATGTATTAAAGGACTACGGAGTGGTTGTGTGTGTCATGAGGATGCTTTTTTTCCACCATTCAGGATGCTATTAATGGAAGAGAGATATAATACAGTGCTTACAGGGAGGAAGAAATAATGAGGTTGCAAAGGTTAAACTGGGTGGGTTTAGAAGGGTTCATGAGGAAGAATGGGAAGGGATAACTAAATCTAGAGACCTTTGGAGAAAGTGATATAGAAACCTACTATTGTAGAAGCTTCCTAAAATATATACAAATAAAGTTAAATGGAACTACCACTATGGACAAACAGTTCCCCTACTAGGTCTACAAGTATAGGTAACCTCTTGTGAAGTTATTTCTCTTTTACTTATTTGTTAACTATTAATTTTAAAATAGTTTTACATTTAGAGAAAAATATAACCATATCATGGCATTGTTTTTCATATTCCTCCCCCAGTTTCCCCAATTACCAATGTCTTCCATTAAAAGCTGGTACTTAGGGCTGGAGAGGTGGCTCAGAGGTTAAGAATGCTGGCTGCTCTTTCAAAGGTCCTGGGTTCGGTTCCCAGCACCCACATGGTGGCTCACAGCCATCTATAATGAGATCTGGTGCCCTCTTCTGGTGTACAAGAATGCATGGAATAAATACATCTCTTTTTTTTTTAAAAGTTATTACTTAGAATACTTATTAAAGGAGACCTATGAACTATGCTGCTCATCTGGTTCACAATAACTCAAATGTTTATATTACTGAATTGCTTGGACAGCTATTGGTTATCAGAATGGATTTGAGTTTGTGCTTTCAAGGCCCTGTGCACATACACACCAGTTCAGTGTATCAGTAGACAAGTCTGATACTTCAAATGGGATAACACATAAACACCCAGTGTTTGTTCTAAGCAGAGCCTAAATTTAACGATAGTACTCAGCTAGTATGAGTTCCCTACAGGTGCTAATCACGGACCTAAAAGCTCAAGGGGACAGAGGTTTGAACATTACCAGCTCTCGGGGCAGGAAGGTCCCTTCTTGGCGAGCAATGACCAGTGATACTGTTTCTCCCTGCTTGGTGCTCCTCAGCATGACCACAAGTTCTTCCTGAGTTCTTCCTGTGACATCTCTGCCATTTACCTAGCGAGGAGAGCCATATACACAAACATACTCAGAACACTTCCTATTGCCTCACCTGTCCCTTTGATTTAAGACAGGTCTTGCTGAATAGCCCAGGCTATCCTTGAATTCAGATCATGTTGGTAGAGCTCCTGCGTGCTGAGATTACAGATATGTGCTACCACGCACAGCTCCTAAGCGTAGTTTTTTAGATTCCATTTTGTGAGTTAAGTATGCAACAAATGGGTTCAGGAGTTCAATGAAGCCCAGAAAAGATGATACTAAGCATACAGGTAAACACATATATTTCCAATAATAAAATGGTCATAATTTGAATACTAGAAAAACTCAATCAATAAATTATTTTATAGTGGGAATTTTTCCAAGTCATTATATTTTTACAAGGGGAAAAATCAGACTGAGAAGAATCAGAAATTAATTCATCAGATAGGTATGAAGGGGATTGCAATATACCAGCAGAAGTGAATTATATATCATATGGCATATGGCTCTAGAAGTACAAGTATTCTGGTGTAATCCCAAATGTTCCCTTTGTCTAGAACAGTGTTATCAGCAGGTTACCATAGGTTATTGCAAATCAGCCTCAGAACTTCCTTTGTCAGATGAAGCATTCTTCCCCACCTAGAACTACCTGCATTGCTAACATGCTTCCAAAGCATACATTCTCAGTGATACATTTTTGAGAGAAACTTTTCATGTCATGGAAGATTCAAAAGCAGTAAGTCTCAACCATGATTTTTCTCATGGTTTATTGTCCAATCCTTTGTATTGAGATGATGACGCTACTGGGCAGAAATCAGTGGGAGAAACAAGCCTCATATAAGAATATCTAAATACTTCTCTGTGTAAAACCAGCTCAGCATTCCTATTCCTGGCTTAGTGTAGGCAATATTGATTGGAGTCTGACAGTGTCAATAGGAGAACCTTCAAAGTTTTGAAGAAACTACGATAGAACCTGTGTGAGACTATGACATTACTAGTCCCAACTAAGCATCACCACACTCCTAGATTGATTTAAATACCACAGGTAAAAGAAAGAGGGATGTAGGAAAATATTAGTATTTAGTCCTACATCTCTGACCTTCTTGGGGACAGGCATAGTTAGCTTCCCCAGTAATTAGTTTTATAATTAAAATCATTATCTTGTCTATAAGTACTAATTTCCAATATATGTTACATTAGGAATTAAACATTTATATCTAGTCAGCCCTCAATATCTGTGAATTTAATAGCAGAAATTTAATCAACTTCAGTTAAAAAATACTAACAAAGTTGTACTATACTGAACACCTGAAAACTTTATTTTGTCATCAATTTCTAAACAATACATACTGTTTAAGTAGCATTTGGATTATGTTATATTTTATAAATCACTTGTGTGACAATTTTTTCTTTTATATTTTTGAGATTAATATAATTATATAATTTCCCCCTTTCCATATATACCTCCTTGCTTCTTTTTTCATTAATTGTTGTTACATGTGTGTGTGTGTGTTCCTAAATATAACTTGCTCAATCTCTACAAATTGACAATTTAAGGTATCATTTAACATCTTCAAATGTTAATAGTTTTGGAGGGTACTGGGATCAACAAAAGTCAGCAAATAACTTCTAAATATGCGTATATATTTATTTAGTTAAATAATAAAGTATATTTTACTGAAGACATTAACTTCAATTCTTACCTCCAAAATTCTGTCCCCTGATTGTAGGCGGCCATCCTTTATTGCTGCTCCTTTTGGTAAGATATTTTTTACAAAAATGGGACCAGGACCATGTATAGAAGAATCTCTGGTTACCACTGTGAAGCCAAGTCCTTCAGGGCCTAGAATACAAGACCAGAAAGATTACTGTCACCTTAAGCATGGGTTACATTACATTCACTCCTTTAGTAAACTTTACCTAGTTTACATTAAAACAGACCAAGTAAATTATTTACATTCCAGGAGATTTTACATAGGCTTCAGTTTTCCTGCTTTAAATAAAGATTACAGTCCTGAACAGGCAATGATAACATCAAAGTGAAGTTAGGATCCAATATATACACATAACACTTGTTTATTAAGGTTCTAGAAGACAATGCATGCCATCCATATGTCCATAGTATCAATTCCTCAGTAATCTACCTCCTGATTTCATCTTTCCTCACAAGCAGATGACCTCCTTTGTTGCAATTTTCTGGGTGTCTCAATCAACTGAGTAGTTGGTGGCTCAGATCTGCATATGCCCTGATTATTTTACTGCTGTAGTCACTGTCTTGCCACTGAAGGATTCTGCTGTCCCTTCCCAATTGTCTTAAATCTCAAACTTCTTCCTTCTACTCTGTATAAAGATATGCAGATTTCTCAACTGTAAATGATCTGTACTCATCTATTAGTGCTTCTTGTAGCTTCTATCATGAGTGAAGTAGTGCTATTGTTTGGTAAGAATTTCACATGGACCGGTGCCTCCAGCCTGAAACACACTGGGCTGTGGTTGGATAGGTCATGGGGCTTAGTAGAAGGGAGTTAGGTCATCAGGAGCATGCCACGGATGGAGCTATGGCCTCTCATTCCTTGTGTTTCTCTTACTTTGCTTCTGGGATGCAATAAGGTGAGAGGCTTGCTCACCATACATTCCTGTCATGCTCCATTGCTTTGCTATGGAACCCTTTGGCTAAACAAGCCCTTTGATTAAAACTTCCAAAACTGTGAGCCCCAAGACCCTTTCCTATTTTCTATTCTTTATTATAGTTTTAGGAAGCTGGATAGACACACTTCCAGTGACCATCGCTGGGAATTCTGCCCATACTTGGCCTTATTTCTTATCAATCTTTGATACTTTCTAAGTATCATTTTCAGAAATTAGCTCACCCTTTATTTTTAACTTTTTCTTTTCATCTCCCTCTCATCATACCCTGTCTGCTACTTAGAACTCACAGCACTGTCCTTTCACATAAACCCAGATGATGCCTAGAACCTGTATTGGGCCAGTTTCTCCTCCACCATCATTACCTCTATTGCTTTTTGATTCTTAATCATTATTATCACTCTGTAGAACAGAGCAAGCATCTGTTTGGTCCATTTACCCTCTCTCTTCTCCATCTCTCTCTGCACTACTATGTTTCTGTCTCTTTCCTGAATATAATTATGAATATTTCAAGTTTTGCTATGTTTCTCCTTTTTCAATCCAGATCCCTCCATTATCAAATATCCTCATCTACTTAAAATTCTAATTTCAATCAATGACATTTCCAGTATGCAATTTGCCCTGGCTGAAAACCTCAGCAAAAACTGTAATTTTTCTCTCTTCCTTCCTACAACCATTTATCATCTATTAAGGTATGCCCATTATAGTTTCACGTTTAGACAGAGGCAATGCACCCTTGTTGATCTGCTCTTTCCTTCAGGATGTCTTTTCATGTCTCTGTGACTGATTAATCTCTCGTATATCAAAGCACCTAATTCATATACATGGCTGGGCTAGGTACACAATAATGCACTTGGACATGACTTATTTTTAATGCATTTAAATATAAGCATATCAACATCTGAGCCTTCTTTTCTACATACTTTATTCCCAAGATAAAAATTTTATAAGTGAATAAAGTTTTAATTGAGAAATCTTTTCAGAATAATTTCTATGTTCTAATGAAAGATATGTGTTGTTTTTAAAATTCATAAATAATATTAAATATTTCCTGGTGACTATTAGATTACTAATTTAGTGAAAAAATTATTGGAGTCTTTGAATGGGCTTGAAACATCATAGGATTTTAGATGGAAGGAGAGAATATCAGACAGAGGGTAAGGGATAAGAGTGGAGCAAACAGGAATACAACAGTACATGTGTATAATGCTGAGCCAGCATGCATGCACACGCGTGGCCCAGGATATTTGCTATGTGCTGTAAATGGACAAAGAGTTAAAAAGATTAAGAAAGCTTATATGCAGCTTTGAAATCTGGACTATTTTGAAGAAAAGTGACATTGCATCTGGAATTAATAATTATTATCTATTGACTTTATAAGTCTAAACCTTTCACAGATAAAAAACCATTCTATAGAACCAGAGGCCCTATTGTTGAACTGGCCTAAAAGATGCTTAAAAAAATCACTAACATTCGCTCAAAATGAAGGCAATTAACCTCTCATGCCTACTCAGTATTGAGCTGTCTCACAAGGCTGCTGGGCTTTTTTTTTTTTTTTTTTTTTTTTTTTTTTTTTTTTTTTTTTTTTTTTTTTTTTTTTTTTTTTTTATCAAGTCTGCACTGAGCCTCTCCATTTCTTATTATTTTCTTGTTTCAAATAATTTAAACTTTGCAGAAGAAAAAAAAGAAAGTACTTAAGTTTTAAAAAAATTTAAGTTACCCTCATATATACTAAAATCTATTCTTTGATACAATTAAATAAAAAGAGGATTAACTACATTAACCTTAATGAATTTCTGTTAACCAGTTTTACATGGTACAATAATAGAATGCTATTAAGCACAATTTAATAATTACCTTTCTTTAGGTCAATCTTAATTTTTTTTGCATTTTTCTTGCAGCCAAACCCCATGAGAGGGGAGAGTGAGGGAGATGAAGGCTTTCTTCCTATTCTTGGAACTCGGGGGCTCTTGCTTTGCTGCAGGGAAGTTGACTCATCTGCTTCAGGGCTGTTTGTTCCTGCAAGATTTGCTGCCTTTAATCCTGTTTTCCCACGGGCAGGAGGTAGAACCTTTGTTCTTGAAGCCCCATCACTGTGGCCAAAAATGTTGAGTGGTCCAATGACTGATCTCTCGTACTGCTCACGGTTTTGAGGCAGAAGCACGTGGAGGACCACACTGGGGGATTTCATTGCCTGGCGGAAGACATCCTGGGCCCTTGAAACAATGAACAAACTGAGAATGATACCATGTTCTGGCATACCACTTTCTAAGTTATGTGGGTAGGGACCTACGAGAGTAGCCTTGTAGTTTAAGTAGAGGAGGTAATGGGATTATCACTACAGTATGTCTCTGCTAACCAGTTAGTTACCACTTACTGTTCACTACCTGCCCGCCAAAGTGCCTCCACACTTAATACACATTCATGATGACTGTGTATAATCCTCTACTTTATTTTTCTTAACAACTATATAAAGTAAACATAACTCACTTGCATTTAACAAATTAAAGTGGAAGCTCAGAGAAACTAAGGAACTTATCTGAAAATGCCCAGCTTCAAGTGTTTCTAAATATGAAAATCTAACCAGAGTTAATTACTGAAACACATATTTAAAGCAAATTCCAATCCTTTTTTTTTTTTTAAAAAAAATCAGATTATTAATAGATTATTTTTACTTGACTCTAACTTGGTGTTTTATGACTCTGTTTCCATTTTGGTAAAGCAAGGATCATCAAGCTCTCTGTCCTTTGCAAAACAGGGCAGCAAAGATGCAAATTATATAATTATTAGTAATTATCATAATTGTTTCCAATAATAGTTGAATATTCACTGTTCTAGAAAGAAGTCATTTCATTCTACCTGTAAGCATTCCGTGCTACATGCCTTCCACTAGCAGCTACCAGCCCCCACTATAGGCCAGTAGTAGCCAGAGAGATGCTATTTTATGAGCAGTTTGGCTCAGAAGCAAAATAGGATATTGATTATTAATGAAGATTATCACTACCTATTTGCCTGCTTTAGAAGCCCTCAAAAATGTCAATGAGCATCAATACATGTGTGTGAGTATATATTGATACATATGGCTGGACTCTAAATATTCTAATATCTGTACAGAAACAGGTATTTCCTTTAGTATTTTAAATTTAATTTTTATAGTTTGTTTCTATTATTCATTGAGTCCTCATAGACATCACCCACAGATTTTACAGTTTAAGGAAGACAGACATCATGGATGTTAATTAATAAGATAAATTAATTGTCTGTGAAAAGAGGCAGTAAATACCAGTTTAACTGACCCATAGCCCAAGAAAAACAAACCCCTTCATTCATGGATGTCCTAGAAAGACCAGCAGGAATGCTCACTGCATTCTGTGTCTCAGTCTCCATGTAGACATCAGGCACATGTGTTGGCCACTTTTGAGTTTGTCAAGACATAAAATGCACTCAGAAATGGATGGATGATCAGCGGTCACTTATAGGGAAATGGCTTGGCATTCCACCTATGATTTTGGTCATAATGAGCTCAAAAATTGTTACAAATATACAAGAGATCAATAAAGCAAATAAACAATGAAAAAATGCTTACTGAGCGAAAGTTTTGTCCAGGAGCTCTACATTGTTGATTTTTACAATGCACTCATTCTCCTGAAAAAGCCCCTCCTGCTTGCATCTGCTGTTTTCCTCAATGTCCCGGATGAAGAGTCCTAGGATCCTAGAAATATTTAGGTTGAAATAAAACTTCTAAGTACCAATGTGCTCATTATTTCTCCTCCTGCAGCTATTCAGAAATAAGTATTGGTTTCTATTTACTAAATAGATTATGCTTCTATTTGGCTAAATGGTTCATCTTTCAAATTCACACATAATCTCTCTCACAAATTTTTTTTTCTCTCTCTCTGTCTCTCTCTGTCACACACACACACACACACACACACACACACACACACACACACACAGGTATACACATGCACAACCTCTACCTGAAGGTAAATATTTATATTATAAATAAAAGCCCATTCCTATATTTGCCATGATCTTAGGAAAGACCAGTAGTGCTCAACAGAGACTCCACCACCCAACACTAACAGTTTCAGTGGAGGCAACACAGTTGACTTTACAGGAAGCTTGCCTGAGTAAGAACTTGGTACTAGTGATGGCAGAGAATTAGACATTCACCTTGTCTGTCAAAAACAAAGCCAGGTTTTGCAGTCCTATTACATGTTCTAGTAGTTTGCACATTAAATTTAAAAGTAAACAAATATTTCAGCTCAGACACTATTATTCAGAAGGTACTTCTGTCCCATTCATTAGTGCCTTTGAATCAAGTCCATGTCAGTTGTTTTCTGCATCCTCAGGCTGAAGGAAATGAAGTAAGGTTGGAGGACTAGACCTATATAAATAAGTCAAAGTTCCAAACTTGGTAACAATATGGAACCATAATAGGGTTTAAAAACTAATACTGGGTGGGAGGTCCACACCATCTGGAGGGATGTTCTTTTGTCATTAATAAGCCTAATCTAATAAAGCAGGTCAGGACCACAGGCAGCCTCAGAGTCATGGAGGATATTCAAGGGCTCCCAGAGTTTTGGACTTTTAGATCAGAGTCAGAAGAGGGAAGGGACTGAAAATGAAAGAAGATAAAAAGGAAACTAAAGCAAACAATAGTTACATTTCCTATACAATTCTTCCATATCCATGGAGGTTTCAAGGATGCCCTTTGGGTACCAAACTCTGTGGATGCTCAAACCTAGTGTTTGCATCCCTCTGTATGTTTTAATTTCTCTAAGTTACTTACTAAATCCAATGCAATGTAAATGCTATGTAAGTAGTTAGTGTAATATGTAAGGGATCATGACATAAAAGAGTCTGCATGGACTCAATACAGATAGATTTTATTGGTATCTTCAGTCTGCAATTGGTGAAAACCGGTTGTGGTTGAGAATTGTGTGGACACAGATTCTCCCGTTGGCATGCAGGCTGTATGTACACATGTGTATATGTATGTTCACATATGCAACTTTTATCATTCATAAAGCCGAAATTAAATCTACCTCAAGAGATGGAACCTCTATTGATTTTAGTCATTCCTCACTTTGCTGATGTCCTTTATCTTTGTGGCATGACACAGACCTCACAGAGTGTCATATTGAGACAGAGTGATTGGCCTCCAGAGGTGTCTTCTGAGTGTGGAGAAACTGCGGTCTCCATGTTCCCAGTCCCCGTATTATTCTATTTAGTCACTCTCTTTTGAATAAGAGCCTTGTGTGCTATATCACATAGTCCCTTTTGCATTAAATTTCAAATCTAAATAAAATATGAGCACATTTTATGTGTGAATAATAAGGTCAGGCATGCAAAAAGGGCAGCCTATAATGAAAGCACAGGAGAAAGTACTTTCTCTGTCTGGAGCAGCCACAAAATTGAGCCTCTGCCTCCAGGCCTCAGTTCATTTAATGAGCTCAGACCATCTCAAGGTGTCAATGGGCAAGGTGCACACAATGACACCCAGGTTCCTCCTTCAGAGATGTTAAATGAACAGCGTGTGCTTCTACTGCTGCCACTGAGCAAGCAGCAATCACCTACTGCAAGGTAGGGCTTCAGGGTGCCCTGGCAAGTGTGGGTGGGGTCTCAGGCTTCATCCCCTAGCTCCAGAATATTACTAAATTAACCAGACACATCGCAGTACCTTCTTGCCCGGCACAATAGTAACGTGAAACTATTTGACATGAAAAAGGGGGGATTTGATCAAAATCATGCTTTCTCCTAAATTAAACTGCTCTCTGATAGTTCAGTTTAGGTTTTTGTTACAGTGGCTTGCCCATAACATGATCCATTAGGAGCCTCACGTGTGGCTATAAACTAGTTTATGTAAGTGATATTTTTTTAACAAGCATTCAAGTCTTCCTTTAATTTAATTCAGTACATCATCAGTCATGTAATGTTACTCCCTAGGATTTAATTTCACATTTTGGGAGATGAATTAATTCTTTCAGGCCACTAGGTTGCAATTTAGCCAGCATATTACAGCTGGAGCATGCTATGTGAACCTTGCTGATCTAAATAACCTAACTTTCCATGAAAAATTTATTGACAGAATAAGCCCAACTGTAAAACGTGTGTGTCAGAGGTAATTTTGGTAAAATGTAAAACTGACTGATTTCATTAGTTTGGTCCCCAGCAACAAATGCATCCCACCCTCCTTCCCTATTATCTGGAAGGGGTAAATTCCCTGCAGTATGATGTCATCTCTACCATGGTGAAGAGGCTTATAAAATCAGTATTTATTGGTGGGATGGTAGATGCCTTATTTGAGATAAAAAACTTACCAGTCTTAACAGTTAATGCTGTGGTGCAATCATAGAGTAAGATAACCAACTTATTGGTAGTGCTAAAGGATGCTCAAAATTCAGTCTTCAGGAACCTGAGAGGAACCACAACTGCTTCTTGGTCATGTATTCATCACTTAGACTTTAGTGCCCAGCCCTTTGCCGGTCCTGTGTTCCCACTGAATCTTGTTACACACTGACCCCACTCAAACTGCTACCGCACATTGGGAATCTCTTTTCTTTGCTTTCAGAAGTGCATTATCTATTTTTAGTGAGGAAAAAAAAACTCATGTTTTTATTCTTTAAATTGACATTTAAAAATAAAATTAATGCGATTTTTTGTTTGTTTGTGTTTTGTGTTTATTTTCTTTCCTAAACAAACAAAAAGGCCAACAGTCCTCGACACAAACATTATTCAGTGTTCCTATGCTCTGCTTTCTAATGAATTCATGGGGATTTCAGCTGGTACATTGGCCTCCAGGTCTCCTCACATGTTCTTAGGGTCAGTTTCTTATTCAGTAGCAGGTGTGGCCCATATATTTCTTAATGAAAAACAAAACAAAACACCCGAAGCAAAGCCAATTACAGTAGTCTTAATAAGAAATTAAATGTAAATTCTAATTTAAAATAATGAAACAAACTATTAAATGGAAGGAAATTAAGAGCTAAGCATACCACTATGACCTAAGCAAGCTGCTGCGCTCACACAGGGAAGCCAGACAGCAGCATGAAGGCAGATATTTGTCTGACATGCTCTATGGGCAGTTACATCAGGACACATGGGTTGAGTTAAGTGTGCTGTTTCAGCCTGTACTCATTATTTCTTAACTTTTATTGGCTCATGTCTCCATTTCCATATGATTTTTAATTAAATTTCCTTTCTATAACAGTAGTGGATACCAAAAGAGTATAAGAGAACTATTTCTCAAGTTACTGTACAGTTGACCATGAACTTATAATGAAACTTCATTTGTGAATCAGACTGTTTCTGCTTTATCCAAAACAACCATTATACGGACAATCTCTACATTCATAGGTTGTAGGTTTTACAAGGAGCTATCACATTTTTAATGTCATTTAATCCCCATAACCTTGATGTGAAGGAGGTTTTCCCTACAGATGAGTTTAGGGGCCTGCTGGAGGTTATGTGAGGACAGTATGAGCTAAGAATGAGAACCCCCAAAAAGAAGCGGGGAGCAAGACATCTTGTCAGATGTGAGAGGCGGGCTTTCTCATCTAGAGGGCCAGCTTATTTTCTGAACTATTTAAAATGAAGGATGGTGAGTGTCACTGTGGATAGTTTTTCATTTTGGGGAATTGCAAAGATCCTATGTTCTATTCCAGGTTCATTAAAATAAAGGGCCTCGCAATTTAGCCACTCTGGTATTTCACAGAGCTCCATCAGTACACTTCTGCCAAAAGCCATTAAGGTTTCTCATGGGAACCGAATAAATACTCACCTTGGCTGTCAAAAACAACCCTGGTCTGTCCTCTACCATAACCCATAACATATATAAACACACTTATTAACACACACAGGAAACCAGACAATAAGAGCCACTGGTTTTCTGCTTCATTTCTTTTTAGAGACAGTTCATTTTGGCAAGAGCCTGGCCTCAGATGTTATATGGGAGAAAACTAGGGTGATGACTTTGCAATTACAGGTAGCAGATGGCTACCTGTTAAAGATGATGCCAACCCAAATATCATGACTAAAGCCGCTTCTCCTTCAGTGTGGCCAACTGAATTGAGTAAATATCCAGAGCCAGTAAATTAATACTATATAACCTTTGGGTAAATTGTGGTTTCAGAAAGAGATATGGAATGAGGACAAGTCAGAGATCTCAGCTTTGAGTGACTGGGAGGGGGAAAATAATCAATGGGTTTTTCTGGTCCTTAATATTTGGGGCTAAAATAAAATGCTCTTATTGTTGAATGACTGACTTAAAAAAAGGGATCTAGGTGATTGGCTATAATCATGCTCCGTGACTAAAAAGCTAATTTTCCTTAAGATTTCTGGGAACCCTTGTTAGCATGGTGAGGGTGCTATAGGCAACTATCTTATCTAAGGTGGTATACACTCATCAAGTCATTATCCCAGTAATGCCGGTTCTGCAGCATCCATTTCATTCTCATCAGTAAAACAGATTTTTATATCCAGTCAGATGTGGATTTTAAGAAACACTGATACAACCTAAATTAGCATTTGCCATTCTGGATTTATCTTTAAAATTCTAAAAGGATACAATGAATTGTCTTTAGTAGACTGAACTCTATTTTAGAAAAAAATTAACAGAAAGATACATATTTCTTCTAACTAAATCACTACATATGTGTATGTGTATAGCCAAGAAAGCTACTGGAAGGTGAATGCTTATTATTCCTAGCTCTATACATATGAAGAATTTGAATCATTATCTCACTCATTGAAGACTATTTTATAATGTTTTAAAAAAAATCCACTCAGTTGTGGCATTTGTCTAACAATATGTTAAAATCTTTGCCAAGGAGCTTGTTTACTATTCGTCACTCTCAAGGATGCTCCAAGAAAGTACTTCATAATTAATTGTAAGTGGAGAAATTGGAATAATTTTTTTCTCTGCATCCTAGAATAAATGATTTTAGTCTGTTTTTAAGGCATGAGGCCAACCAAAGTATTACTTAAAGAGTCCATCTGAATAAAAGACTGTCACTTAACCCTCACCTGGAAAAAGGTTAATCAGGGTTTCATTAGTGTGAGCTTTTGAGACAAGAAAAACACCTTACCGTCCACTCAGGGATGAAAAGAAGGGTACCACATGTATTCCCAGGGGGTCTCCTTCTCCAGAAATCTCCACCGCTCTTGTCATATCACTGGGGCAGAGCAAAACAGGAACACATATGAGTTTTAGCTAAAATCCAGATGAGCTACATTTACCCACCCACAATACCCTCCCTGACTGAATCAACTACTGTGACTTCAATATCTGTGGTAAGTCAGGAGTGCAGGGCTTGCTGATGTGTTTAGAAGATCCACAAAATAAGCATGTTTAAAGACTTTCTCATTTCTTATTTACATCTTTCTTGCAAAATAAAGTTGAGAAATAACTCAGTGCTAAAACAGCTTCCCACTATATCTGCACAAATCACAGAGATAAAAAGAGGTCCACAGAATAAATCTGTGCCTGATGAGACTTTCTTGAAAACGACTGTTCAGGACCATAAACACACAGAAATAAGCATGTCTGTGCATAGACCTGAAGTAGGATTTGCCCCCAGAAAGTGTTAAAAAAATAAAATAATGTTATTTATTAGAAAATGCACTGCAATGCAGTTTATAATGGCAGGGAAGCCATAGTTGGGCATGTTCAAAGCAATATAAATCAACACTTGCATCAGTTGGATTCAATGGAACAAGTCCAAGTTTTCACCTCCTGGTTTATTTATTTCTATCTTTAAGGCAGAAAGAGAGGTTGCAAAACCCAGAGAAAATGTATTACAGAAAGTCTGACCTGCCTAACCTCGCTCGGATTAGGAAAAGATGAGCGAGAACCACTAATACGGAGTGTGTGGACGGAAATGCCGACTGTGTTGGAAGCTTCCGGGTTATAAGGAGTGGGACAAGCAAATTCCCGTAAAGATGAAAAATAATAACTGTGAACAATTATTGGCTCCTTTAATCCCAGAGAGAGAAGACAAAATTGCCAGAGGAAAATGATAAAGTTGAAGCAAACATTGCCTTTATGGAAATGGTAAACACGTTTCTATTGCTTTCCATTTACAGGAAAATGACCTGAAACTAGATTACAAATTAAGAGCGACAGCTGCCTCAGATACTTTTCTGCTCCGAGTTGAAAATGATAAAAATTTGATTCTATGCTGGAAAGTTGAGAAAGACTTCAAGAAAATAAAGTGTCTGATAAATCCACCCTGCTGAAGTATTTTTGAAAATTATCAGCAGTTCAACACAAACACATTAAATATATGCTAGTCAGTAGATTAGGCTATTGTTAATGTGTTTTCCTTGCGACTCTATTATCAATAAGAACTAAAATGATAATAAAAATGATAATAATAATAAAATCGAATAAAAGCAAGACAGTTTATAGCATTTCAGGGAGATGATGCAATTTTGAAACTGATAATAACTTTCAAATGATCTTTACTCAGATTCTACATATACATTCAACTTGTCCAGTCAAGCAGGCTCTATAAGAATCCTGCAAGAAAATCATAAACCAAACGAGTCATAGATGATGGTATAAAACAAAGGACTTGTTTCTATGTGACTGAGCGTATAGATATGAACACAGGTGTAACTGGGTGGACACTGATGTGCATTGTTAAGTCTGAACACAAAACATTTGGTGGGCACAGAAACTTGTAAAGAATTTGATGATCCAATCTAGTAATTTTCATATAATAATGATTTATAATTAAATATAAGCTCTGAAAGAAGACCATCTCCAAAGATAGTGGTTTAAAAGCTTAAAAACTGAGACTACATTTTTTTAACCACTAAAATATGATTACCTTTCTTTTTATAATTTGTAGAGTTTTTTTCCACCAACACAACTCTCTTCTGACAAATGTATCACATATCTGTACACTGTGGCTATCATCCACACTTAATATAGAAGCTTTAAAATATTAGTGTTTAGTCTATGGCAGACTTCAAGATTTCAGCTCATAAATGGCTTTTATAGATATTGGCTTCCATGTAATTCATTTTTTACTATTTTATAAATATTTCTTTAAGTCTATTCAAAACTTATCTTGTAAATCATAAAAAATTTGGTGCATAGTACTATTTGAGTAATTATTAATCTTTCATTTTTATAATCAACAAAGTAAATATTATACTTTATTCTGAATTATTCAAAACTACTAAATTTTTGGAGAAGATTCAGGACTTAAAATTAATTTCTATATGAAATTCCTTTATTTTACACTTAAGAGTTACCTTTTTCTTTCTCAGGGTAAACTTCTAATTTTCCCTTATACACAACAGCCATAATTCTTCAACTAAAATTCTTGACAACTTTTAGAGTACTCAAAAATGTTATCATTAAAGAAAAAAACACATAGTGAACTTGTAATTTTATAAAATGTAACAAACATGCAGACACCCACATAAACTTAAATCTGCTTAAAAAAGACAGCATTCTTTATGTAGATCATGCCCAAATTTTATAAAAACTTTATTCATAAATTGTTTCTATATGCAAAGAAAGATATCTGAAATATGATGCCATATGGATATGTTTACATATTTTTATTAATTATAAAAGGAGAATCACCATTATTTTATAAATCTTTGCTGTTGTGTACATCTTATGGGATATAAACATAGCAAGGAGCCCTGCACATACACTCTTATTTATCTCTAAATGCCTCAAAATTGATTGAGACTTTTACAAAGATATGAAACCATGCTGCTAATGTTATTTATTTAGATCAACCCCAAAGCAGAATTAGTATTTGGAGTCTAGTTGTTCAGGCTCAGAAGACACTTCAGGGACCATGTTACATGAGTGGTAAGGGAACTAAAAATGGAAAATGTGAACATGAGGTAGAATGAATATTCCAGAAGTGAAGGTAAAACAAATTATGGAAACAGACAAAAATGTGTCACCTGTGAGGTAAGGATCACAGTACAGACAAGTAGTTAGCAGTCCATAAGGTCAAAATAGTTATTCTATAAGATGCTTATCAACATTAGGTCAACGATACTGAGCTAGCTGATCTCCCTAAAGGTCATGTGACAGAGCTGTCTCAAGGATCTCTGGGAGTAGACATTGTCAGTCTAATAGCTTTGGACAGACCTATGCTCAAAGCTGCATATCAGTGGATAAAGATGAGACTCATTATGAATAGTTCCTCTCTGAAAACTAGACAGTAAGAGCTTCAGTTGGTTTCTATTGACAAAGAGGAACTAAAGCTTCAGGCAGATGATGCATTGTGTACTGAAGATGTCTATAGGTCTGACTCCTTCATCCAAAGACAAATGGACAGTTACATTCATACTTGAGTACACAGTCTTCAGCCTCTCAATTGGCGAGAACAAATTAAGGACAGAGAACAATTTCTCTCCCAAGGGTGACTATGAGTATGTGTGAGTTATTCAAACCAAGATGCTAAGTCTCAGTTTCCTCACTTCTGTAATGAGGTCATTGTGATTCCAGATACTCCCAACAGAGATGTTAGTTTTAAAGAGACTATAGCTCACACACATCACACATATATATATCTGACAAGTATAAAAATATTGATAACTTTTTGCAATGTTTACAATAATAAAAATTCCCTTCTCCATTTTTGAGACTGATTTTTCCCTTTGTAGCCCAGGTTGGCCTTGAACTTGTGGCCTTCCTTCCTCAGTCTGATTATTAGCACATACAAATAAATTTATGGTCTTTATAAGAATGATCCATTATAATTTTCTTTTTATAATCTCACCAATTTTATTTGTAAACAGCTTAAACACTGAAAGACCAAAAGATATACTCCTCCAGTATATGATTATTTGGAGAGGAAACACAAGGGTTTTAACAAATGGTCAGAAGATGTGTGTTTATACCTTCAGGCCTGAGTTGCTGACCCATCCTATCTGATGTAAATCAGATGGACTCAGAGGAAAGTCGAAACTAATAGTTTGCTGATGATCATGCACTACTTTTTGTAGAGACATCTAGATGGAATAATTGCATTTTTAAAATCTCCCAGTTTGATAGAAGTTATATTTACATATCTGCTTAAATTCTATTATTTTAATTGAATTATTATAAACTCAACCACTGTGATAAACAAATTCTGTAAAAGAAAAATCAATAACCAAGAAAAAAGACCCCAAACCAAAATATTAATAATTAGACAGCATTGGAAAAGATAATAATAGTGAGAAAGAGCAATAGAATAACATGAGTGTTCTATATCTGGATGCTTGGGTCCACATGGGCTTCAGTTCTATGAGTTTTAGCATTTGTAATACTCATCCATAAATATACAGGGATGGCATGGTACTGAGGTCAAAACAGAGAATTAATTTAGGTTTCATATATACCTTACTCATAGTCTGAGGTAAGTTTCTGCAATATTTTAATAACTTTGTATATAGAATAAAGTGTGGAATTTTCCACTTTGGAATCCAATAAGCACTGAGACAGTTCTCAAATTCAGAGAATTGAAGTTTTTAAACTCTCAGATTATGGTTGATCAGCCTTAGTAAAAGAAGCAGCCTGGGTCAGTGGAAGCCATTATTTAACAGGTGAAGTGGCAGTTGGCTTCTGAGTGTTATAATCTGCATCCATCAAATATATACACACTTTATATCATTTCCACTTTAGAGTCAGCTAAAGCACAGGGAATGCAAGCATGTCCGGTGCCACAGCATTCATGTAAAGTAGAATCAGGAGGCATACTGGAACCTGTAGCAGGAGTCCTTAATCCCTCTGGCATGGCAGATTCAAAACACAGAAGCTAAATGAAGAAGGTCCGAGAAAGATAGTACAGGATGAGGAAAGTAAACTGAGTTCAGGAATTCTTACTTAGGGAGGTGGCACTGAGAAGGTACCCTGGTGGACAAGTGGGGTTTCCACCAGAAAAGACATGATGAAGAGGGCAGGTTTGGATGGGAAGTGACACTGAGAAGCGAAAGCAGACTAGCTTGTGGACACATTTATTGGCTATGATGTTAGAGGAGGGAACGGAAGAGTGGGGGGAAAATGGTGAGAAGACACAGGGGGGTATTTCAATAATCCCCCAGCTGTTGATATTTGCTTCATGCCCCAATCTGTAGTCTTTTGTAGAGAAACTCTGATTAGATATTGAGAGGAAAAACGAGTAATCTGCAGTGTTTGGGTAAAACATTCTTTACATATCTGATTGGTTCATTTGATCTGCTATGTCATCTGACTCTGGTGTTTCTCTATTTACATTTTGTCTGGGTGGCCTATCAACTGGTGCAAGTTGGGTATTGAAGTCATCTATCATTACTGTGTTCAGACTAATCTGAGATTTAATGTCTAGTAGTATGTATTTTATAAATTAGATTCACCTGGGTTTGGCACATTTATATTTAGAATTGTAATGGGCTTTTGGTGGGTGGTTCCTTTGATCAGAATGATAGTGTGTTTATCTCTTGTGACTGATTTTGGTTTGGTCTGTGTTGTCAGATGGTAGAATGTGATGCTTGATTCTTTGCTGGTTCCATTGGCTTGGGGTGTGGTCTTTCACTCTAGAACATGTATCTACCATACCATTTGTTAATCCAATCTGCTAACCTATGAGTTTGGACAGGAGGATGAGACAATTAATACTTAAAGTTACTGAAAGGTATGTGTCGACTGCTGTAACTGTGTAGGTCTATGCTGTATAACAGTTCCTGGAATGTCCTTTTCTTTTTTTCGAGTAGCCTCTTGGCTGTCATTAGCCTTCTTTTTGGCTCATAGTGTTCTTTCCAATAGAGTTGGTTTTGGTGGACACAAATTCCTTTCATCTATTATATCACAGAAATAGTTTCTTTATCCTTCAACCATGGTGAATAGTTTTGCCAGACACAATTGTCTATGTTAGTATCTATAGTCATTTAGGATTTGTACATTGCTCCAAGCTCTTCTGGCTATTGACATTTTCATTGGGAAGTCAGTTAACAATCTAAAGGGATTGCCTTTAGAAGTGACCCGTGACTTCTTTTTTGAGCCTTTTAATGTCTTCTTGTCTTTGTTATGTTTGTTGTTGTGATTCTGTGTATCTAATGTTTTAACTATAATATGGCATGGGAAACTTTCCCCCTCTCCAAGTCTGTCTATTTACCATTCTTTTTGCTTCTTCTTCATCTAAAAAAGCCATCTCTTTATCTAATGGTAAGTTTCCTTCTATATACATACATAGGCATATATGCACACACAAGAATAATAATAAATATTTAAAATTCTATGTCTTGAGATTTGTCTAAGTTGTTTACCTCTGGGACCACTGCTATAGGATTGATGATCTTTGAGGACATCTTGGATTTTCATCCTGCTTATGGAACCTGGAGCCTTGAGGTAAGTTGATATGATTTTTCATCTCACTTCTATTGAATGGAAATTGGGTTCTGATTTTGCTGTTATCTTTCCTCAGCTAGTTTTGGATCAAGGAGGTTATGATCAGACACTGGTTCAGGAGTGGAGATGTTAGGGTGATCCTACTTCAGCAGCTCGTGGGAGGTACGAGGATCTTAACTGCTCATGTCCAACTTCTTGAGTAAGGTTCCAGGGCAGGTGATAGAATGGAGTAGGGGGTTTTAGCACTGGCAGCCATATAGTGGGCTACTTGGGAAAGTTCTTGGACAGACATCAGAACAGGCAGTGGTTTTTTGAGGGGTTGTCTTAGTACCTGTTTCATGTCTACAGCATCTTGGGTAAGAGCTCAGAGTAGGTGTTGTGGCAGGGCCAAGGGGTTTATTGGCGACCATGTGTACAGCCACTTGGGCAAGGTCCCAGAGAAAGGTTCATAATTGACTTTATAAAAAGCAGGCTGAAGGTATTGGTATTGAAGAATACTATGATAATAGCTGTGGCTTAAGCAGAATTACTAGGTAATTATATGAAGGAACAACTAAAATGATAAAAGATGATGGAGATCCCTTTGATCATATATTCTCCCCTCCCTCTCTTTAGCTGGACCAGGAACTTGACTCAGTACTTAGTTATGGATCTCTGTTTCTGCCTCCATCAGTTGCTGGATGAAGGTTCCATAATGGCAATTAGGGTGGTCATTTATTTGATTATAGAGAAAGGCCTGTTTAGGCACCCTCTCCACTATTGCTTGGAGTCCCAGCCAGGGTCATCTTGTGGGTTCTTGGGTGTTTCCTTAGCACAAGGTTTCTCTCTAACCTCACTATGGCTCCATCTATTAAATATCTATTTTGGGGCTGGAAAGATGGCTTAGAGGTTAAGAACACTGACTGTTCTTTCAGATGTCCTGAGTTCAAATTCCAGCAACCACATGGTGGCTCACAACCATCTATAATGAGTTCTGGTATGCTCTTTTGTACACTGCATACATAAAAAATAAATAAATCTTTAAAAAAGATATCTATTTCTTTGTTCTCTCTCTTTGTTACTCCCCGCCCCCCGCTCAATCATTCCATTCTCTAATGATCTCTTCCCACCTCCCCTTGCTCCCTCCCTCAGTATGACCTCAAGTTACTCAGGAGATCTTCTCTATTTCCCCTTCCCAAGGGGATCCATGGATGTCTCTCTTAAGTTTCTTTTATTAGCTAGCTACTCCGGGCTTGTGGATTGTAGCCTGGTTATCCTTTGCTTTACATCTAAAATCCACTTAGAAGTGAGTACATACCCTCACTCAAGATGATACTCTCCAGATCCACCCATTTTCCTGAAAATTTCAGAATGTCATTTTTTCTTTTTTTACTGCTGAGTAATACTCCATTGTGTAAATGTACCACAATTTTTCAACCCATTCTTCAATTGAGAGTTTGAGAAACCTTCATGGAAAGGAACTAAACCCTCTGAATGTAGATGACAGTAGAACAGCATGGGTAGTTTGTGGAACTTCTCAGTCAGACCAGAGTTTATTTCTGGTGCATGAACAGGCTTCTCAGAGCCCATTTCCTACAGAGGAAAACCTTACTCAGCTTTGATACTGAGGGAAGGGACTCAGTCCTATATCAACTGGACATGTACAGAAGGGAAGTTCTTCTTTATATATTTCTTGCTGTTGGAAGAGATGCTCTCAGTGTTTAGGAAAACTGTCCAAATGAAGCCCTTTACTTTATTGTATCTTATGATTAAATTCAGAGGACTGGCGATTCACAGGACATACATACTCTAAGAATATTTGGAGATCATCCTTTTACTAGCTTTTAAATTCATATCTATGCTGATGATTCACTGAGCAATTTGTTTTATCCATTCAGTCAATCACTTAACAAATATGCTCCCCTTATATTCTAAGACCTATTTTGGGTGCCAGAAATGCTTTTGAGAATTAAGTCTTGTTTGAGATAATACAGAGTTACAATATGTGTAATAATGATGAGGACACTTGCAGTAGCAATTAGTAATTATTCATCTTTTCATTTAGCAATGTACTAAGTCAGCTGCCTATAATATAGCTTAATTAATCTTCACAGAATCTATCTGATCATAAGTCATTTTCCATATGAGGGAAATATTTTAAAGATGTTCAGTAATTAGTCCAATAATGCTCAGGTAGCAAGATACAAAGCCAGTGTTCAATCCTAGACCTTATCTAATTCAGGGTTTTGAAAGAATTGCTAATGAATGCAGTTTAGATCATCTTACTCAGTTCCTGTGTGTAGACTCTGTTAGAGACTAGAGATTCACACTGGAGAGAGGGGATGCTAACTTACTGCAATAGCATAACTGAGAGCAGCTGAAGCAGTGGCAGTGGGCATGTAAAGGCATAAGTCATTCTGACATGGATTCTACAAACAATTTACTGAACTTCTGTGCTACCTGCAAGGAAGTGAGCCCAAAGTCTTATTTTTTTTTCTGCCATGCTCTATGATCTATCAGGGCTTCCCTTCCACATGAGGATGCTCATACAGTGATAGTTGAAGTGCCTTCTAACTTTTTCCCATCACCTGAACCACCATAACAAGTGTAATCTGCAAGTTTCCTCAGCAGCTGACCATTCCACACTGTAAAGATTGTTCTTAGGCTCTTTCCTGATCTATTTTATTTTATTCTTTAGACTATCACATATTGATATAGTGTAGTATGATCATATTCATCCCCATTTCTCCACTCTAACCACCCCATGTCCCCACCAACCATTTTTCTCCCCCAACTTTACGCCTGCTTGTCTGTCTATCTGTCTGTCTTTTCTGATAACCCACTAACTCAAATGAGTGTTGGTTATAGTTGTACGTGTGGCTCACCCTAAAAACAGAATGACTCTCTCTTCTCAGAAGGTCATTATTTGCCAAGAGCTCCCAGTAAAGGCTGCTCTCAACCTCAGTGGAAAAATTCCCTCCCTTTCGGGGGTGGTAATCAATGGATAGAAGTATGCTGAGAATAAAATACAGAGTAGTCAAACCTGAACTGGACATCTTTACCAACAACTTCCCTCAACCCAGCCCCAGGGAATATCATGTAGGGGAGGCAGGGAGAATGCTAGTGCTGTGAGAGAGAGGAACAGCCCTAATAAAGGCAACAGTAAGACACAGAGGGAGCTGACTTGGAAATTATACTTATAAACATATGTTTTAAAAAGTCATTCATGCTTTTTCTCTCAATTACCTGTAACCAGAAAAAGCTTAATGAATTTTCTCCTGAAGCCAAAATAAAAAATAAATAAATCACAAAACAAACAATTGGGTACCATATTATGAGTGGTTATGCAGCATTTCACTAGAATTCTGGGAAACATTTGGCAAAGCTAGTATTAAAAAACTAAAGCCAAATAAAACAGGAACATTCTATCCATTCTGACTAGATATCAGAACAATAATACCAGCTTCTAAAAAGTAAGTGCCCTGGGAATGTTCTTGACTGAATGTTTTATATTACACAACTCATTAATAAAAATTCCAGAAGGACAATAATTGTGATCATATAGCTGAATATTATAAAGCTGAAGAGAATCTACATGGTCACTTGATAAAGGGCAATTACCTTTTCAGAAGAAAATAACTGATTTCATGCATACTGACTGGCACCCATTAGTAAATGGGCTTAATGGAAAGAATACAGTGAATGGTTGATTAGCCGCTGTGGCAGCATCACTTTCTAGTGCTAAAGTTACCACTGGAGAAATGCGAATTTTGTTTCTTTATGCCAATAAAACATTCTATTGAAAATAATGACAATAATGAAACCATACAAGGTGCTCCTACCCAGTATGAAAAGCTCCAAATCCAAAACATTCCGAAAATCTGAAAGTTTTTGTTCTGATAAATTGTTCCAACTAATTGAGATTTTGAAGAATTATTTTTTTTTTAATTTTTTGATTTGGCATATTCAACCTATATTGGTTGAATTTTAATTCCAAAATTAAAATAAAATCTTTAAAATATAAAATGCTTCTGGCCCCAAGAATTTTGTACAAGAATATTAAACTTGAAACTAAGAAAATAATAGTAGCAATAGAATCAAATACAAGGCTCATTCTGATCCTAACATTGCTCAAAGTATTCTATATATGTTATCAAAAATTAAAGTTAAAAAGTAATACAAAAATCCTAATAACAACATCCTGAAGAGGTTTTATTTTGTTGGTTTTGAGGCTAGCCTTGAACTCAACTGTATAATGGAGCCTAATGTGCTTCTGATCCTCCTGGCTCCACATCCCACATGAAGTGTTGAGACTGCAGGTAAGAGTCACCACCCCTGGCGTATGTGGTCCTGGGGATTGACTGAACCCAGAGCTTCAGGATGCAGATGGTAGGTAGGCAAACACTCTTACAACAGAACTCTAGTCCCAACCCTATTATTTCTATCCTACAGAGCAGAAACAAAGGCAAAGACAGATGAAATAGTAGGAAGATATGGTTTGTATCCAGGCAGTGCCTATGGCTGTAGCATTAGGGATCGCTTCTAAGAAGAGTAATAGTTGACTTCACATAACGAGCTACATTCCTTAATAATGTGAACAATCCTGGTTGGTGGAGCAAATTCATCTCAGAAGCATCAAGTAAAACACTGTAAGATTGTATAAACACAACCCACAGCAACTACTCATAGAGCTAGAGGCAAAGCAAACCACTCAAACACAAAGAACTCTGAGCAGCTCTATAAACTGCAGGGCAAAGACAAGAAAAAGCAATTTAAAAATCCTGACTGCCCAGGAGGGAAATCAGGTCTGGCACTAGAAACTTTGCCTGCTTGCTGGGGGGTAGTAACATCATGGACCTTGGAGGAGAATTTACCAGCCACTTTGCTAGACCAGCTTAATTCCTAACTGCACTCTACATCTTATTCCTATGCTCACAAGTAAGGGTAGCTACCTCTCTCACATCAAATAAATTTCTCTGCATAGCAAATGGAGACTGTTGCAGAGAGCCGCAACTGGACATGAAAGTGCAGAGATTAACAAAATGTGAGGAGCCAGACCCGGTGTACACATCTCCAGCACAGACCATCGATGACTTGAGGAACATCAAGGGACAGAAAGCAGAAGGATGCGGGGGCCAGAATATCATGAAGTTGACTGTAAATGCTTCTCCCCTAGAAAAAGCTGCAAAACCAAGACTGTAACAAATGGCAATATCAGGAGATAAGGAACTATAGACAGCTTCTCCGTGGGATGAGAGCACTCACTGACTGTTCATTTCAGTTGTTACCCTTGAAACACAGACAGCAAAAGATGGACTCAGCCAGGTGTATTTGCTTATTTGTGTATACATATATTTACATATGTGTGTCAGTAGTAGTTTGAAGGGCATATGGAAATTGGAAGAAGGTGACTAGGGAGGGGCTATATAGGGAGGAGAATGAAGGAGAAAGTGGTGTAATAAGATGTATAAAAAATGAAAGAGAAGCAAACAAAGTTCTGATGGAGAGGAGTATTAGAAGCCTGTAGAATTCTTTGTACAACTATGATTTTTCAGGAGGCTCTCATATCTTATGTAGAAAATGGGAGAAAAGGTATAAGTAACCCATGTTTGAATTGAAATGAACTTTGTTTAACAGTTCTACTTTACTTGCTATTTCCTATAAAATCAGAACAATCAAAATCCATTAAATAAATTCATTCTAAATTTAAATAAATAAGAACATTCTATTCTCATAACGAAAATACCTCAGCGCATCCTTAGTTCTGTGTGATGTTAGTGGCTCTGTCTTTTCACCATTCATAACTTCTCTGTTTTCCAAGTTCTGGGTGGAATCCTGAAATGAAGCAAAGTCATAGGATTTAGATGCTGCACACATAGAATTGAAGCTCTGAACAAAATGTTTCAGCTGAAGGAGGAAATAGCTTTATTCTGGACATAGACAGCTCCCATTTCATTTAAGACTGGAAACAAGTTACTCTTCTAGGTGCGTTCAATGTGCTCTCCTCTCCTATTTGGTTTCTGAAATTCTCAATTGGGCCATTTGCACAAGACAGTTTGTTAAAAGTTTGGGAATGCATTGCTTAGCTTCCTGCTACTCAGCCTTGGGTTTGGAGATTGTATTTTAAACCAGTTTGAAAGAAAAGTATTAAAAAAAAGTGTTAAGTACTAAGTGGTTTGGACTTGGCATAGTGCAATGTAAGAAAAAGCAAATATATGGACAAAAGCAAATGTTTGGAAAAAAAAATGTTTGTTGCCTGTCTGTCCTGAAACTTGCTATATAGATCACGCTGGCCTTGAATGCAAATATCCACCTCCACCTCCTGAATGCTGGGATTTGAATCATGAACAAGAACCATGCCCAGATCTTCTGATTATTATTATTTTTAACATTTATTTATTAGATTTAGTCACTTTATTTTTTTGTGTGAGTGTTTTGCTTCTATGTTGTATGTGAATAATGTGTGTGCTTGGTGCTCACAGAGGTCACAAGAAGGCATTGGATCCCCTGGAACTGGAGGTATGGATGGCTGTGAACCGCCAAGGGGGTGCTGAGAGTAGAACCCAGGTCCTCTGCAAGAGCAAAAAGTGCTCTTAACTTCTAAGCTATTGCTCTAGTGCCCTATACTGATTTTTTTAAAAATGTCTTTTAGTTTAAATGAATAGCAACATTTCAAACATATGTATGTGTTTTTGTGAAAGATATTTTTCTTAATTCAATTTATAATCTCCATAGGGATAAATAAAAGAAACCCTTTTATTTAAAGAACCCTTAATACTTTAGGGTAAAGCATATTTAAAAAGAAAAATATCTGAAAGTTTTAATGTCCATATTATCTTTATAAAGAGCTTGATAAGTTCATACAGAACAAACAGAGCAAGATTTGGAAAGTTAAAAACAACCTATATAGAAAGATTTAACAGAACTCTGGAACTGTGATGATCATTTATATCAAGATATTTGATAAGTACATGTATGCCCAGGTCATTAGCTTTTTATCTGTCTGAAGACAGTGAGCCTTGTGTATGGCTGTCACAGATAGCCAGAGCATACTATATTGTTTTTAGAAAAAGAATATAAGAAAGTACTCTAAAACTTTATGGATTAAAAAATGCATTATTTTTCTAGTTTCTGAGAAGTAGGGTATGGAAGTCCTAGGATGAGGTTGGAAACCAAGTGTCTGCAGGACTTAAGTTACAATCTTCTAGCTAAGGTGCTCATCCCCTTGAGCTTCACCATGTCAACATCTATACATGTGAAGGATCACATGACTACTAGCCTAGTCTTTCAGTTCTGTTCATTTAACTATGACCATCCTTACGCCAGCACCATCCAGTTTTGATCACCTTAAGTTTGCATTAAGGTTTGAATTCATGATGTGTGCTTCTCCCAGATTCGTTTTGTTTTTCCATGTTTGCTCTGTATTCTGGGCCTCTTACATGTCTACAACAATTTAGTACCAGTATGTCTGTCAATTTCCACCTACACTGAATATTTGATAGAGAGCACATTTAATCTATATATATTATAATGTCATCTTAGTGATAAACATCCCTCCAATTCACAATCATCTAACAGTAGCAGTTAATTAAAACAATTATTCCTTTGGGTTCTAACTCTATTTAGATAGATATCACCAGAATGCCACAGGAAAGGGACTGAGTTTCTGCTCTCTACCTTGTTTGTTGTACCCTCTCTCTTCCAGGCAGAACTTCCTTATTGATCCCTCACTATGGCAGGAAAAGAATAGAATTTCTGGCTCTAATGAACTCATTGGAGATTAAGGAATTTTCTATCTAGTTTTAGTTATTTGACAAGTAAAGGTTTTATTTACACCAACACTATACTTGATATGCTATCAATTTGGAAATGTCAATTACAATTTGATATTAATACAGGGCCAATTGCGGTGTGATAATCTGATCAAGGGAAATTCTGAGCTGACTACATTTTTGTGAGTAATCATGTCAACAACTACACACTTAAAGAGCACACACTTCGTGCTAGAGACAAGCTTTGCAGTTAAGAGGGCTTGCTGCTCTTGCAGAGGATCTGATGTAAATTCCCAGCACCCATGTCAGATGGCCCGCATCTGTCCAACCTCCAGCTCCAGGAACTGATACTCTCTTCTAGACTCATGTGCGCCTGGACTCATGCATACACATTTCTACATTCTATACACACAAATCATTCAAAATAAAATAAAACACATATCTAAATCTTAAAAGCTAACATTCACATATAAGAGAAAACATGCAATGTTTGTCTTTATGGGTCTGGGTTACCTTTTTCAGGATGATTGTTTGTAGCTTCATCCATTTAACCTGGAAATTTTATTTATCTTAACACCTAAGTGATAGTCCCGTGTGTAAATGTACCACATTTTCATTATCATTTCATCAGTTGATGGGCATATAGACTGGGACCAATTTCTGGCTCTTACGAATAGAGCAACAATGACTATGTGTAAGCGAGTATATGTAGAGTCCTTTCCATAAATGTGTAATAGTTGTCTATATAGCTGAATATTGTGGTGGACATATTTTTAGGATTTTGAGGAACTCCTCTACTGGCTGTAGCAGTTTGCTCTCCCACTGACACTGAATAAATGTCCTCACGTGTCCCCATTCTCTCCAGCATGAGCTAGCATTTGTTTTACTAATCTTGCCCATTCTGTCCATCTTTACTGGGGTAAGATGAGATCTCAAAGTGTTTTCAGTTCGCACTTTCCTGATAGCTAAGGTTGTTGATGGTTTAAAGTGTTTCTTAGCCATTTGTGCTTCATCTTTTGAAAATTCTCTGCTTTAGTTCTAGATACTGTTTTTAAGATGGGTTATTTAATGATGTTCAGATTTCATAGTTCTTTGTATATTGTAGATACTAATCCTATGCCATATATATTTTCCACATATATACATATACATATGTATATATGGTAAATATTTAAATTTCAACATAAAATATATATGCATAATATATTATATATATATATGGTAGTGCTTTTTTCCCCATTCAGTAAGCTACCTCTTGCTCAAATGCTGGTGTCCTTTGTAATCACGTCTACAAGTTTATGGCTTAGATAGTAGTTCCACTATTTCAAAACAGCACAAAAACGCTTTGCCTTGCTACAACTATTATAAAAAGTAGAAACTCAGCATATCATCTTAGCTAACAGGCAGTGTTTGTCACTTGCCAAAATCACTTATGTAGATTGCAATATGAGAATCCGTTAGCATCCTCTGGGAATGAGGCAGGAAGGCAGAAGCTGGAGGCATGCCACAAAGATGCAAAGCCAACTCAACTGACTTTGACAACACTAGCGTGGCCGTGCTATAAAACCTAGGACAAATCAGCTGCCACTTATCAGCTTTAAAAAGTCACTTTACCCTCAAACTTCCAAATTATCGACATGAAATGATTAAAGCACACTTCAGCTCCTCTTTCAGCATGATGAAATGAACAGTCACGAACTCACACCGATTTAAAAATGAAAACGAGAAGTTTTTTCCTCCTAGCTTATTTAAATAACTTGGAGAAAAAAATTGTAAAATCTTGACTTTTAAATTTGAAAAGAGAAGTACAAAAATAACTCTGAGTAACTAAAAGGTCAACATAATGAGTACCAAACAGCCTCCATATTCTTTACATTCAGATTGGAGAAATATTAATTGTGTAATTTAAAAATCCCCAAACTTCCCTCTAGAAATAGAAACACAATGCTTTGGTGGGGTCTATATTTAGTTTCTAAGGTAAAGTGATTGCAATTTCTATTTTTAATGCTATATTAAACTCATGGGTTAAGATGAGCTGCCTGGAATGTAAGGAGGATGGTGTGGGAAGCCTGTCTTGTATCCCTCACATTATAATCCTTTCTTTCCAGCAATGCTGAACAGGCAGCCATGCCCAACTACTCTAAGTTTATCCATCACAACTTCGATCACATTAGGCAACATGTATGTGGCCCTCACAAAAAGACAAGCTTAATTACTACATTTTAAAAAGAGTGAACATTTTTAGCAACACTTTCAGGACTGTGGAGCATTAATGACAGCCAGAATGCGCTGGATTTAAACAGCACTGCACTATTTTTAGCTTTAAAATCAACACTTACACAAATATTCCCAAACCAATTAGCAGCAGCTGGAAAGTAAGGGTGTTTACATGTCCTTACCGCGGTGCTAACTATGGCAAGTGCTCACAGGCTGCCAGAGAGGGGCCAGGCACCTGGAGGGCAACCTTCGCTTCAGGGGTCATCACAGTGTCAGCACCAGGTTACCCTATTCACTACAGAGTGCCATTAAGATCTTAAGATCACTTCTCACTTGCGATGTGCATGCATGCGGGGCGGGGGTGGTGAGGGGGTGAGGAGGTGGGGGGTGGCGGGGGGGTGGTGGTGGTGGTGGTGGTGGTGGTGTGGGTGCTTGGAATGAGGCAGGAGTTGGAAGAAAAGGCTACACAAATTCTCACTGTGTTTCCTGTTGGCTATAACTGCTAAACACTTTTAAAGTTTGTTTTCTCATTTCTAAGATGAGGATGCTGGTTTCTTATCAACAGACACTTCTCTGTGACTTACAGGTAGAGGATACATACATAGCCTTGTTGCCCCTTACCCCATATTTTTAATCATTTGTCCATAAAATCTGAACTACAATTGAGTTATGTTTCAAAACCTCCAGAGCATTTTAAGAGAATATTTGTATTCTGAAAAGACAGCTACAAGTTTCTTTGGAAATCGCACATGAATTTTAGAATGAGAGTAAGAGCAACATTTATACGGAAAAGATTTGAACGAGAGGCTATGTGCCTGGTGCTCATACATAAACATAATGTAAATTTTAAGATTAAAATTCTGGGCATAATTTCAGAATATTTGTTTTTACTTTTTAGAACAAAAATATCTTACTAAAGTAAAAACAAACTGCATTTGCTATGCACACATTTGGAATTAACATGCATTTCAGTAGTCAGAAACTGTTCTTCAAACTACCTAATACGTGTTCCTCATGCTGCAGGCAGTGCCTTGCTCTAGAAGTCTCTGGTGGTTTTATAAAACCATTCTTAAATGTTTCTTAGCAACTCTACAGGCATGGAATTTCCTACCTGTACATTATTGTATTTTATAACTATATTTCTAGAAATTAAAAAATTAAATGCTAAATTGTTAGACATCTAAGTTTCATTTTTTTCTCCTTTATTCTATTTTAACATGTAAACTCTAACATGTATCAGAACTGTCCAAAGCCTTGTGAAAATTCACATTTCTGGGCCTATCCTAGAATTGGGGTAACAGGTATGGGCAGAGTCTGAGAGGTTTTGTTAATAAGTTTCTGATGTTGTCAGTCTGGCAAGACAAAAAAAAAAAAAACCACACAGGAGCTTAAAACATTGCCTGACAGCAGTAGTGAGGGTCTAACTTCTGTTGGCAAAACCATAAACAATATTAACTAACCAAAGAAAGTTGGTGCTAGCCCACTCTAGTCCCCTATAGTTAGTGACAATAAGGCTGATCCTTAGGGGGACAGAAGCCTAGAATGGTAAAATGACTCTCCTCTCTTACTTGCTGGAGTAATGACAAAACCATGTTTGAGAATTCTTGAATCTCCATCCCAGGCTTTTTGAGTATAATGGTGAGTGCTTAATGAAAGCTGGGCAAATGCTCTCCCATTAAGCTGTAGCTCCAGCCATGGACTCTACCACTATTCAAAGGCCCCAAAAGAACCTGCAGCTGTGTGTTAACACTTTGATGTCTTTCAAAAACCTCAGAATATTTCGCAAGTAATTAGATATATATTTACTACAACCCTGGGTAGCTTTCTTGACATTCTTATTTCAGATTTATACAAGAATGTGTATTCAAAGTAAAAGCATTATGACTTGTCCAGAGTGAAGTCAAGGGTCAAACAACAGCCATTAATTAAGACTATCACCTTCTAAAATTTAGATTTGCCACTGAAGGCAAACATACTATTCTGTGTTGTCAACTTGACTGGATTTGAATCACTTGGGAGACACACCTCTGGTCATGCTTTTCAAGTGTTTCTTGGAGGTTTGTCTCTTAGGTGATTCTAAATCCGCACGAGTTGACAATGCAGACCAGTCATTATAACAAGAAAGGTAAGAGACAGCTCTGGTTTCTGCAGAAGCAGGGTTCTAACTCAAGGCCACAGCTGACTTAGCAAAGGCGCAGACAGAGCACCTCAGCCCCATTTTTCTCTTCTGTAAAAGGGAGAGAGATTGCTCTGATTCATTCCCAATATAAAAAGTCTTTGCTGAGTGCATGGTGAAGCTGTGTGATGTTGCAAGGCAAGTAAGCTTCAGCTGAGCAAATATACATATAAAAGTCATCTAAATGAATGTTTTCTGGAGATGAAAACTCTCCCTTCCTGTGGTTATGCTTCCTTATTAACATATTCATGTCTATGTAATTTTAGGAACAAATCTACAGCATGAAGAGTACTTGAATGAAAACTAAAACTCTTCAACTTTATCATGATTCCCTCCTGTTCTATTTTTTATTCTTTTGTTAACTTTTTCTTTTCTCTCATTGCTAATAATAAGCACAGTTAGAGCTCATTATTAATATTTCCCAGAAATCTAAATTACATTGAAGAGACAAATGAAATGAAATTTAAAAAGCAAAAATTCTCATATATGCATATTATTTACATATTTTTACCTGATGAGGTTTTCGGTTGGTTTATCTATGCTTGTTTCTGTTATTTACCTAGGTAAAGATTTATAAAGCATCCTAAATAAATATCATTTATCAAAACACTGCTGTGAGCTCAATGTAAGGATGTGAAGAGACCTGGATACTGTTTTTGGAAGATCTGAGTAGACTACATACAGTACCTGGCTCAGCTATTAAAGTTAACGACACTATTGGTTTCAAAGTCTGTATCTCATCTGCTCATTTTTCCTGGAACTCCACACCAGTGGCTCTGTGACTCTCATAGATGTTCAAGTACTGACTGCTCCTGTCTCCAGAGCTGGTGATGCTCAGAAGCTCAGCAGTGTGACTCCTTAACTTCCTTTGATGCTCACTCTTTCTTTCCTACAGTCCTATATCATTTCCCTGAGTGCCAAACATGGAAAGAGAAAACAGCATATATACTTAAATGTCAGACAAAGGCAGACATGCTTGTGTTCATCATTTCAATTTATAATCAGGTTCTTTTCTTCCATCTGGTTTCAGCAAAATTTCTACCAGTTTTCCTAGATCATTAAATTTATGAAAATGCTAACACCCAGTGCTCAGATGAGCCAAAATAATGTTTATTGGTGAAAGGGTAGAGATACTGAACAGCATAGCCATCCCCACAGGCTCTGCTTTAGCTCACAACTGCTTCAGTACATATCTGTACACACACATACACACACACACACACACACACACACCTATTGCCACAGTAAAGTATATAAGGAGTTGCAAGCTTCAGCTTCTCCTATACTTGATCTGTCCCTATAAACTGTGTTATATTTTCAAACATTTCAAGTCCATGCATGGAAAAATAGAAAACTGGATGATGAGCCTAATGCCTCAGTTGTAAGTACTTGTTGTCTACTAGAGCTGCTGGGTGTTAAAAAGACTTGAATAAGTAAGAAAAGTTCACCAAAACAACAACAAAACAAACCTGTGATCTAATCACACTTATTTCGCTGAGTGGAATATATTTTAGTCAAGTCTGGCTGTAGTAAATGTGCTTTGTACATTGGGACAAAACTATACAAATTCAAAGGTTGCTTAGGAATGGCCCAATATAAAAGGATGCATCACTAAAGAACTTTCCATTTGCATACACTTCATCCACACAACCACAGACTTACTTCTCTGCTGGTCTCCTTATGATAGCTTGCACCATGAAAAATGTGCTACCCCAGCTTTCAATCTAATGATATGCTTTATACTTGTTTTAGCACCCAAAGAAAAGAAAAAAATGAGGAGGAAGAGGAGGAAGAAGAGCAGTGGCACCATGCAGATTTGATATTACAAAATTCTTATTATTTTATGTATAATTAAATGAATAAGCCTTCATAGTTCATTAATAAAGATACAAGAAGCATATTCCTGGTGCCCACACTTTGCAAGCACTTTGATTTTATTGTCAGAAAGCTCAGGGTTCCTCTCCCCTTCCTAATGCACTTGTTTTGTTTTGTTTTGTTTTGTTTTTTCCCATAACCCTGTGTGTATTTCTACACAATCATTTTACCATTCTTTCATTGCACTTCCTGCTGCCCCTAGTGGAAGAACCTGGGTTTTAAAATGAGTGTACCAGTTTATAAGATCTACTGAAAAACAAATTAGAACAATTTAAGAAAGATTTCTCACACAACATAAGAGCTTTTTGAAGCACTCTCCAGAATGGCATCTGTGGAATCAGGGTCAGCAGGAAAGGTACATGAGGTGCATGCAGGGAATAATTGGGTGGGCCAGAGCCTTGCATCTTGGGATCCTACAACATGTGCCCACAACTTGAAATGAAGTGCAGATCTCTGAATTAACTTCAGAAGAAGCCTTCATTTTCCCACATAAAGGAAAGTAAAAATCCAGCTGAGAGTTGAGAAGTAATAGTATTTGTAAACAAGATACAGTGACCCCATGAAGAAATCAGCATGCATTTGCATTTAAATAAAGATATGTAACTGCCTTAATTTTTTTTTCAGTTTTATGGCAGTTTTAGGCTTAAGCCTAGAGCACCAAAGTGCTTTACCATGAGCTACAACCCCAGAGCCAAATTGTGTTCATTCCTTCCATTATTGAGGGGCCAGCCCTTACCCACTGAAAAGATCTCACAGTTCAGTTATATGGAGCTGAAATATCAGCTCACAGAAGGCAGGTTCATCCGCTGAGTTCAGAATTTATAAAGGTGCTTTGCATGGAGTCTATCATGTAAAATTTCCTTCCCCATTTCTAGTTCTCTTCAAACATAAGTAAATGTAAAGAAAACTTCTTGGATGCTTTCTTTACATATATCCAGACACAACTGCTCAATAGATGACCCTGACTTACTTGGCAAATGCCCTTCCACACTTGCACATCTCCTGTTGCACATGATGCAACTGTATTATTAAGGCTGACCCCCAGCCGCAGCCCTGGGAAAGTTCTATATGGCACTGACCTGGGAAATGCTCATGAGTCTGCCTCTACTTATTGAGATCTTTGAGGTATGGAAGGTGTCACACTTGCCTTTGTGGTCCTGCCACTTGGCAAGGGCCAGAAGTGCAGTGAATATTCCACTTGAGAGGTATATTGACTTGGTAGAAATATCTTTTTCCTTAAAGCCTCTCTAGAAACTTTCAATAGGAGAACATATTTATGATGTGCATAGTACTAAGGTAACCTCAGTGTGTAGCATATTACAGGAGACTCTACAGGGAGGACCTGGAGAGGAAGATGTCACTGTCTTTGCATTCGAAGCTTCAAGCTAGCTGGCACCATTGCCAGAGGCATCCCTGGCAAGAGTATTCAAAAAGTACAATTGAAAGCTCATCTTTATTTATGGATTGAAATAACAGAAGTAAAAGAGAATGCACTGATTTGTACCTGGCTAGTTATGTTTCTTTATATCTGCACTTATATTTTATTTATTATAATGTAATTTAAAATGACTTTCATTATTTATAAAATGTAGTTAGAGTAATATTTAAAACCACCTAAGTCCCACAGCTGCCAGATGCCTGGTCCAGGAGGCAGGACTAGGGAAAACCAACCTGGAAGGGAACTCACTTTACCGCAGCCCGATCCAGAACCCAACAGGAGCTGCTGAGAGCCGGAATTTATGATGCAGCCCCAGATCTGAACCCCACTGTGGCTTTTGAAGTTTTTTCATCATTGTTTCCGGCTTCCAGTGTGGTGAGCTCGATACTCAGTCTGGGGCCAGGTAAAAGCTCACCAGTGCCCCCTTTATCCTTGGTCCCCTTTCATCCGTTCTACCCCAAGCCCACACCTTTCAGGAGCTCCTTGGCTTCCAAAGGGCTCCAGACCTATCTCTGGTAGGCTTTTCTCAAGAATGCCCAAAGATTTTCACAAGATTTCTTTCAAGATTCTCTGGTCTCTAGAGTAGAGTGAAAACAGATTCTTCTGTGGATCCAAACCCCCAGCGCCAATGTGTGAGGGACAGTTCCCCCACCCCCAGACCCCTCACACCCCCAGCAGATGCCAAGTATAATGCTTCCCCCCAACAGACTTGATCATCCCACCTTCCCATTCTCTTCTCAGTCCCATTATCATGCCCTGTGACCTCCAGATCAGTTCTGCACCCACATTTTAACTCCACTTTTACCTGGCCCTCATCTCACATCATGCCAGGCAAGTCCATTTCCTCAGAGCTCAAAGCTTGACCTCAAGGCCTTCTACACCAAAGGTAAACTCAGTGAGAGGTCACTAAGGCGTGGGTCCCCTAACAACACTCAACGTGACATGTGACAGTAGTTCTTTTCCAAGTAAAGATGCACACATGCACAGACAGGGTTTTGTGCACCATTACATATTTCCCAACATATACATCTGTATTAGGATCCCACAAACTAAGCCGGACCACTTACTGCTAGGCTAATCGCAAATCTCTGACAGGATTCTAAGAAACTGCTGGAACTGAAATGATAATATATATTTCATACACATCCTAGCAGAGTGACTTTAATATGGAAATGATATCCTAACAAGGCAATTGGTCGATGTGACAAACAAATGGCCTGTGTGGATGTGAGCAGGGAATTCCACTGAATCCACAGCTCATCATCTACTTGTCAGAACTGCCATGCAGGAGAGAGGCACAGTATGAATATGCCTTCAGAATCTGTCCGTCGCGGCCACATCTTACTGAATACCCAACTCCTGCCTATGCACGTCTCAGTGCAAATCATAATGTTCCATGCTCTTGCCCTCAGGTTTACAGTCAGTATACACTAAACTTCAAAAGTAGATTGATGTGGTTACCTGTTCTTCACTACTTCATTTACTGGCTACTTTGTTTACAGAGTAAAACTTGGCCTCTAATGCTTAAATCTTTCTCTGCACCCAGGCCTAGGCAATTGCTAGAAATATGTAGTAAAAGCATACTGTAATTAGATTCCTTAATTCACATTTTTTGAATTACTTCTATCAGACAATGATGATTTAATTTAAATGTCATTTCTAGATGAATCCATGTCCTCATCTAGATTTTCTAAATGGGTATCATTAGTAGGCAATTCTGTAGGTTAAGAAATTTAAGCAATGAAAAGTGGAGAGTGAAATGAAGTTAGAATATACTGCTTTGTGTAGAAGGCCTCCAAACCAGTCTCTCTTTCTCAGCTTCCCTTCCAAAAGGCTTCAAGATAGTGTCAGCATTCAACAAATCTTCCTAAACATTGGTGTGGCTCCCAGCTCATGAATTATGACAAAAGAAAGCCACCTGAAAACACCTCAGGTTATCTGACTTACATCAGCTTACTTCATACTTCATATTCATCTTTTTAACATATTTTAAAGTGTGTGAGTATGCACAGAAGTATACTTCTCCCTCAGAGGTCAGAAGTACTGGGTCCCAAGGAGTGGGAGATACAGACAGCTGTCACTGTCTGACATGGTTTCTTCTGGGAACTGAACTCAGCTTCTCAGCAAGAGCAGGGCATGTTCTTAACTACCACGGCATCTTTCTAGTCCTGCAAAAGTCTCATGAAGTTTTATTGAATGAATGAGTAAACAAACCAACCAACACAACTGTCGTCCGATTGTATAGCCCAACTACTACTACAGTCCTATCAGAGAAACATGATTTTTCTTTTCCCTTTTTTAAAATTTTATGTGCATTTGTGTTTTGCTTGCATGAATGTCTGTGAGGCTGTTGGATTCCCTGAACTGGAGTTCCAGGCAGTTGTGAGCTTCCATGTGGGTGCTGGGAATTGAACCCAGGTCCTCTGGAAGAACAGCCAGTGCTCTTAGCTGATGAGTCATCTCTCCAACATGCTTTTTCTTAACTTCATGGAAAAATACCAAACAAATGAGAAAGTATAAGTAATTGCTTGGTTAAATGTCAGTTAATTATAGCTCTAAACCTTAAATATTTCTCAAGATATAATTTTATTAAATAGTAAGAACAATATCAAGAAATAGCTTGAAATTTTGAAGCTTAAAATTTGGAAGCAAATAATTTTCAAATCAGCAAGAGATCACTTACATAGTGCTACATAGTACAACACAACAAAATAGGTCACAAAGTAAAGAAAGAAAAGTAAGATATTTCTAACCCACATTATTTTTGATCTGGAATGAAATAAAGATTTAATTTTACTCTGGTTGGGCTAAAGTTTCTGCCACAGCACCATGCCCCAGCCATGGCCATGTCCAATTGGTGCTATGACCTCACAGTTTTCTGGAGTCATCAAAGTTGCACAGAGGAGTGCATGCTCCTGACAGATAAGGGATATAAAGCATATATCGACAGAAATTCCTCTCTTTAAATTACTTTCATTGTAGCTGAGTGCACTTGGGTGATTGGGTGATAGATTTTATATTTAATAAAATCAGCCTGGAATATCAGAGAACAGATCTACCCACAGTCAAGTCATGAAGGTCAGAGAGTGGTAACTCATGCCTTTAATCCCATCATGGGAATGATGGAGTTGTGACCTATGCCTTTAATCCCATAACTCAAGGGACAGAGATCTTTCTATGTTTCTTCAAGGCCTAACAACTAAACAGTAGTAGCTCACCTTTAATCCTAACTCCAGGGTTATGATTGAACCTGGAAGTGAAACAACTGGGTGAAGAAGATATTTAAGGCAGGCATAGGCAGACATTGAGGTATTCTGTAAGAGCGACTCCACCAGGCAGAAGACTCTTAAAGATAGCTTTTACCCTGAGACATTGGCTGGGTGATTATTGACTGTGGTCCATTTCCTCTCTCTGATATTCCAGCTTTCCTCCAATATCTGGCTCTGGATTTTCATTCAATACCAACTAGAATTTGTGTTTCAGGATGATATGTCTATAAAAAATACCACAAGTATGTTCCTGACTTCTAAGGGAAATCTCAGTGGATAAACATTTCATCATCTGGAAGCAGAGATGCAAGAATTTTCAATTTCTATAATTTAACAGATTATTTTATTTTGGAGAGAGTGACCTACTGATAAGTTATTAAATCATTTATATAATAATAGAGAATTATACTCATTTTTACTCTTGTGCAGATGTGTGTGTATACAGATGCAAATGTCTGCAGATTCATGTGTGTGCAGGTGTGCATATCAGAGGACAACTTCAGAGGTTAATTGTCAGATGCCACCCACCTAGACTTGTTGAGGTCTTTGATTGAGACATTGCCTCTTGCTAGCCAAATAAGCCATTAGACTGGCAGGACAGCAAGCCATAGGGATCAACTTCTCTCTGCCTCCCAAAACTGAAATTCCAATTGCATGTCATCACATTAGCAAATTGATACATGTTTGTGTCTAGGCACAATTATTCAGTACTGAGGTTGTTATGTGATATTTTGTTTATGTTCTGACCAATAAAACTTGTCTGGAGATCAGATAGTGGAGCTGCCACAAGTTAACCAAAGAGGCCAGGCAGTGGTGGCACATACCTTTAATTCCAGTACTTGATAGAAGGAAGCAGGAAGATTATGAGTTCAAGGTCACCCTGGGATGCACAAGATTGAACCAGTCTAAAAGAGAAACAGAGCTGGCTCACACCTTCGCTACCAGGACTTGGGAGGCACATACTTTTAATTCCAAGACAATCAGAAGGAGGTGGAAACAGGAATATAAAGCAGGTGGAGACAGGATCTTGACCCCCCTTGCCCTCCCCACCCATTATGTCTAAGGATTCACACTGGTAAGAAGTTTCTAGGGACTGACTGCTCTGCTTCTCTGATCTTTCAGCTTTCACCCTCTATATCAGACTATAGGTGTTTATTGTTAAGAATAATTAGGATCAAACTTTATAGGTTAAGGAAGGTTGTAGGTTTTGTACTATTGGGGGTGATTTGTTTTATGAACTTAGCTGTGATTTGTAGAAATTGTATTGACACAAAAGGTTGAGACTGAGAAAACAGATTAAAAAAACTACAATCAAAAGAGTTTAAGTCAATAAATCTTTTATCTATGTTATGTCGATTTATTTTACTGTGTTTCCAGATATTTGGCTTAAAAATAGTAAAATTTGAGAGTTGATTTTTTAATTAGCATATGTCTTTCTGTGCCTTTTTAACTTTTCTCTTTTTCTTTCTTTTTGTTTTTCAGTGTCTTGGATTGGACCCAGGGCCTCACACAGGCCAGACCAGCATAGATTCTGTCCACTTGCATTGCATGCACTGTCTCTTTCTCTGCATGCTTATAGTTATGGCCCAAATGGTATAAAATTGGGCCATTAGCAAAATTGTTTTTCCCATTATTTTTCAAAGCAATTCAATCATTTTCCAAAAACCAGTTTATCACATTTCACTTATCATTTTACAAAGCAATATACCAAACTATTTATTTCCTTTGCATTCACCTGAATAATTCAATCCTCAATGTACCCATGCATCTGGACTTCATGTCTTATCTTAATTGATTTCTTCATTTAAGCTCAAACCTGTCACATTTTAATTTTTCCATCAAAAGGCTCTTACTGTACAATTGTCAAATGCATCAGTGAATGTGCTTCTGCCAATATCTTCAGTCTCCACTAGGGTATTAGTGATAACTTCCCAGTGAACAAATCTTACTGTTAAGATCCGTGAGCACCCTGAGGCATACATTTTTGATGGCACAAACTCACTAGTCATTTCATTTGCAGGTGAAGCTCTTCAGGACCCAATGCCAGGCTCCAAGTCACATTCATATGAATGCTTTTGCATAAAAATAGCTCTAACTTTAGAACTGCTGTGGACTAGAATAATTAGCTTAACCCTGTTGTCTCCTATATTTTCTGCTGTCATATTTGAAGTTTTCAGAAGTTTCTGTGTGTAATTCTGGTCAGTATATGACATTCATGTAGAATGATAATGAAATCAGTCTGTTCCTTTCTACCCAGATAACCAGTGTTGATGCAAACCTGAGAGAGTTGGTTTCTAAATGATGCTATTGGGGGTATCTGGCTATTTGAAAATCTGGTAAGAACACTGATAAGTAAAACACCCATTCTAAGTTGGTATCCCATAAAAAAACACTGCTTTTCAAACTCCTTCTCCTTTTCTCTACTTTTAAATAATGCATTATCTTTAAAAAAAAAAAATCCTTACTGGATTTTCTTCATTACTGAGTCTACTCATAAAAGTAGGTTTTATTACATGTAGAAGCCTAGTAAAAGTTTTACTATTTTTGTCTGTAATCCCGAAGAGAGCAAGAACAAAAATAAATAAATAAAGATCAAATGGCTTGCTTGATGTCTTAATAAACAAAAAAACAAAAACAAAAACAAAAAACAAAACTAAGGGCTAAGGGCTAGAAGCACTATACAAAGCTAAGTTCACGGCCTTTCAGCTTAAGGCCCACTGATGGAAAATAAGAAATAAAGCAGGTAATTTATACTTTATATCTTATAGGATGAACAAAGAAGGTGACAATTTTAATTAACAGAACAAGTTTTTGTGATTTCTTTTTAAATGCTGAAATTAAAGAAATCAAAAGGGAACTCAGATCTATTTCCCAAAACACAGACCATCTTCCAACTTCAGCTTGGATGTATCTTTAAGCTTAGACATTTCCTTTTGTTTATATTATTAATAATTTCCTCATCAAAGGAGAGTTTTTAAAACATGAGAAAAAGAAAAAATTAAAATGCTTAATTAATTTTGACAGCAATTGTATTAATATGAGCCGTTAAATTCCCTTGTAAGACTGTAGCTGTGAAGCTGGAGGAGAGCTGCCAACAATGCCCATATCTAAGATCTAAATTTCAATTATCTGCTGTATTTGCAACACCAAGCTCTACAATGTGCCAGAAGGGATGGCTTAGTAGCTTTAGCATGTGGTTTTAAACTGCTGCATTCCCTAAATTGCACAGTGTAATTCATCCCCTAGTTCTTGTTGGTCCTGGATGCACAGAAAAGGCAAAAAAGTCATTGTGAGCCATTCACCCAGCAAGTGTTACACCTCATTCATTCATCCAGGGGGATGGGCGGCTCTTCAAGCTTTTCCTCTTTTTTATATAAGTTCACCGAACTCTCTGCTGTTCATATTTCAGGAGCCCCCTCCTCATTCCCAATTTTACACAGAATAGTGCTAAGAAATGAATGACTTGGAAAGATAAATACACTTCATAAACCAATAAAGAAGGCACAAAGTGAAGCAAAGGATGAAATAGAGAATCTGAAGAAACGATCTGGAATAACATAAACCAAATGTGATCTTAACCACAAATATGAAGCCACAGCCAATGATCAAGACAGGCATGGAGGTTAAGTCCAACCATCCAGGGCTAAGTGTACTGGATACCTGGCTTCTCAGAATTGCTCCATTTAGATGTGCACTTACTTCTCATCTCTCATATTCTCGGGGCAGCTTCTCAGAGAGACTTTGGGAGCTCTCACAAAGAGCATTCCACTGTATGCATATACCTGCACTATAGAGCTTTCTCAAGAGCTGTACTTCAATACCTATTTTCTGAAGTGCATTATTTCTGTAATATTTACTGTCACCTGGGGGAAAAACAGTAGGACATATTGAAGTCTTCACTAAAACAGCAAATTAAGTGAGATTAGAAATGCCATAATTAATTATGCCAGCTCTCCATCACATGAAGGGCCGAATCTACGCTGAGGGATAGTAATCTGCTCAGAGAGTAATAAAGCCAGTGACTAAAACAGCAATATGCTTCATGTCAACAGCAGCAGCCCCACAGGTTCTGGGAAGCATGAAGACTGACTTTTCCCCGCTTCTTAGCATTTACTTTAGTTTCTTTTGTTTCTGTAGTGAAATTTCTGTCAACATTTTAAAGATTACTTTATAACATAATTTCTCATATAATGCACAAAAATGACAATAATTTGCATCATTTCAAAAAGTAACCTATATAAATGAGATATTAGTAGAAAAGCCCAGCTATATTTTACTCCTAGTTTGAACATGAAATGCAACACTTTGCAGTATAATTCAAATGTATATATAAATATACATTAAATATAAAGATAGCAATAGAGATTGGAGGATCGATAATTTAATAGGAAAATATAAAATATTTTAAATGATGACAGCTTTAAGGAAAGTGTACAAAGGATTTGAAAAAAACAAGAGGTGCAGTTTAAAATACACAGCTGTCAACAGGATAAAATTAAAGATAAATGTAGACATTTATTTAAAATAAACTTGGAACTGTGCTGATGTGGCTCAGTGGTGGGGTATTTACTTAGCATATACAAGGGCCTGGATTTGATCCCAAATACTATCAAAACAAAATAGTGAATTAAGCTTAAAACAATAACACCATGGATAATTTATAATGTAGTATATAATCGTGCTTTGCAATGACAAAAGCTAATTTTATCTAAAAATAATTCTACTTAACTTGTGTTTAAATGAATCTTGTTTGAAAAAGAGCATATTTTTTTTTTAAGAAAAAAACATTGCACAGATTTTTTTCCATTGTTTTAAATAAAAGATTTAGAAGCAGAGTTTCTCAAACTAAAAAACAGTAAAACCTAGAAATTACCTTTTCCAAGAAACAAAGTGATTTCTTTTATAATGGCAGAGTGATAGAGATTTTCATAAATTCTGAAAATAGTGAGAGACTTATAGTCAAAGGACCACAATATAGACCAGGGACATAAAATAAAGATAAAAGAGAACAAAACTGTATTACAATATTGCTATCAGATATAATAAATAAAATATTATGAGTGAACTAAATGGCCATCAATTCCATAATGACAAATGCACAGTCTAAAGAAAGATAAAATTACTGCCCATTGTGCCTAACCACACAGCATGGGGAGAGACAATATGATTAAAGCAGATCAGTAAATCTACCATCATCATGGAGATTTTAACCCATATTTTACAATAATTAGAAACTTTTGTTGTATAAAAGGCTAAATGTGTTTGAACAGAACAAAAGAAACCTTTTATAGAAATAATATAGGAGCTGACATTTTTCTATGTAATTAAAAATATATAAGAAACAAATAAAGAAAGGAAAATGCATGGAAAACTGACCACATACTAGGAAATAAAACACACTAAATGATCACTAAGTTTATACATGTCCTATCACCATAGTGTGACCATTTTTAAAATAAAAAAATCAATATTGAAACTAAGTATAATCTACACATATACTGGGAAATAAATCTATTTATTGTATGTTATTTAAATAACTGATATATTAAAGAGCAAGATGAAATTTAGAAAGACTTTGGACTGTATGATAAAATGTATAAAAAGATAAATTCTAATATTAAAATGGAGAGAGTAGTAGATGATAAAATCATCATAGTAGGAAAGATGAGGGTTTTATAAAGAGTCAGTCAGTGGCCTTGGCTGAAGTACTAGGACACAAGGACTGCTAAGACGAGTCACTGAAGCCCCCTTGGGGGAAAAAAAACAAGACAAAAGAAAGGATCCCAAATCCAATATTCAGTGTTAGATCTGCTACAGAAAATTCAGGAAATGAAGAAGCCAGCTATTGGCTCCACAGAAAACCCTCCCATAATGCTGGAGAGAATGACACTGTATAGAAGGAAGAGGAGGAGGAAGAGGAAGAGGAGGAGAAGGATTGGGAGGAGGAGGAAGAGGAGGGGGAGGAGGAGGGAGAGAAGTGACAGGAGGAGGAAGAGGAGGAGAAAGATCAGGAGAAGGAGGAAGAGGAGGAGAAGAACCGGAGGAGGAAGAGGAGGGGGAGAAGGAGGGGAGAAGTGACAGGAGGAGGAAGAGGAGGAGAAGCATCGGGAGGAGGAAGAAGGCTAGTTCTTCTCAAACTCAAGGACTTAATTTAGGGGGAAAACAAAGAAACTTGCGAGAAGGGAATTATAAATAAAGGCTATTAAAGGATAGAAAAAGCAATGGAAGATCTTAGACCTGACTGAAAACACAGGAGGCATTTGAGTAAGTTGTACCAGGGAGGACACAGTAGGTATTTAAAGTTTGATGATTAATGGTGCAGCTTGTGATGCCTGCATGATGATTCTGCTTGAGTTCCTATTCTTCAGATGCACACGGAGGGATTTACATGCAAATGTCATGATGCAAGGAAGGGGTTTGCAATATTAACACAAATTAAAATGAGGGAGAAGAGATTGAGGGATGTGCTGCTCAGGGCAGGAGCTTGCTCCTTAGTGCCCAGATGTTTCTTTTGCTAATCTACTTCTGCATATGTTCAAAAACTTCAATAATCAGGCAAAGTTTTAGAGCTGGATGAATGAATGAAAGAAAAAAAAGGAAAGAAAAGAAAAGAACTCAAACTTAAAGGGTAAACATAAAGTCAGGGGAAAAGGCAAATATAAAAATTAGAAAGTAATGAAACAAAAGTACAGCCATGTTGAAATCATAACATTGACTTCCACAAGTGAAATAAGCTGACTGAGTACTTACTGCAGACCATCCACATTTTGAGTATTGTAGAGCTTAGAATGATCATTTTAGGGTCTTATTTCTTTCATGCTTCCTTTTCTTTTTCTTGAGACTATTTGTGTGCTAGTGTGTGTGTGTTTGTGTGTGTGTGTGTGTGTGTGTGTGATGTATGTCTATTAGGAAGTGAGGTATGCATGTCTGTGATGTGTGTTTGTGCACGTGCATGTATACAGGCTTATGTACAGGAGTATGTACACATGTTCCACAGTGTGTTATTTATGGAGGTCCGAGGGCTTGAGTGTCTTCACCTTCCACCTTTTGAAAGCATTTTTTAAAAGTCTCCATGGCATGTGACATGGCTGCTGGCCCTCAAGCGTCTGGAGAGTGTCTTGTCTCTACCTTCTGACTTATTGTAGGAGCACCAGGATGATGAATCCACAATACCACAACTGGCTTTATGTGGATTCCGGAGATTTGGAATCAGTCTGTCAAACTGGCATGGCCAGGGTTTCACCAACTGAGAATCTACCCAGCCCCTTAAAGCCTGTTTTAATGATAAGGGGATAAGAATCCTCTGAAAATCAGAGAACACTATTTTGTAAGTCTATGGGATATTTTTTCATCAATGGGGATATTTTCATTTTGGGTTTAATTTACCCTACAATTAGATATCTAGTTGATGATTTTAATTTTTCTTGGAGTTCTAATTTTTCTTAAAAATCCAGTAATAAATTTTCCATTTAAGCAAATGTCTCAAATTTATTTGTCTGAGGATATTTACAGTAAACTCTTCTAAATAAAATATCTAAGCTGCAACTTGAAAAAAAATAAAGCAAGCAAAAAGAAAATATATAAATGAAAGTGAAGGTCAAAGTGGTATAAAATGGATACACAGTAAAGAAAAGGCAAATAAAAAGCTTATTTTCTGAACTACATAATCTAAGAAACAAGAGAAAAGCTGTAGATTTCAGTTTCAGTTATAATAGAAGCAAACATCAGTAGAAATTCCAGATATTAAAGAAGATATATTATATATGCCAAAATTATATTTGACCACCTAGATACAATGTTTCAATTTCTTGAATGACAGTAATTATCAATAATGGCCCAATAAAAATGGAGGTACTAATGGGTTTTGTATTATACAAAGAAATTGAATTTATAATTATAAATCTTGCCACAAAAAGAATACTAAGCCCAGATTACTATACCTTAAGCATTTGGGAAATCAATTAAACTAAGGCTGCAAAGGTTATTTCAGAAATAGAGAAAATGTTTCAATTCCTTTTATGGGAACAGCACTGGAATGATACCAAGACTATATACAGTCATCATCTCAGAAAAAAATCAGGGCCTCATGAACACATATACAAAAATAGAGTATTAGTAAATTAAATATACCTATATGCACATGGGATAAGATATCATAGTCATACATCATCTGAAATTCAAGACTGATTTGGCATCAGGTTATCCATCACTGCATTTTATTTTGTTTGATCAACAAAGAAATAACCATATGAAAAGGTATTTAATAAAAAAGTAACATGATTTCTGATTAAAACTTAGAATGTTAGGAATAGAAGAAATCTTATTCAACATACCAGAAGAAGTTGATCTATGAGATCATTTAGCACTAACATTATTTAATGGCAAAACCCCAAGTGAGTTCTATAAAGAAGGGAAATTACAGGAATATCTGCTCTCGGCACTTGTCTCTAACATGATACATTAGGTCTCAGCCAGTGTTGTAAGAGGATCAGGCTCCAAGATTGTGAATGAGCTTTACAAGTAAAGCTACTTTCTTTGTAAAGAAATAAAAGGTAATGGGTGGATGAATAAATGACAATGAATCCCTATTTTATGACACAGAAAAACTTATTTGGTAGATCATATATTTAAAGAGGAATAAAAAAGATATGACAGTGTCTCAAAAGTAACAAGGTGATGGTCATAATCTGGGTATAGAAAAGACATTAAAAAATGCAAAAGCACTATCTATAGGTAAAGAGTTGATAATTTGGACTATATTAGTGAAGACTATTTATCAAAAGGCATTACATAGAAAGTCAAAGATAGTAACAAAGCAAGGTACTAATAGACTTCTACAATTCAGGATTTTGTTAAAAGGATACACTGAATATGCAAAATTGATGAAAAATTATTTAGCTAGAACAAATCCACCTGAAATATGGGCAAGAGACCTAGATAAGCACTTCTGTGACCAATAGTACATGAAAAGGTATTTAGCCATATTAATTAGTAAGGGTTCAAAAATAAAAGTTAATTCGAGTCACTGTACATCCATTAAGATGTAGAAAATAAAGGAAATAACATAAAGCATTGGTAAACAACTCAAAAGAGATTCAGGAAGTCCCTGAAACTGACAAGTTTCACTAGGTTTCTTCCTTTTCTGCATAATATAAACAGAAAAGACTGGGAGTCCTTCTCAGACAAGTTGAGCTGCTTAGAAGAGGCTCAGACCAGACTTCCTGGAACAAGATCAGACTTCCTGGAAGAAACAGTGATTAATCACACAGCCTGAGAGAAGACCAGCCAAATTGTCTAGAAGAAATGGACCAACCACACAGGTTGGACAAGCCTCAGGCAAACTGATTACCAGAAAAGGACATTCTCTAAGGTGAATGGTCACCTTGTCTGAGTTTGGCTTTAGTGACTGACTGTCTTGAGTTTTCTCACCCATATTGTCTAAGGAATCCCACTAAAACTCACTGGCTCACTGAGATGGACTTGGGGTACTATATATACTTTGATCTGTCTGGGTGAGTAGACATTTGCCCATGTCTCGCCAAGAATGGTGGCACACATCAGATTAACACTAGGAGGCAGGGATACTCACATTTAGGGTTACTCTTAAAGTCTCTGGAGTGTTAAGGAGGTGCAAAGGCTATATAGCTAGAGTAAAATTACTAGTTAAAAATATACTCATGGTAGTTAGAAGGCTCCAAGGGAGACTGTGCAGTCTTCATCTCACTGAGCTGAACTCATTAGCAAATTGTTGATTTTTCAGGTGTAAAATCAGAATTAGAAAACCTTAGAAATCTTAAATCTATACTAAGGCACCTATCTGTGATTTTCTAATTCAGGGAGAAGTGGTAATTTCCAGAAGGGCTAGGTTGGCAGCTGTGAGGACAGGCTTAGGCAGATGCCAAGCCTCCAGAGTCCCTGAACTGAAGCCACCCTATGGCTAGCAGCTATGCATACTGGGAAGTCTTCTCTGCCTGAAAACTGACTCTGTCTACCTGGCCCTTTGACTTAGTGAATTCAAACTATTGGGCCTCTTACATGGCAAGTGGCTTTCCCTTGAGTAAGGGCCTAAGGGCATCAGGAGGAGCCAAATGTAACCTTTTCTGATTTAGCCTCAGGGGTCCTACAACTTGGCTGCAAGTCATTGTTCACAGGAGTCTCTAATGCCAATTTAGATCCAAGGAGAAGAAATACAGGCATGTCTGACAATCACTCTACTTATTTTTTGGATTAAAAGATTTGTAGAATTAAAGAAAAATACATTTGTAAATTAATAAAATTACATTTACTTGGAATTTCTACCTTGCTATAATAAGAGGGATATTCTCTCCTGAAAACCTCAGAGAAAAGCTAGATAATTAGTAAAAAAAAAAAAAAAAGAATTAAAATGAAAGTCAAGGAAGTAGAAAAGAAAAGAGAAAAGAAAAGAATGAGCTGGGGTGGTGAAGATAATTGAAATGCATTGTATACCTGTATAAAAATGTTATAATGAAAGTCATTGTTACATAAAATACATGCTATTAAACATTAAAATAAAAATGCTATGGAAAAATGATGAAGTAGCAGCCATGCATGAACTGAAAACACTGCTTCACCATCACTTCTATGGGCGAAAAAAACTAGATTCTGATTATCCCAGGTCAACTGAGATCCTCCCAGCTCCTAATTAGCTTTAGTTAAACATTTAACCATGAAAAAGCAACTTTTAATAAATAAACAACACTTCATTTTTAATTACTTATATCATCTTATTGGAAAGTCATGTATGTGACATACACACTAGCTGATTTCCTGGTATTAAAATCACAATGGAGTCGTTTCTAATTATCAAGCCAAGGATCAGCGGCAAGAATTTTAATGATGAATTGAGGTAACTTGTGACAAATTCAAATAACTGCTTTCTATTATAAGTGACATTGGAGTAAGTTGCCTCATGTCTTATTCCTTTATGTACATTTCTACTCTTAACACAGAAGTTTGTATAACCAACTGTCTTTTATAATTTTAACTAGAAAATAGGAGCCATGACAGTAATTATAGGTTGAATATCCTTTATCTAAAATGCTTGGGAGTAGAGACATTTCTGATTTTGCAACTTCTTTTGAGATTTCTGAATACTTATGAGCACTTATATTCTGTTATATCTTAGAGATGAAACCACTGTCTAAATGTATTTATGTTGCACAATAACCTTATATACATAGCCCAAAAATCATTTTATGCAGTAGTTCAAAAAATGTTTGTATAAAATGAATTTCACAGAATAGAACTTTCTTTATGTGGTATTTTGTTAGTGCAGAAAATGTTTCAGGTTTTGCAACATTTTATATTTTCAGATTAAAGATGCTCAATGTTGAGTAGTTATATTGGCTTCCAAATGAAATTTCCCAAATGAGCATTATTCCTTCATAATTTGCTTTTCTATAATCAGAAAATATCCAAGTGCCCTTTCTCTATTGCTATAATATTTTAGTCATTTCTCTACTCATTCTCTATGAGGTCCTAGATGTGGTTTCCATATAAATAGAAATCACAAAAAAAATTATTAAGAATGAGACTTAGGAGGCAGAGAGAATGACTCTTCATTTCTGACTTCTTAGGATAAGAGGAGTCATTGGCAGAGCTAGATAATGAACCAGCTGCCTCTTGAGTCAAGTCTGTGTAATTCAATATGGACAGTAACAAGATACTAAGATGGTATCATGTAAGACAGTGCTGACTGAAACATTAGTCATCTTTCATTTCTAGACCCCCATGCTTTAAAATGGGAAATAAAAACACAGAAGTTTATTGTTAAGATATATACCTTGAAAACTCACAGAGACTAGTCTGCTATCAACTCAACTGAAAACCCAATTTAAGCCATATTTTGCTATATGCTCAAGGAAGCTAGGCTCTTAGATTCTTAGACCTTTTTATTGAAGCACAATTGATGTAGAATATTAGTTGAAGATGTGTTATATTTGTTTATGCTATGGAACATTTGTTTAATAATGCAAAGCTGTGTAGCATTGTTTTATGTTGCATTTGTTTAACTCTGTAAGGCCGGGTTACTTTGCCTGTCTAAAACATTTGATTGGTCTAGTAAAAAGCTGAACAGCCAATAGTGAGGCAGGAGAAAGAGTAGGCAGGGCTGGCAGTCAGGGAGAATAAATAGGAGGAGAAACATGAGAACGAGAATTGGAGAGAAGACACCAGGGACCAGCATCCCAGCTACACAGCAAGCCATGGAGTAAGAGGTAAAGAACGTAGACAGACAGAATAGAGAAAGATAAAAGCCTGCAGGCAAATAATAGTTGGGATAATTTAAGAAAAACTGGATACAAACAAGACAAGCTAAGGATAAGCATTCATGAGAAAAAATAAGCATCTGTGTGATTTATTTGAGAGCTGCATGGTGAACAAGCGAAGAGTAAATAGAACCATCTACAAACAATGTTTTCAGACACTGTTCAAAACTGTCAATATTCTTTCTACCTTCATTCTCACCTATCCGTCTAAAACTGGGCATTTTTCATTTAAAGATTGGGAGATTAGAGTTAGGGTAGAATTTTATTGTTATCAATAATCTGTAACCCAAAAGTTATTTGTAAAATTCTACTGTGGGCATTTTTAGATGATAGTTAAGACAAGAGTCTTACATTTAATTAAATTTGGAAAATATTAGTTCAAGGTAAATAAAATAATTCATGTGTTAAATCTTTCTATGCAGTCTAGGTTGGCTTCAAATTTACAATCTTTCTGCTTCCGCCTAAAGCAATGAGATTATTTTATTGGACAGTATCTAAGTCCCAGTTTCCTAAATAGTGTGCTAAGCAACTGAACACAGGGGTTGCAAAAAACGGCAATTTCAGAAAGGTTTGTTATTATGTAATAAAAAAATGAATCCAACAACAAAAACATAGTAAATTTGAGCATCTTCTGGCATTGCTGGCCTGTGTTAGTCCTGTGGTACTACACATCAGCCTTGTTTGTCAAGACAACACTTGTACACTGTATTCCCTTGACCATGCAACATCAGTCAGCACTTCCTGAAACACCTCAGCTCAGATTCAAAATTTTTATTTGCTATGAAGGTTATAGAATTTTCTGTTCTTATAGATCCATAACATTTTAACCACAGAAAACAAAGAATTAATCTTTTCCTACCATCTTTCCTAGTTTGTATCAAATCATTATATTTTCATTTAGGCTTTTTGATATTTAAAATTGCAGTTTGAGTTAATTGAATTTCATAAAAATTGTTGAATGGACTTTGTCAGTAATTACTAAAATGGTTCTAAACATTCTTCTTCATTTTGTGCTATATATTTACATTAAATAGCATTTTCAGCATGATTAGAGTAAAAGCAACTCTAAAAAACTTTCAAGATATTCAATGTACTATGGTATCAAATATTCAGTAAAATATCATATAAAATAAAAATAAATGAGAACTCCATTGATTTCACATTCAATCCACAGTATGTGAAATTGTCGCCATCTTAAAAAATGCTGATTATATGCATACTAAAGAGTTATGTTAATAAATTTTTATCAGTAAATATTTGATTTTATAACTATCTTATATACCTTTACTTATGGTGTTCTCTATAAATTTCTTGATGGAAGGGAGCTAGAGTGGAGAGGTTTAAGAAGCTTTGGTCTAAAGACCTAGGAATTTGAAGAATTTGTTTTAGGAAGTCCCCAAACATGCCTTTGACCTGAAGTATATGAAATTTATAATATTAACTGATCCCATAATAATGTGAGATTCAATCTGTACTCTGCTAAGAGAGGTTCCGAAGTATGGCAAGGATCGTTAATGTAACAAGATAAAAGTTGTTAGCAAGAACTTTTAGAGATTCTTGAAGTCAATTGCCAATTAATGGGGCTGTTTCATATACCGGTGACTAACACTTCTGACTAGCTTCAATTATTTTGTTAGTTGCATTGATCTAATTATACATGATAAGATCCAGGAGCCGAGATTGTAGTTAATCAAATAGCTGTAAGCTATAATTGTAGATTGGACTATTAAAATTTTTAAGTAACTTTAGTTATTTATATAGCTTGATGATAATTTTTTAACCTCCTCAATCCTCCTTTTCCAGAACTTTACAAGTCAGTTAGAAATGGAACTATTCAGTGCTATAAAACTATATTACATTGAAAGTCAAAAAGACAGTTCTCTTTCTCTCATTAGATACAGAACACCTTTGAAGCTGAATCTCTATAGTGTTCATGGATAATTATATGAATAATTAAAATCTTTCATCAAGAAAATACTCATATGTTTTTATGGCTTTAAAATTATAAGCAGTTGTTCACTATCATAGAGGATTCTGTACATCTTTATTCCTGATGGATATGAACTGAAGTACTGTTAGCATTTGACCCATAGTTTGAATATTATAAAATAATTCAAAATATATGTTTATGAAAGATATTCAATTTTAGAGGTCTAGGTAAATGTTACAATATTGCTCTTTCTTATATTGTCTTGGGTATTTTTAAAGCTACATCAGAAAAGAGATCTATTTTTTTTTCTGATACAGAAACATCTACATCATCTGTGTAACACAGCTAGTATTTTTATCTTTTAATTTGTTTCTCACACAAAAACTATATATATATGTATACACACACATACACACATATATATATGTATATAAATCTGTAACCTTTCCTGTCCCCTCAAAGGATAGATTTATCCTTTTAAGAGAGTTCAAACTTTGAACCTTGAATTCCCACATGCATTTGAATGTAACTTAACAGATAGTTCAGAATTTTCCTTCCCTTTTGGGGCTAAATTGAATATACCAAGTATACATTCTTTACATAAATTTTAAGCATTTTTAAAATCTAGGCACATTCAGGCATTATGTTCCAATGCTCACTCTACTTTGAAACACAGAGTGATATCTGTACAATTATGTAACCAAAGCATGAAGGTTATAAATTTTCTAAAGTTAAGGTAGAAAACTATGCAGGACTAACAACACCTTTCTAAAACGCTCTTGAATATATCTTGATTGTGAAATTTCTCATAAAATATTAATAGAGCTACTCAGAATGGTTATATTATAAGATATTATCGATAATACTCTATGTAAGCCACCTTGAAGTATAAACCATCATGGTTTAAAGAGGTTACCCCACATGGCTCCTTTTCTTCAAGTCAAAAATGAAAAATTTATTTATTAATGAGTTTGAAATATGAAATGATACCCACTGTAATCTTTGCCTTTAGGCACTAGAACAATATTGAAAACATTCAATGAGCCCATAACACATAACAATTATAAAGGCAGTCAGCATCACATAAATCACAATTATTCTCATGCAATGCACCATAAAAAATGCAATTCAAACTGATAATGTATCGTTTAATTATATTTTTGATGAAGAGTAACATTTGTCTAAATGATCTAGGAAAACATGTTACTTTGGAAGACTATTATTATTAAGGATGTAAGTGGAAAGTGCTTTGTGTCTGTGTATGCGTGTGTGTGTGTGTTGTGTGTGTGCGTGCGTGCGTGCGTGCGTGCGTGAGAGAGAGAGAGAGAGAGAGAGAGAGAGAGAGAGAGAGAGTTGATGCATATACCCAGGGCATGTATAGCTCCAAAAGATAACTTTGAGGACTAGGTGTTTTCCTAACTCAGGTTTTCTGGTTTGCAAGGCAAGTGATCTTGCTGACCTAGGAGCCACTGAATTTTAATGAGACTCGTCGACTCATCAGATATCCATTACTAAGAGTTCACCTGACCAGCATACTGTCACAAGGAATGATTCAGAGGAGGTGATTATTAAGTCAGCACCAGGTCTTATGAAGCTAAGCTGCCTTTCATCCTAAATGGCACACACAGCAAAGGCTATCAATGAGCTCTGCTTTCAAATGCTTTACACAGACTTAGAAAATTCCACATAAATTAGCAGCTTTAAAGAGTCCAAATAATTGGAAAATCCTTGCTACATGTATTTATATAATATATGTACTTCTTAGCTGAAAAGTCAGAGGACTAAATGTCCTTTAAGAAACTGTTTCATCTCTGTGTTGATTTAATTTGCATAGTTACACAATTATTTTGCACAATAAAGTCCTAAATCAAGAATATTTTGTTTCAAATATTCTGAATGCAGCTTGAATCCTAAGGTCACCCAAGGGGTGGAGGGACCTGAACTCAAGTAAGAAAGAATGCATACTTTAAAACAAACATCTCCTAAACTGTCCATAAAGATTAGCCATGCAACCTGTTTCCATGATGGTATTTACTACACGATACATTTTCTACAGACCTTGTTAAATTAAGAAGGAATGGTAGTAGGTCACGTGGTTTACATGTATGCTCAGAATGAGGGAAGTTGGTCATGTGGCTCACATGTATGTCTACAATGAGAGCAGTAGGTCATGTACTCACGTGTATGTCCAGAATGAGGGTAGTAGGTCATGTGATTCACATATATGTCCAGGATGAGGGCTGTATGTCATGTGGCTCACATGTGTGTCCAGAATGAGGAACTGACTCCTCTAGCTCCAGCTCATTGTTAATAATGAAACGCAAAAACCACCCAGGATAATTGTTTAAATTCCTTAATTGGAAGTGGTCCAGACTCTATATTCAATGTATCTCTTTAATAATAGTCACAGATATTACACATGTGCTTGGGGTTTTTTAATGATTTCCTGCTATAATGCTTGGTGTGAATTAAACAGAAGGTATACAGTCTTTGCCCTTTTAGATAAAGGGGAAAAAGTAACAAAGAAACCTAATCAGGTCTAAAAACTAGCTTATCCTACTTTGTACAAAGAAAACAAAAAGCGTCTGGGAAAGGTAAACTAATTTCCACCCGTTTCTGCCTACCACATATACACTAACCCAATTTAGATTGATTTGATAATGTCCACAGACTTACTACCAAGGCACAAGGTTACTCTATACATTTGGATGATTTTTTTTCTCCTTCCTCAAACAGAGGAGATGAAATGTTGTATAAGCTCCCTTTAATTTTATTTCAGTCCTATCTTGATTTCTTCCTTCAAAGCAAATAAGACAAGACTTTTGACATGTTTTCAAAATTAAGCATGGCGGGGCATCACTAGAACCAATCTTGTTTATAAAGAAGAACATAGATAGATCTGAGCAAGAGGATGGTGATGTTTTAAGAGAATAGGCTTTGATTTCTTGGAAAACTGCTTAAACTGGAAGGGAATGAAAGAGAAATTTGTGTTATACTTAATTTTTTTTAAATATATGACTTTCATTGATAAAAATACTATTTATTCATCTCTGGGATATAGCAAGGAAGAAGAGGAAGGAAGAACAACAAAATAGCCCATAACTTTTATTTTCTATTGCTTTTATTATGGTCGATACTAGTTTTATTAAAGTCAGGACAGGGTTTAAGGTATTTAAAAATATATCTTAAAGTTCTAAAAAGGACCTGGAAAAATCACTGCTCTGCTCTGAAATTGATTTCTGTCAGTACTATACACTATATATATATGAAGCATATCAAAAGGGGGCATTTGTTATATCTGATTTGAAGCTACTTTTCAAAGGTGGGTCTCATTACTGTTTCCAAATAGAATTAGAATAACTAAATTTAAAATGTGGTCAAAGCAAATGGCACAAATGACTTTTAAAATACTAATACAATCACAAGAGGCTATTTTCTTTCTTACTATGTCCAGTTCTTGCCATGCCCAGCACAGCTCCAGGTACTGGCCTGGCTCTGGGTGGTGAAGGAATGAAGAAAAGACAAATTCCCAGACACACAAGAAGCTGGAATCCAGCAGTCTGGGCTCTCTTACAGAAGGGCTGCAGCACCCTGGAAGCTCAGTGCATTTATTAGACACAGATCATCAGGGACGTGGAGCTACTGAATACAGAAGCACAAGGAAGCAGAATTATTGTCTATACAGCTGTACAAGGAGGCAGGTTTAGCTAATTCTGGTAGGAACAGTCTCTACAGGGGAGGTGTCTTCAGACCATAAACATTCAGTGTTAGAAAGCTACAGTGGACATTTTCTGCATACATTGTCAACCTTTGAACTCAGACCTAAGGAGGCTTTGTCACCCCTCTGTCACTCAAGGCTTTGCCACTCTGATGGGGCTGAAGCCCTGGGGTCCTTGAGATGGCCATGCTGATGTCAATAATACACATTTACTCAGGACTTCATGCACTCCCTACAAATTCTCCTATTTAGGTTTATAAAGCATAACACAATATTTAAACATTAAACCATCTTAACTAAATTATATATATTATGATTAAAATCTGTTGACATGAAATCTGTTTTATTCATTAACAGTATCCTAAATTATTTAAATTATTAAATTCAAGTCCACATTTGATAATTTAATGTAGAGTTCTATATCATTTTATGCTAATGATTTATTAGGGTCACAAATACACTTTTTAAGCTATATAATTTCTTCATAACAAGATTAATTAAAAGTGCAAGAAAGAGAAACATGAATCAAATCACTACTTACATTAAAATAAATGCAGATAAAAATATGGATGTTTACATAATTAAAAACACCACATTTCATTACATTAATAATCCACAGTGCTCATTCTATCATAGAGAATAAACTGATTGTTTACTTTTTTAATGAAACAACATATATATGTATATATATATATATATTCTGAAAATGTCTGTCTAAATAGCAGGAAAAAGTACACTATAAAATGAAGAAACTCTAAAGACAAGCTTGGCTCAGGAATGGAATAAACATTGTTGTGGTCCTGAAAACCACACAAGATCATACAGCAGCATGTGGTACCTAAATTGGATTCAAGAGAAGCAATAGAGGGTGCCTATGAAGGTCTGCAAAGACCACCAGGAGAAGACAGAGTAAGTGGCCAGGAGTCACTGTACTTGGGTTATCAGGTAAAATTATATCCCAAGTGCCAAAGAAAACACAATGAAAAGAAAAAGAAAGCATCAAGAGTAAAAAGCAACTACTCCTCACCTGCCAAAGGATGCAAATGAGGCATCTGTCCAGAACAGCTGTCCCAGATAACAGAAACAATTCCTTCAAAGCTTAAGAGGACAATAGAAGGCCACCTAGAATTCTATGTGAAATTAGGCTGCTGTCTAGGAATTAGGGACAATTTAAGGTATCTTCAGAAACTCAAACACTGTGTATTTTATATACTTTCACAGAAATAGCTATGAATATAATTTCCATGTAAGAAAGTAAGTTTATGCAAAGTGACATTAAAAAATATTCAAAGTAGATGTTGAACATAATTATCCAGTAGCTTGAAATGTTGGTGGTCAGATTTTTGACTTTTTAAAAATGATAAAATTTAAACTATAGAAAGTATGTGTATTCTAATAGGTAAATAAAATGTTATGTGTTGAAAGTCATGTTTGGTGAGACAGATTCTAGATAACACAAATGTATTTAAAAATTTGTGAAAATATCCATATATGTGTATGCATGATTCCCTCTATATACACACATACATGTAAAAAATACCAAGCCATCATGCAAAAGGGTTTCTTCAAATATCTTTTGATCATAATACTGCTATGGTGGATATTTTGTTGCTGGTGGCAAAACTGGTGCTGTTATTTTGAAACTTTTAAAATTACAGAATAAATCAAATAAGTAATCATGATAAAGTTAATGGTAACCAAGACTTCCAGGGTTGAAGTAAAGCAATTAGAAAATCAAAGAAATTTAATTCTGAACACTAAAACTTAATTACAGATATTGATTTGAACTCAAGATTCTAAATACATATATTCATGCGCTTTCTGTGTTTGGTGAAAAAATGATACAGAAGTGAAGCATTTTCAGAAAATGATACATATATAGCACACAATTTTAGTCTCTGGTACCATTTTTTCCTTAAATATTACAAGACAGATATCAAGTTTAAAGAACAAAGCTATAAAGTAGCCCAGGATATCCTTTTAGTCAAGAAAGCAAGGTCACTTGTAAAAACTAAATCAAGTATTCAGAAACTAGAGAGGACTCTTCCTCTCATCAAAATCCAGGCATCTGAATGGTTATGAGCAAAGACATTACATCTTTGATAGTTTAGGTCTTTGGTGATATATTGTATATTTAATAAAAAATAGTCTAAAATATCAGAGGACAGAATCACCCACAGAGCCAAGCTAAGAAAGTCAGGGAACCCATATTTTTCAACCCATCACTCAGGAGTCAGAGATCTGTTTGGAGTTTAAGACCTAATGGCTAGGTAGTGGTAGCACACACCTAGATCTAGGAGAGTTGAATCATGAAGTAAAAAAGCTGGGTGGGGAAAAAAGTATAAGCCAGGAGAAGGCAGAAGTTCAGATTCTATCTGAGTGACCAGTCAGTCAAAGCACCTGTGAAGACAGGACTTACCCTGTTTGGCCTGAGGAGTTGGTTGGGTGAGAACTGACTGTGGTTTGTTCCCCACCTCTCTGACACTCCAGCTTTTCTTCAACATCTGGCTCTGGGTTTTTTAGTAATACTAAATAGAGTTCATGAAAAATCAAGTCTTCTCAAGAAAAAGACAAAGAAAACAGTCGAGCATGTCACACCTCCATGAAGTAATTTGTTAGCTTTGAAAATTAGCCAGTAAATAAAAAAAGAGAGAAAGAATTAAGTGCTCCCTGCCACATTATTATTATCAAGGTACATATGTATCCCATTATAGAATATTACAGAATGGGGTGTCTTGTAAAGAATATGAGCAAATATGACAAACCAGAAGAATGAAAAATTATTCTGTTGCAGTTAAATAATTATTTAATATTACTTCAGGATCAAATGTCCAGTTTTTGTTAGCATTGTCTATAACTAGATATGCGGACAAAGTGCACATATTGCTTTTTTCCTGCTTCCAACTAGAATATATTCAGGCTTAAGGTAAAGGGGTGATGTCATCATGACCATAACCAATTAATCAAATTCAGGACACTAATTAAAAAAAGACATTATATGTTTTCAGGTGTAATATATAAGAACTAAAATAATCTATAATGTAATCATGATAAAGAACACTAAATTTAATGAAGACGTCAGATACAACTTCAAGTTAACTGAATATACAGAGAACAGAGATGCAACTAAATGATTCCACAAAAGAGCAATCAAATCCACAAAATAATCTACTCAAGAATACCTGTTAATTGTCCATAAACTGCCTCAAGATCACAGATATATAAAAGACATAGCCATCAGATGCAATATCTAACTTTGGTGTGAGCTTCCATCTGAAAGAAGAGTAGGGAGGTAACTGTAGAAATTCTAATACAGGTTAAGGATTAGATGACTAGATGCATTGTTAGCTTCATTGGGCATGATAATGTCACACTCATAATATAGGAAAAAATTTCAGTTGTTTGTTATCTATGCTTAAGTGCTGACAGGATGTATTATCAATATTTAGGTTGCATTTGTCTTTTGTGGCTTTTAGTGGTACTGACTGACATTACAACTAACGATGCCTTCCCTATTTCACAGGGAATAAGTTAATGACTAGGATTATGAGTAAGCTAAAGTACAGGCAGCTAGGAGGGAGAGATCTCAAGCTTCCTTGATCTATACAATGACTCCAAGGAAGATGGCTGAGGAATGGGTGTGTTCCGCTGCACATGACAGAAGTGGGCCTCACGTGGCATAGGATGAACTATTATTTAGCTGCAGGGTAAATGTGAGAGTCACTCCAATAGTGAGGGATCAGCAAGAACCTTTGGGCCAATCAGTATAGAGTCTACAGAGATACTTAGTGTGCTGAGGCGCTCTGCAAAGCCAGTCTTTCTTATATTCAGACTTCTTGAGGTCTGTGTGAATTTGGAACACCTGCTGCTGATGTCAGGAAGCCACTTAGTGTTTTTGAGGCTGAGCTCCTTCTTCTTAGGGTGAGGGCTCTGGTTTTAGACAGCATATTTTTCAAGCAGGTGCCCATTTAGAAATTAATGACAAATGAATGCGACACAGAAATAGAGAGTATGTCTACAGTAGTAGCTGTCTATTAGAGATCTTGAGTATAAGAAAGAAGCTTCAAATCAGTTCCATATATAAGGACAGAAGATGGTCAGAAAAAAAATAAAAAACCCAAAGAACCTCATTGTGGTGGTTTGAAAGGAAATGGCTCCCAAAAGGAGTGGGGTTAAGCTTTGAGGTCTCTTTTGCTCAGGCTTCCCACAGTGTGACTGCCAGTTGACTTCCATTTGTCTGAAAGATGTAGGACACCCAGCTTCTCCAGCACCACATCCGCCTCCCCACCATGATAATGGACTGAGCCTCTGAAACTGTAATTAACCATCCCAATTAAATGTTTTTCTATAAAAGTTGCTGTGATCATGGTCTTTTTTCATACCCCCCCAACTAAGACACTCATGCTTCCTTTATTTAGAGATGGAAATAAACATAGAAGTTAATAAACCACAAAACTAATAAAGGAGGGTACCACTAACATGAGTGTGTTATTGAAAACAAACTATAAAACATAATCATATACACAAATCTTCATTAAGATTGATTGAGAATGAAAAACTAAAAACAGATGTACCAATTAGCCATATGGAGGACTGGGGAACAAGAGAGTTATAATAAAGAAGAGATTATTTTAATAATCTTAAGGGTATACTGATCAATTGGAAAATTTAGTATAGACAGTAAACATTTAAAAAATTGGCAACATATCAAATTTTAACTAGTCAAAACAACTAATTTTCATATATCCACCTTCTTTCCATACATACAAGCAACCAATACACACACACACACACACACACACACACATACACAGAGAGAGAGAGAGAGAGAGAGAGAAAGAGAGAGAGAGAGAGAGAGAGAGAGAGAGAGAGAGAGAGAGAGAGAGAGAGAGAGAATTCCAGATTGAATAGGTGTGTTCTTAGAATAGGCAATTCTAGACTGAACACATATTGTTTGACAGAGTGGAAGAAACATTGTGTTTATCTATAGCCAATAAGACAAGGTCTTTAATGTCAAATCCAAACAAGAACAATGCAAGAAATAAAAACTGTTCCAAGTGTGGAGAATAAATGTCTATGAAGTGCTCAACTACAAACGAGACATCTATATCATATATTCTGCTTCAAGGATCAACAAGAATGTTGGGGAGGAAACAGAAAGATTTAGAGCTAGGGATTGGAAACAACTGGGATGAAACAATGTCTCCTAGAGATGAGGGGAGAATTGTATTCATGAACTAACAGCAGCTGAGATTGCTAGTACATTATCTATACAAGATCAACTAGTCAACATTCCAGCATGGACAGGGGAGGGTCACACACACACACACACACACACACACACACACACACACACACACCCGACCAGCTGAGAAGCTACATCAGTTAATGGGGACTATGAGAGGGAAAGTTTTCAAATGGAATGTGACCAATGGTAGGTTTATTATACTTCAATAGATGTCCCACATATCTACGTGCATACGGTCAGAACTCCTAAGACAGAGTGGGTTATGAGGAAGCCAGGAGGGGCATAGGGATGACTCAGTAAGGGTTGGAGTAGGCTAATAGAGGATGGAGGTGATGAAAATAATTTATATATGCATAAAATAGTTGAAGAATAAGTAAAAATAATATAATCGAAACTATATAAAGCTAGTTTAGTAGTATACACAACAATGTCCTAAGACTAATATTAGCAAATTAAATGTATGTGTGAGAAAGAAAAGGATGACTTTACAATAGAAACACAGAACAGCTTGGGGTTGAGGAAGAGTGTCAATGAGCGATGATGCAGTGGAAAGGAATTTACCTGCTAACGAAGCAGGAATAAACAACATTCAGTAAACAAGATGCATTAAATATTTTAAATGGCATTACAGCAATTGATTTCTTAATCCAAAACTCATAGTGAAATAAAAATAAAAACCCAATAAACCCCAGAAAAAAAATTAAACTAAAGGCTTAAGTTAAAAACGTGAACATAAAAATAACATTGGGAAATATTATGACTTATAGAAGAAATCATTTGTTCAAATACACAAAGCATGATAAGAAATGCTCGCAACTTAAAAACCTATCTATAATAAAAAAAAAATGAAGGATAAAGACAAAAACAGATCAAGCATGGCATACCCAAGGCCTAGGAGAGTAATAACAAAAAGTCTGGAATTCAAGAGAAGGCCAAGAAAACACAGCAGTAAAGCAAAATAAACAACTTTCTTTCCTTCCTTCCTTTTCTCCTCCTCCCTCCCTCTGTCCCTCCTTCCTTCCTTCCTTTTTTTCTATTTGGATGTCTGAGCTCATCCTGTAGCTGAGGCTAGCCTCCAGCTTCCAGTTCTCCTTCTGGAGTGACAGGCCTGGAACTACTGAGTGCTTGGGCTGTGTGTTGCTTTTCTTTTGAGACTGCTTTATTTCTCTTCCTATTAGAAGCTTGGGTTTAAAAACTACATTTTCCTCCCTGGAAGGCACTGCATGTCAGTTTTAACCCTTCTGCTGTATTTTTGCCACTTGGAAAAGATAATGAGCCAAGGCTGCAAGGAAAAGCCTGTGAGCTCAGCACTCTGGAGACTGAGGATTCAAGGTCTGCCCAGGCAACCTAGTGAGGCCTTGAAAACAGCTCAGTGGTAGATCTCTTACCTGACATGTGGGATTTTCTAGGTTCACTCCCCAGTACCATTCATAGACACTCAAAGAGAGCCAATAAGAAAATAAAGATAAAGCTGGGTGGTGGTGGCATTTGCCTTTAATCCTGGCTCTGAGGAGGCAGGGGTAGTGAAATCTCGGTGAGTTTGAGGCTAGACTGAGCTAGTTCTAGGACAGCTAAGACTACACAAAGAAACCCTGTCTAGAGAAACAAAAAAGCAAGAACAAACAAATGAAAAACTGAAAATACTTTACTTAAATGCTATGATTTGGAAATAGAAGAAACACTTAAAAATGAAAGATGAGCAGACATGTTGTAGACAGAATAAAGATCACTGATGATGCTCAATGTGCTGAACCCATTTGTAATCCTACCAGGAAGCACATGAACACTCTTCCTAGTCACAGCTCTCCTATCTCAAAGATGCAGATACACGGCCTGGTAATTAAATACCTTCTCCAAGGCAATGCACTCCAGTTTCTCAGCTTAGATGGGAAGGAGGTTCTTTCATGTGTGAACTTCCAGGTACACTGTTATTGATGTTGAACACTGTACTAACTCAGGAAGAAAAAACCAGAGTTATCTGTGGTTGAGAGTTTCATGCTTCAGGAACTCCTCAGTCAGCACAGCCTTTCAGGAGAGTTGGAATATTGCAGGATTTCTTGGAAAAACCAAGTACATTGACACCTGTACCAGAAAACTTTTCTTTTCATGCTTGATATTAAGCACAGTACTAAATGTTGGGACTCCTGCCAGATAGTGAGATGTTGAAAGGGCTGTTTGTTCTGCTCAACATAAACAGATTAAGGTTAGTGCCTCCACTGAAGAGATCAGACTGCCATGCATGGAATCTGCATGGCAGGGTATTGGGACACTATCTATGCCAACATTTGGACATGTCAGCTGCTTAAGAGGGCCAACCTCTTCTGAACCTAAGGTAGTGTGTGTCACATGATACTGCCTCAGTGGCCTGAGTCATCGTCACTTTCCTAGGAAGTTAGTTTGGTTCCTTTGTTGTTATAGAGAATTTGCCAACCTCCACAATGTGGCTGATGATGAATATGATCCGTTGAATGGGAACAAATACAGATACATGCTTGTGGCTTCAGTCATACATCATGTCAAGACTTTGTTAATGCCAGGGAAGTTATCATATTGATACAAAAATCATTAGTGTTTCATCACTTTCATTTTAAACAGAATTTTCATGTCTTCTTCACATTTATTTCTTTGGAGGGGTTAGGTTTGGTGTTTGATTTTTACACCTGTGAAGTTTCACACACAATGATACTGATAACTTGTTTTTCACAACTCTGGGGTTATTTATTAATTTGTTAAATATATCACAGTCTTCTCACTCTCTCTGCAGCATTGTCGAATGTGTACACAAAGATGTTGTTTTGTGGGCTATAGATGAACCAACAGAGAAGTAACTGAGCTGCCTTGTTTCCAAGCACCTTGTTCACAGTTGGGCTCAGCCATTTTTTATAACTTGATTTGGCACTGAGCTCTTGGAAATTTCCCACAATGCAATCTTGTTTCAAGATGCAGATGTTTTGGACCTTCTTCCTAAAGAGTGTGATTGGACAGACAGGGTCATAGCACAGAGATTCATGATCTCTTAGTTTCTTCTGCTTTATAGGGAGAGGTCTTTCTATGGCTCCTTGAAAAGCAGTAACTTCACAATTTTACTCTGTTTAGATGGACATAATTATGTCCACCATCCTTGTGGTCAAGAATTTGCTCATCAAATCTCACCTTGAAGTCTCATTCACCTTTCCATCACCAAATTCTTCACCAAATTTGCAGTGTCCATTCACTGCCATTGCTGGCTATTCATGCTGGACTCTGGTTCTGGGTACCTGGGTATGAGAATGGCTGCCCAGTCTTACTCAGTCTGGAAGATACAGTTCTTCTATATATCTACATCATTTATCAGGTGTCTTCAGATTACTCTCTCCTCCTTCCATTGCCATAGTTAAATGAAAGTAGCCAAACCTAAGTCAGCAATACCCAAACAAAATACTCAAGATGAGCAATGATACCTCAAAACAAACATTAGCTAATCTTAGAAGATGAGAAAAACCAACGATATTAGCAGTTTACTTATTGCCCTATGTTGGGAAACTGGTGTGTAGATAAACAGAATAAAAATATGAAAGAATGAGGCAGAGCCAAGTACCCAGGATCTCTATTTTTCTTTCTACTGATGTGATCGTTTGAATATAATTGGCCCCCATAAACTCATAGGAAGTGTCACTATTAGGAGGTGTGGCTTGTTAAAGTGGGTGTGGCCTCATTGGAGGAAGTGTGTCACTGTGAGGTGGGCTGTGATATTTCCTATGCTCAAGCTACATCTAGTTGAGTTCATTCCTGTTGTCTTTGGATCAAAATGTGAAATTCTCTGCTCCTTCTCCATTACGTGTGTACCTGGATGCTACCATGTCACACTATGATGATAATGGACTAAGTCTCTGAAAATGTAAGCGTACCAATTGAATGTTTTTCTTTTATATGAGTTGCTGTAATCATGGTGTCTCTACAGCAAAAGAAACCATAACAAGGACAACTTCCACTTCTTAATTCCTATAATGGAGATGTCCTAAACTGGGCTACATTATGTGAACTATATAAAAAGTTTTTAATTAAATTATTTTAATTGTGCTTTTGTATCTTGAAATTAAGAATTCTTTGGATATTACTGGCTAACTATGTGTGGTCTCTGTAACTTGAATTCCATTGGGGCTGTTTGCAATGCTTTGCCTCTGATTTCCTTCCTACCAACAACACAAATTTTTGTCTCATCTCCATTCACAGAAATTGCTCTTACAAGCTTATCAATAACTTCAAGTCTTGGAGAGCTGTTTCTTTGATTTCTCAGCATTTATGTCTACAAACTGATATGTATATCAAAATGCTCATCTACTTTACTACCAGACTTGTGCTCTGTATATCCTTCCTCCTCTTCCTCCTCCTCCTCCTCTTCTTCTTCTTCCTTCTCCCTCCCTCCCTGTGTGTGTTTGGCTAAGATTGAACACAATGCCTCCAAAATGTTCAGCAAGTTCTCTACCAGTGAGCAACATCTACAGCTCAAAGATCTGTACATTTTCTTTTCTAACTCTATTCCTACTACTTAGTAGTTATGGACCTCGATTCCTTGAGGCCTATTTTCTTTATTCTCACACATCTCACTTCTTTATCAATAAAATAAAATTTAAATTCTAACAACTCTGCAAAGTTGCTATAGGACTTGATAAAAGAGTATATGGAAATTACTTAGAATAGTTACTTATGGAAAGTAAGTCTTGAGATGGGTGGTTTAGAATTACTACTCAGTATCTCAGTTCACATGGACAAAGGAATCTTCTTCATCTCTACCTTGAGTCTTAACAAACTACCAATACCTACCTGTCCCTTTGGTCTTTATAGAGATGAAACTGCAGGCTTTTCATTTAAAAACTCTTCAACAATCTTACACAGAATTTGAAGTGAAACTCCTATATTTTCTGCCTTTGAAACTCCATGGTTCAGCTCTCCATTTCTTTTTCTTATTCTCTCAACAAGACTTAAGGACTCATAATTATCCAGAAAAATATACTATTTCTTCACATTACTGTCTTTATTATTTATCACCCTCTGTCTTTTAGCTAAAGTGCATTTTCTTATGATTTGACCTGTTGGCCTTTTAGTCATCCTTGAAGGTTTAGCATTTCTGAAAAGAAAATTTTCCCTTCAAGAATTATTTCTAACTCCTCTCTCAGTTTTCCATAGATTTTCCTTGAGCTAAGGAAACCTCTGGCACTGATATACTGTATGACTTTTATGGGAAATGGAAGGGAGACCTATAAAAGACAACTTCCTGGGGCAAAACCGTGTTTCTAGTCATCTTCAAATACCCAGAAAAGGCCATTGTTTCTGGCACAAAGAAAGCATCTCATAAGTATTTGTTAAAGGAAGAAAGTCATCATGATCTAGGCTGCAAAATTGGTCCAAATTATGGATGAGAGGTTTTAAAAATACACAGTCAAAACTGGGAAGACACTATGAGAACTCAAGAAAGATTGATCTTCTAAAATGGCTTTAGGTGGAAAACCAGTTAACAAGAAAGTAAAAGATGCAAAAATTTTCTTCAAATTAGGTTATAAAACTTTTACTTCAGGACTAATGCTTCAACTCACGATTTTAGTATATCTAATTTTATCTGATCTTGTGAGGCAATAGATTTGAAAATTATCATGTATATTAAATAAAAAGTAATCTAGAAATTCAGTATACATAACAGTGAATCAATGAAAGTATTCTTGATAGGTAATATCACTCATAGGTGTCTATTCAATCTCATGACAAGAGGACAGCCTGTGATTTCCCAACCTACCATCAAAATCAGTAGTGGAAAACCAGGAAAGAACAAAAGCAAAGAACCTTGGATTGAATTCATTGTTCTTATTATTTTATGGAAAACAGTTTATATATGATATACTGGATATTTCTTATTTCAGATTCAAATTATTTTCATGTTTTTATGTTGGATATGGTATTCTAGTATAAAAACTCAAGTACCAGTTTACCTAGCCACCAGAAGAGTTTCCAGATCAGGAAAACTCATATTTTGATGTTGCTCATGATGGTAAGCTTTATAATAGTTAATCTCAATACCCACTGCCAATTAAATAAAATTATACACTTGCAGGTCAATAAGAAAACACTGTCACTATCAAAAATAAAATCCTACTATAACTGCCATACAATTCCCTCCTCATCCATACTCATACATTCTAAGTGAAAGAAGCCAGAAAGTAACTTAGGAAGGATTTGGAAGAAGAAATCACAAAATGCTCTTAGAAAGCTAAGACTGTTTTATAATGTAGATATTGAATATAAGTAAATAAATTTTATGCTGTAATTCTTGAAGTACATTTGTCACAATTTAAGTGTGAATCATAGAAGATAGGAGAAACTTCAAAAATTAAACATAAAGCAAATTATCTAATCAACAAATGGGCAAATGAACCAAATGGATATCTCCGAAAAGATATACAAATGGCCAATAATATAAGAAAACTGTAAAGAATCATTAGATTTCACAAAAATGCAAATCAAGAGTACAGTGAGATTACCCATTACCCCAGTAAGAATGGTTATCATTAAAATAACTAATGATAAGAATTCTGCATATGTTATAAGTCAGCAAATTTATCAAGCCATTAAGTCATTGTGGACAAAAAGCAGTGAAAATGAATCACTTCCTAAACCAAAGAAAGAAACTAAGGTAGGAAGGTCTCATGAAATCCATGCCTGAACACCCTTCCTGAAACCTTGAGGGTTTTGCCAAAAGAACTTGCCTCTGTGACAAAGATTAAGTCAGAATCCACGTCAGGTATTACACAGTTTATACCTGAGCCCAAGCTGTGGATCATGGGCAGTCTCACCCAGAAGATAAAGACACATACAACACCAGAAGATGAAATAGCTCAAAGAGAGGCCTGCCTGCAGAGAGAACCATTTGATGTACCAAGTTACAAACAAGTTACAAACAATGGTGAAAGCTCAGGAAAGGGTTGGGTAACTGAGAGAGCAAGATTTGAAATTTTCAAATCAAAAGTCCGATGATACAAGTGGATAAAACACAGATTGATGAATGGAACACAAATAACACTAAGCAGTGGGTGAGGCAACTGAGTAGAATTACTAGTAGTACATTTCATGACTTGTATGAGAATTTATTAGAAATCAAAATGAAATGAAGATATGTCAGTAAGACTAAAATCTGAAAGTATGCATATACAAATATGTATTATATATATTTATATATAAGCATCTGCTTCAGCTTTCCCAGTTATTGCCAGTTAGCTTAGAATAGTGGATAGAAGCATGTGTTTTTCTCTCTATTATCTTCTCTAAGCTAGAAAAAAATAACCATATTTTTTGGCAAAAAAAAAAATTCTAGAAAGAAGAGAGGGAAAGGGAAAATCATACATTGTGATGAGAATGTAAATTAATGGCTACTATGTAAATCTATATGGATGTTTTTTCAAGAATTAAGAATAGATCTACTGTATGTTTCAAATATATGACTGCCTGGCATATCCCTAAAGGAATGTATGTCAGAATACCACAGAGATATTAGCCAATCCATGTTTTTCATGGCATTATTGAGACTAGCAAAGACATTAAATCAGCTAAATGCCAGTCAACAGATGAACAGAAAAAGAAATGGAGGTAGATATGAATAATTAGTTTTGTTTACATATATAAAAGAAAATCACATCATTTGCATTAAAATGAGTAAAAGTGGAGATCATCACAATATGCAAATCTCAGAAAGATGACTATTTCATATTCTCTCTCAATGAGGACTCTGGAATTTATGTAAATCATATAGAAGTAGAAAGATAAACTATTTGTATGGAAGAACAGTTTCCAAGGAGGCTGCAAAGTTGGAAGGGGTTAAAATGAAGCTAGGGAGGGAAATAAACATGAGCAATGTATGTGATGCACAGGAGTGGATGCATCCCAATGAAAACTATTATTTTGTATTCTAATTAAAACTAAAGACACAGCAGCCAGACCAAGGGCGATTTATATATTACCTTTAGAAACCCTTCATTCTTTATTCATTCAGGTATCACTCAGTTATTACTTATTAAATACTTGCTACACAGATATTTATGTGCTGGGTGACAAAGCAATTAAAAACGCCATCTTGCCTCCGTACACTTCCACTGCAGAGAAAGGAAGAGGATGCACAAACACACACCAATGATGTGGTTTCCTCTTGACTGGCCACTCCCATTGAAAGGAAAGGGCTTGACCTGAGAGTGGGAAGGGAAAAGGAAATTGCTGGCTCCATCTGAGAGCACAGTAGAGCCTGCTGCTGCAAAGAACTAACACTGCTTTCTGACTCTGGACTGACCTCTGATACTTGGTGCCACATTGAATCTGAATTCCCTTAATGGTGTATTTCACCATGTTTTCAACAAACATATCAATTTAAAGAAAAAAAAATATAGGCTTCCCCGGAAGAAACAAACTGGTGCTTGTGGGTATCAAAGGGTTAAAAGAACAGAGCATCTCAGCCAAGGAGAAGGTATCTGTGATACAGACACAGAAGCTACTCCAGCTAGCGTAGGAGGCCAACTCAGGGGGATACAGAGTGCAGAGGACTTCTGGAAAGCTGTGGGATTTGATGGACAGTGGGGTACAACCATAAGAAATCACCGTAGTGCTAAATAAAATAATACTTTTATTCTGTTTCCTTCTAGGTTTTCTGTGGAAAATGTTTCTAAGGAAGAGAATCCTATCACCTTGAGAAAGAAAAGTCAACAGGATTCACCAATGTAGCGTCAATATTGCCTTAAGGTTTGGCCTTCAAAGGGGTATCTTTCATTTTCAAATAATTAGAATTTGTTACAGTCCCTATAAACAAAGACACTCAACATAATTTAATGATTGACTTTACAATTAATATTTTTTTCTAGAAATCTGCTATTCCATGCTCAAACCAAACCTGATTAAATTCTGCTTTAAGAGAGTTTAGCTCTCTAATTATTTCTATGTGTGCTACATCATAGAATTTCCACCTCTCTCATCTACACCACATAGCCAACATACTCATGCCAGGCAGCCTAACAGTTTTATAAGTAATACTTCATTTGGCTCCTAAGCTGCCACCAGATATACGTACAATTGTAACTTGTAGTTTGCAGAGAAAATTCAAACAAAGAGACTGAAGCAGAAGATCCTTCGGCTGAAAGTGCAGGGACTGTATCTGCATGGGGCCCTCACTCAGAGTATATAGACCTTAGCCACACCAGTCTTCGGCTAGCTGGGAGCCCCAGTCTCCTATGGAAAACAATCCTATGGGACAATCTCCACATGAAATCTCAGGATCATTATTTACTACTATCCCAACTACCTCTTCTAGTGGCTTTGTTTCTATCTTTTTTTCTTTTTCTGGGATGGTACCCTGTTTGCAGAAAAACCCTTTCCCCTACTGTACAGAATGCACGAGCAATTAGTTCAGAGAGAAAAGCTAGCAATGATGCCGGATGCACTGCTTCATGTGGCTAAGTTCCAACTGCAAATGTCCCTTGTGGCTTCCCAGTCACAATGCTTCTTAGCTTACAAGGATTCGTTCTTCATTTCTAGTCTCAAATCAGACATGAGCTCTCTCTCTATACGTGACCCTGGTGAAACTGCCATTATCACTGGATTTCTTAATCCTGGGTTCACATTCAAAATGCTATTTGAGAAGCTAAAAATAAAAGCTGTGGCTAGCTCCAGTTTTTGTAGCCATGCATATTAATTTAAATAATTTCCCTTTAATTATATTTAACACACATTAGAAATTTAGTAATTATAAAAGACCTTTAATTATCAACATTCATTATTATCACTATTATTAACATATATTAAACACCCACAGTCTGTTAAATGCTGCACTCAAGATAAAAGGCATTAACCTCGAAATTCCACTGTGACCAAGATGGAAGACAATCTTCTCCTTCCAGATAGAGTACAGAATTATACTTGCTCAGCCTGACAATGAGCCAGTGGATGAGTCAGGGATCAAACCCGCTTGTCTTAACCACCAGACAATTCCATAAACAAAGGATGGCTATAAAACTCTGGTGTGTTAAACACATCTGAGTCTTTTTTCCATAGATGTGTTTAATGTCTGTGTCACATGCTTTGTGGTAGTTAGAACTTCTCAGGGGTATCTGAAATGTGTAAACAGTTAAGTCATTTGAGACTAGCTCTACAATACAAGCTCTGGCCTCAGCTAGAACAATACCATTTTTGGTAGAAAAATGAAGTGTAAATATAGAATAATGAAAATAGAGTGGTTTTTTGTTTTGTTTTCTTTTAAGGGCTGATAACTGGCTTTGAAAGCAGCTTCAAATGAGAATCTCCCAAAGCATTTGAACAATGGCTGTATCATGGGGAGTAAAATGGTACCTCTAAGGTAATATCTGTTCTTTGTGATAGAAGGTAAAAGCCTGTAGCTCAGATGAAGGCAATTTGAAGGCAAATTCTACTGTTGCTAGTTGTCAGGATGCTACCCAAGGCAGATGAGTTAAGTTGTCTCACCCTAAATGCTTCATCTGTAAAGCCAAGGCATCCTGACAGAACATTTTATGAAGTGGAATAATAGACGGGGGAATACAATTGCTCCCTAACTTAGAAAAGGTCCACTTAGATTTAAAAAAAAAAAAAAAACCAATTTGGCATTGTGAAAGAGAAAAGTTTCTGACAGTAAACCTTTGAACTTTGTTCCTAGTGGCACATGTTGCCTGAGCAGGTGGCAATCTCCATCTCTGTCAGGGTTAGGGTTAGAGTACTCACTAATACTCACTGTTCCACTGTGTTGGAAACATTTTATGGGATTACAGCCATGCAACCAAATACATGGAATACTCAATGGTTTGCTATTGAATTAGAGTTACATGAATTCCACAGAGGGCAAATGTAAATTTTTGAGCATGTTTAAGGTAAGACAAGACTATATCAAATTCTGAAGTTCAGCATACTAAGTGCCCTTTTCCCTACCAATATTTTCAGTTCGTCATGGGGTGATTAACTTACAACACCATTGTATATCAAGAAGTACTTGTATAAAGTAGGTTCAACACCTGGTATAAATGTAGATTTGAGTAAGAAAAATCTTCAGCCACCCACAATCCCACAAGACCTGGAGATGGAAATAAATGTTCCTTTGGCAGAAATAAACACAGATCAATGCACTACACTAGTATTTGAACAATTTCTTTTTTTTTTTTTTTTTGGTTTTTTTTTTCTTCCTTCTTTATTTTGTATTTATCAAAAAAAAAACACAGTAAAAAGAATTTAAAATGTGGAAGAGTTAACAATAACTATACAGAGGATAAGAATGATAGGCATGGCTTATCAAGGGAAGAAATACAAATAAGATAAGTATTTGAACAATTTCATCCTTTGAGCAAAGACGCAAAAATCAAGTATATATGGAAAATAGAGGGTGATACACATGGGGTCCTTATGTCCTTTTGCTGGGGTTAATGTGCAGTAGAAAATCAGAGATTAGACAAAAATCAAACAAACAAAACAGAACAGAACAAACAAAAAAAACATTATATCAAGAATCTAGAAGTAAACTTTTGTATATAAAGTTAAATAATCTTCAAGAAGACAAGAAGGGTTAGTGTTAGAGTACTCACTAATACAAGAAGCCAAGGTCCTTCAGTGTGGGCAAAGATGGTCTTTTAATTGGCACACAGTAATGGAGCTGCACACAATGTTAATACACATATGTATAAATGGTGTGATAGTCAGATCGAGTATGCATGTTTCTCAAGCATTTTGTTTGTTTATAGTGCAACACTCAAAATATTTTCTTTCATATTTTGGACCTATTTAATGAAATCACCATTATCTATAGTCATCTTCCAATTCCAATGTAAGTACAACTTTTGAACAACATTTCCTCAGTTCTGTCCCCCTCTTTCTCTATGTCCCAGCGTCTGGTACCCATTGCTCTTAACTACTTTAGAATCCTGATGCTAGTGAATCAGGTAACAATCAGGCTTTCACTGAACGACTTGACTTCTATCTATGTTATCACAAATGACAGGATTTCCTCCTTTTGTGTTTGCATGACATGTCACACAAAGACATCAGCAGTTTCTTTGTCTATTCACTTAATGGAAATTTAGTGTGGTGATGTATTGTTCGTAATCTAAGAAATAAAGTTTGCCTGAATATCAGAGGACAGAGCTAATCACAGAAAGGACAGGCAGTAGTGGCACACACCTTTAATCTTAGCATTTGCAAGGCAGACCAGTCTATAAAGTCAAGGCCACACTGAGCTCCAGAGATTAATCCAGTCTAAAAGAGAAACAGAGTCAGGCAGTGGTGGCTCATACCTTTAATTCCAGCACTAGGATGTTGCTGGAATTAGAACAGGAAGGGATATGGTTGGACAGAGAAAGGAATATAAGGCAGAGGGAGGCAGGACTTTCCCTTCCCTTTCCTTTCAGCTAAGGGTGTAAAGGCATTCAACTTGAGGGTTTGTGGAGACAGAATTTTCCCCTTTTGACCTGAGAAGTTTCTCTAGTGGCTGCTTCTTATGTTTCTCTGATCTTTCAGTTTTACCCCAATATCTGACTCTGGGGTTTTATTAAGACCAGTCATAAATTGAGCAACAAATTTACCCAAACAAATACCAACAAAAATACCAAAAAAAATTAGGGTATTGTTTTTGGAAATATTGGGAATTAAATCAGAGCTACTATATATGCCAGACAATTATCTATGCCCCTAGACTGTATCGGTCTGTCTGTCCTTCAGTACAATGACAGCATTCTCTTACTAAGTAATATCCTCAGCCTGGTTTGGTGTCACTATGTAGCACCAGCAGGACTTGACATTGTAATCTAACTCCCTTAGCTACTAGAGCAGCAGGGTTTAAAAACATAGGTCTGTCTAACTCAGGTTGTTTCTGTTTCTGAGCTACTGGGAAGAGTACTGTAACAAACAAGAGTATATACAATCCTTAACATACTGCTTTTGTTTCCTTTTGGAAGTTTCTAGTTCGTCTAATAGCTTAGCTTTAATTTCTAAAGACATGCCTATAATGTTTTTCATAATAACTAATTGACATTTCTACCAATAATATGTAAGGATGCTTCACATCCACACTGGATCCCTCCTTCTCCTCCTCCTCCTTTTCATAGCATCACATTGAGACTCATTGTATAGCCCAGGCCTGAGCTCCCAAGCTTACCTCAGCCTCCCACATCCTGTGATTATAGGGCTTTGCCATTCTAAATCTAGCAACACCTCACTGTAGTTTTAACCAGCATTTTGCTGACAATTTGTTACATTGATCACCTGTTCTCTCTTGTTTAAACTTTATTTTTATATTATGTGTGTTTTATGTGCACATATCACATGTGCACTAAATTCCAGCATAGTATCTGAAGAGGCCAGAAGAAGGCACCAGAGACCCTGCAACTGGCTGTGAGCTGCCCTGTGAGTGCTGGGAATTGAACTCTGGAAGAGCAGTGTGGTTAAGTCCTCTTAACCACTGAGTCTTCTCTAGCCCCTTGATCATCCTTCCATGTATGTTTCCGTTGTCTATCTATGGCTTCTCTTGAGAAAAATCTACTTAGGACTATTATTTATTTTTAACCACTTATTGTTTTATTAATTTTTGTTACTGGGTTGTTTTAGTTCCTTATGTGTACTGAATATTAGTCTCAGGACAGTATAGTTCACAAATTTTTCCTCCATGTGATATTCAATTAAATTTTAGGATTCTTTTTTATGGGTGGTAATAGTCTTTTTAGCAAATGATGTTGAGGAAACTAATGTTGATGTGCAAAACAATAAAATTTGGTCTTCACATAACATCATTTATGAAAATTAACTAAAAATGGATGAAAATCCTAAATAAATGAACTAATACTACGACACTGTCAGGAGAAAATGCTGAAAAAAATCTTTATATTAGAAGTAATTGATAATTAGATACTAATTTATTCAATAATAAAGACATAGGAAACAAAAGAAAAAACCCAGAAACTCTGAATTTTATGACAACTATATTACCCCTTAAAATGTAATCAGTAAGGTCACAAGGAAGAACATATTTGCAAATCATATACCCGGTAATGAACTAATATCCAGAATCTATAGGATATACTTAAGACTCAACAGTGAAAGCAGAGAATCCTACTTCAACTCAGATAAAAGACTTATAAAGACCAAATATATGTAAATGACCATTAAGCATTTCAGCAGATTCTCAACATCATTTATCATTATGGAAGTAGAAATCAAAAAATCATGATATCTTATTCACTTAGAATGACTACTTTCAAAATAATCAGAGAGTAATGTGGTCTGTCTGAGGAAAATAATTTCTTTAAAAAGTAAAAATTGGAGTAATAATATCATATAATAATAACAAATAGAATAATAATATGATCCAGAAAGTCTACTTCTGTTTAGAAGGAGAAAGAATGAAGAATGAGACCTCATTTGTGTTGTATGTATAGATATGGATGGATATATATATAGGCTGCTGTTTAAATTTTTGTTTGAGACTTTAAGTGAGCAAAGTTTGAGGAGTGCAGGTGTGTGCTATCATATCCTGCTACAGACAAGGACTTGAATATGGTACACACATGCTCTTAGCAGCACTATACCCAATAGGCAAACTTAGAAATGATCTAATTCCCACCAACAGAATTCTCTAAATATACTAGACACGAATAGAATACTATTTAGCTTCACACAAGGAAGTTGTGTGTACACATGCTGTAGGATTTATGTAGCTTGAGGACAATATGCTTAACAAATTTAGCTAATCAAACAGTGATAGTTACTGCACAGTTCCACTTCCATGAACTTCCAAAGATTTCAAAATTAGAAAGAGAAAAGGCTGGCTTGTGGTTGTGAGAGCTATATGAGTTGGTTGAGACCAGGACTTATTGTCTAATGGCTACAGAAATCGGCTTTGGAAAATGAAGATCTCTAGAGGTAGTGATGATGGAGGCACAGGTGTAAACATACTTAAGACACCCATATACATGCTTGAAATGCTGGAGATGACAAATCATACGTGTGTGGTAATATATTATATATTTAATAAAACCTGAAATATTGGAGAGACAGCACACAGTCAAATGCTAGGCAGACAGCTCAGGAATTTCTTGATCCTTGAGTACAAGGACAAACAGCTGAGATTCAATAGCACACACCTTTAATCCCAGCACAGGGAAAGTCAGAAGTGATGACCTACACCCTTAATCCCATAACTCCAGAAACAGAACTTCCTCTGTTTCTGTAAGTTCAAGGCTAGCTATGAAATAGAGTAGTTCACACCTTTAATCCTAACCTGGATTGTATACAGCTGAGGAGAAGGGTATTTAAGGCCTGGTAGGAATCCAGCAGAGGCAGAAGTGACTGCCAGAAGTGACCCACAGAAGCAACCAGGATCAGGAATGAGGAAGTTGCAAGACAGCTGGATGTGAATTGACTGTAGTGCTTCCTCTCTCTGATATTTTAGCCTTCCCCCAAATTTGACTCAGAGTCTCTTTTCATACATTCTGAACTGGTGCTACATGCATGTGTCATTTTATGACATTAAAAGGAAAGAAGTTTTTACAGAAGTCATAACAGGAAATGTAATAAAGAAGCACCTGAAAAGGTAAGAGTTTTTAAGGCAAAAGATCATGTGGGGGTGTGTATATACCCACATATTATAGATAAATAATAGTTTTATTGATGAATAAATAAGAGCTATATCTTATTGACTAAGCATCTCTAAACTGATAATCCAAGTGGTAAAAACACACACCTCAATTCCAGTGATAGGCTATAGCAAAAAAGCAGATTATTAGAAACATTGTATACAATTATCCAGAGCTGTGTACCCAAGGTGCTTAGGAAACAAATAAATTTAATGTTTAGTATTAGGCCTAGTCTTTAAGATAACTCATGGTAAATGTGAAAATATCTCAAAGTCCAGAATTATTCCAAATCCCAAACACTTCTCTATAAACCTCTGGGGTAAGAAACCTTTCTGGAAATTATACAACCTCTATGCACTGCTCATATTCTGAGACTATGCAAATACAATTTTGACTGTATTAATGAGAAAGCTCTCAGTACTTAGTGTCACGGTCTAAACTGTATTCGCTGCTTTCATTCCTGCTTGCTTTTCTTAGGATCACTGTAAGAATGGAGCTGAATATCAAATACATTTTATCTATATGTTAACACAAAGAAGGCTGGTTTGATTGGCAGTGACTGAAATTAAAGGCAGAGGAAATACAGACATCAGCCCCTGCAATATGTTAGTCAGTTCTGACTTCAGATGTTTTAGCTACCATTTCCTTCCCATGACAATAACACTTTATGATTTTTTTTTTTTTTTTTTTGCAACAAATAGCACTCATTCATTCTTACTTAAAAAGTAGAAAGATCTGTCTGGAGAGAAGGTTCAAAAAAATCAGGGGAAGATTGCAAAAAGTTTTCAATGGCAGGCCGGTGGGCGGGCGGGGGAGGGGGAACGCTTAGCTCTGTCTGAAGGCTTTGGGACCCTTCATTGCCTCAAAATAGTTTCTTCAAACCTAACTCACTCCAGATGTCCCCATGATCACCTAATCAGACATCAGAAGCTGCACTGTGACAAGCCACATGCTGCTTATGAGGATGTTACATGTTTCCACAAGCGTAAAACACACACAGTAGCAACTTTTAAAATGTGATTCATCTACAACAGAATTCTACTTTATGGCACAGGGCTATTAGGGAATGGGACCCCTCCTGAGAAAGCAAAGCCTTTTTTAATGTCTGTACAATGTCATTTGATGATGAACTTCTCTTTGAAAGCAGAGGCCAGAATGAAACTCACACTTCAGAAGAGTTTGTGTTTTGAGGAAAAAAAAAAAAATCCTCATCTGAAGAGATCTCTATGAATACTGCCATGCTTGAGGAAAAATGAGAAAGTTCCCTATTCCCCTCAGAAGCTGGATTCTTGCTGCTTCTCAAGGGAGAACTTTTATTAACCCCTTCAGTTCACACCATGGATGTTTAGTAAATGTCTTTAACACAGAAGGTCTGCATGGAAGAGAATAGGAAACAAACTACCACCACCCCATACACACTCACTCACACACACACACACACACACACACACACACACACACACAGCTTTCCACCTTGACTTTAACCTTCCTAGCTACTTGGCTTTAGACTTAATATTTTAATGTCAGCTGTCTTACTGAATGCTTGTATGTGTCTGTGTATACAGGAGTTTATGATGTTGCCTCTAATGGATGTTCAGGCTCATATTTTGAATGTTTGTCTCTATGATTTACTTGGCAAATATACACAGATTACTGATATCTTAGATGAAAAACTACATTGATATCATGCGCAGCATAGGACATTAAGAATGAAATTTAAAGTTTTATTTATGCTAATCAAGGTTAGCAACTCATGTCTGAAACCCAGAAGTCATAGGTTTGGAGGTTTAAATCAATAATGGAAATTAGAATTTATGTAGCTTTTCTGTTTATTGTTATTATTATTAGTTACACACTTAAGGAGAGAATAATTCACAAATTAAATAGTTCTTTCATGGTTTTATTTTTACTAACTCAGAGTATAGGCCTTTGATCTTCAGAAAAAGCTAACCATCTATGTAGATGTCAGACTTGTCAAATTGGATGTGATCCGAGCACTAACATGTCATTAGCACACTCATTGGTATATTGCCACAAAGCATATTGTAAATGCCCCCCACAATCTAATTAACACACATTACAGAGGTATTTTTTTATTTTCTTCTATATCCATCAAAATAAAAAAAAACCTATTAAGAAAGATGGAATAGGAAAAAATTGGAAAAAAACATCTTTACATGCAGTAGTATTAGAAATGAACCCAATATTCAAATCAAAAGGTTTTTTTTTTAATTCTTTGAGTATAACCATTAGAAAAGTATACCATTATAACTGATGAGGTTACTAACTTTATATTATGAAATTCACAATGTATTTGACATAAAAAATAAGTCCAAATAACTGAGTATACCACCTTGGTATTAATTTCCACTTTGTTTTGTTTTTCTTCATGGTTTACATGTAAAATTGGCCTCTAGATCAATTCATGTGCAGAATAATAATGGCTTGTTCACTCCATATAATTTCTACTAATTCTCTGAACCAACTCATTGCTAAAATTCTAAAATGAAATTAGTCTGAGACTCCAAACTGCTGACCTCAGCCACCAAGCGACATTTTAAAATGTAGCAGAGAAGTTGTTCAAAGTCATTTCTTTTCATTGGACAACACAGGGTAACAAGTAACAGGCTGTCTAAACAAGAAATCCTCAACTGGACTATTTTGGGAAGAGAATACAATGTTAAACAGGGACTTTTGTAATCTAATCCATTCATATATAGGTATATATGCATAGATACAAACAGATATGCACTCATACCCAATATACACACTTACAAAACGAGCTAAATCTGCTTAAAGGTTGTTATATTGATTTCACCCTGCCCATCTCAGAAATAAAGTTTGAATCCTCATACATTTATAATTTATCATGTGAAAGACACAATGCCTGGGGACTTGAACACACATAAGGAAATACTATCTCTTGCCATTGAGGAGCTGGCAGTCTTGGCAATGTGCAGGCATGCCAGTTTGCTGCAAGAGGATAAGAGCATACAGAGGTACCACACGTGGCAGCTTCCTTTAGGGGAAACCAAGAAGAGAGCCAGAGCATCAGCAAAGAACGGGCACTGATGGTTAACACTTAACATCTGGTAACATCTGGTAACATCTGGTAATCTGATACATGCTCAGGGTGATAGAGCTCTTTATTGCTTTGAATTTGGTCTTCTCCACAAGGCTTGAAGTGTCCTGCAGGGAGAAGTAATGTCTCGAGCTTTGCTAATGGCATGCGGCACAAGGCTGGATATCCAAAGGTCAATCAATGCACTTTAATATGAAAGCAGAACTCAGTTTGCATTGTGCTTAGACCCTGAGTAAACAGCAAAAGAAGACAGGCAGCGTGTTTTCATTTCTGAAAAAGACTTTGATCGGGGTTCATCCTTCTCTCTTACCTGGACCCTAATCTCGAAGCACAAGGCTTTGGAAATTAAACTGCCTAAAGTTGCCAAACTTAGTAAACATTTGGCTTCGTGAAATACTGGTTGGCAACATTATCTGTTAAAACAAAGCCATATGAAAACCATTGCTGCAATGTGTCTTCAAGCCGGGTCTTATCAGCACACAGTGTGAACAGCTGGAGTTACAAAAGCCAGAACTATTATTTAAATCACTGTGTCAGAAAAAAGAAAAACAGGAAAAAAAATCAAGAAAGGAAGAAAAACCTTTTATAGGATTTACTATCTCTAAATAATACAATTATATATTACGTGTTATTTTTCCTCCCTTTTGCTGTACAGCATCCAACACTCCTGGCTGAAGTACAATGGATATCACCTTCCTTCAGATACGCCCCCAGCAGTCATCTATCTTGGGCTTCTATAGTTACGTAACTGCACTACCTAATGGATAGAAAATAAGATTTGTGTGTCCAGAATGTCTACTAAATTTTAACCTGTTTTTTTTTGACATAAACTCGCTCATATTTTCATTATGTGTAGACTTAAAATAATTGTGAACAATGACAGATCATGTTTAGTTGGTTTGGTTGTATGGCCCACAGTCCACAAGGCATTCAGTTTCAACTGTAATATCTCAATGGCTTTGCTCATGAATTTGAGAGAGTTTAATTTATTAGTTTTTAACACATATGATGTGCTTGGAAAGAGATACACAATAGGACATTTCTCAGTCTCCAGGTATGAGGCAAGAAGAATGCAGTTTCTCATTGATCACTTCCCCTCACCTTTCAGTATCTTTGCTAATGAAACACCCAAATCTCCGAAAAATGGTTGCATTTCTCCTTATTCTCCAATAGAACTCTCCTGACAACTGGAAATATCTAGCAATCATGTTGCTATTGAATAAACAGAAATGTACGTGGACTTGGAGCAATTAAAAAAATAGAACCATTTGGTTTAAAATTCTGAATTTATGTCTGTAAGGTAGAAAAAATAATATGATGAAATAACGTTAGTTATTTGCTGGACCTTTGCAGGGAGAAGTTGAAACTATTGTTTAATCAGCATCAGTCTGAGGCATCAAGTTCTCTGTACTATTTAGCTCTAAAAAAATGAGACTTCTCAGCTTAGTATTTTGCTCTCCTAAACTCTATAGAATGACGAGTCTCGTGCCTACCTTTTACCATAACATATAACTTCAGACAGATAGCACACCCCTGAAAAACATACATTGCCTTCTACTTTAACACACCCGAACTGACTGCTTAATTTAAAAAATAAAATGTATATAATACAGATATCAACTTCTAAAGGCCAAATGTAAAGACACACACACACACACACACACACACACACAAACACAGAGTTTTGGTACTATAAAGTAACATGTTTAGAGCACAATCCTTTCCTCTCAGAGAACAACCACAGTACTATACATTTCAGGAATCTACTTTTTAATTTAGTTACTCTGCGGGATTGACATGCCTTAAGGATTAAATGCAAGATATAAACAGTCATTAAGACACAAACACCTATATTAGTTAACCGGATATTAAGGGAGAAATATCACATGTGTTTAGAGTTTCATTTGCAAATTCAAGAACATCAATTTCAAGGGCTTGGTTTTATGGCATGCCCTTAAGTCAAAAAAGAGCACCAGGCTGCAATCAAAGAAAGGAAGGTAAGGCTTCTTTCAGGAAAAAAAAAAAAAAAAAAAAATCTCACTACAATATCCTGTCCCCAGGATTCTCTTTCTTCAGTTCAAAAGCATCAGGAGAATGTGGCTTGCTACTGTCTTGGAAGATAAATACCTATTCCTGCTTAGACATTAACAGCTATACTATCCTGGTATGAAAAGAAGACAGAGAAACAAATTTCCATGCTGTGTATCTGATGGTACTTTAAGTAATGAAAACTGAAATTTGGTGGGGTTTCTGCACACAGAATTTGAAACTCGCAACAAATCCAAATTTTCTTATTTGGCTGTTTTGTAGGTCTAACGTGCGTGTGAGTGCACATCTGAAATAACCAATTTGTAATAATTCAATCAGCCAGGAAGTTGCAGCTTTTCTAACTTTTCCAACCCACACACCACACCTCTGGGCATGAGTGAAGCACATTCTAACTATGGTGAACTTAATGATGTATGGCTAAAAATAATGTCATCAGCTGTGATTTTTAAAGGCAAAGCTTCAACACTGTCAGATGTGTCAAATGTTCATTCTTTAGATTCTTAAGCTGTGGGTTATGAGTAACTTTTCTATCCTGGGAATAATTTAATATAACCCACTTGGGGTCCTGCTGTCTGGAAATTACTTACATAAGAATGCTGTTTAGGAAGTAGAGATTCCAATTCCCTCCACCCTTGTTGGATATTGGAAGAAGGAGCAATGGAACATAGCTTTTTAAAGCTATTGTTTTTCATATTGCTTGCTACTAGGGGTTCATAACCACATATTTTCCATCCATGCCATCACTTATCCAATCAGAGGAACAAAGTTGCTATGCGTAAAACTTCCAATACAGTTTTGATATCTAAGATTTGGAAAAGAACCAAAGTCTGCAAACTACACTTCCTGAAATCCAATGAGACTTGTCATGAAGTAACTATGTAAGGTCTGTTGTGGTGGTATTCCCATGCTAACTCACAAACGTCATTCTTTCATCACTGAGCAAATACTAATAGCAACTACCTGGATACATCTAGGACCACATAATTTTTTATCTAAACTTGGATTATTTATAGTGAGTACATAGCACTGTTCCACAAGAAGGAGCCAGGGTGACAATCACAGCACCACTGTAGAGATGACATGGGGCTCAGAGAGCTTCCTAGGGCTTGAAGTCATTTTACTAATTTACATCTGATTTTACTTCTCTCTAGAGGAACACAATCTAATATAGACGCAATAAGAACTATAAATATAATTTATAGTTTTCTATTAACTACATTTAGAAAAATTAAAATAATTAAATATCATAGCTTATTCAACCCAAGATAGCATATCTGAGCACTCAGTCAACAAAAAGTACTTAATGAGACTTTTGACACACATACAAATGCTGTCTTCTTCTATGTGAAAATGGAAATCTGCTCAAGAGTCTTCACTCACTAACTCTGTCTGCAGTTCTTAGGACAGGGCAGTTAGCTAGACTAAATAAGACTAAATATTTATAAGAATTTGGTGGGGTGGGTAATAGGTAGCAGGAAGATTAGCTGGGTTAGATTAATTGTTAATTAAAGCCAGTTTATTGCTCAGAAACTCTAAGAATTTCTCCTAGGCTTACATAAATCTTTCATTTCTATCTAAATCATACTCACCAAGCCCTTTCCATGTACTTGTCTCTAGATGCAGAAAAGCATGGTGTAGTATGTTATCCCAGAACATCATCACACAATCCACACAGATTCTTGTATAATGGAAACTAGAGAAGCCCATGTGCTTCAGCCTTGAACCAAGGCAAGGAACATATCTTTTCGGTCTGTTTATACTCACCACCATGAACATAGCCCACTATGGAAGAAAGGAAATGTATGCTTTCCTTTCTACTGCTCATGTACTTAAGCCATGTAACCTGCATAAAGCCATGGTACATGCATTTCAAGTAAAAGTATTTTTTCCTGAAATTAGAATATACCTCTCTGCTAGTAATACTTTGTCATTAACCACACACCCCTACTCACAATTCCCTGAGGTTATATTTGGATATAGCTATAAAAAGATGAGAGCCCTGATTTTTTTCTAAGAGAAAACAATATTTATGTTATTTCAATTGTTCTAAGCACAGAGTCTATGTGATACAAACAGAAATATATGTGGGTGGATTTTCCAAATGCAAACAGTAATAACACATTAATCAGGCAGGCTCATTTTAGAGTATATAGACATCATAAAATATGCATTAAATGGTACTTATTCTTGTTTATATAAGTTTTCTCATACTTGTAAGTATCTCATACATATAAGTAGCATCTCCTTTTCCCAATTCAATATCTTTAGACTTAACCTGGTCTCAATCACTGAATATTTAAAATGAAATAAGGACAAACAAACAAATATCTCCACAAAACACCAAACATTGGCTTTCTCTGTATTATCAATAAAGTCAATCAGATATACCCATATATAGTCTTTAACCTATATTCTATCAAATATACTTCCCTAAAGAGCAGAGGGTCTTTTTTTTAGATTTTAGTTTTATTTTTAATGATGTGATTATGTGTGTTGATAAACCTACATGAGTGAAGTGAATTCAGAGACCAAAAGAGGGCAATGGATTCCCAGGAGCTGGAGCGCCCAACATGTCCTCCAAGAAGAGGGTGTGCTCTCCATCACTGCCTAAACATGAGCTGAACAAGGAATGCACCAAAACACATGCCAGAGAAGATGGAGGCGACCATGAAGCTCAACCCTGCATGAAGAACTACAGGCAACTAAAGAATGCTGAAAGCAGGAGAAATGGTCTTCCTCACAGAAGAGCACATTCATTGGCTAATCATCTACCCAATACCAAATAGTTAGCTTTGAAAACATACACCTGCATAACAGTAGCACCCTACAGACTGAGCAGGACATATACGTGTGTGTGTGTGTGTGTGTGTGTGTGTGTGTGTGTGTGTAACAATTAGTAAAAAAAAAAAAAAAAAATGAGCCCATGAATTTGAATGGGAAGATTGGAGGGAAGAAATGATGTAAATATATTTTAATATTAAAAATGTCTTTAAAATTCATATTTTAAAGAGAAGGTGCTCTTAAGCACTGAGCCATCTCTAATATCCAGATGATAGAGTTTTTAACAAGATAATGTGATAACATTGCATATAAAATCTTTAAAGGTACTACTTTAAGAAAAAAAAAGTGCAAAAAAATGGTAAAATACTAATCAACAGGTAAATATTCAATAATGCAGGATAGCAGCCCTTACTTTATAAACTTTGGCACTGGTTCCTGAAAATAAAATTATTCTAGACTGTGAGAATTGTCTTAGCCCATCCGTCAACCTGATATCCATCTTTCATAAGATGTTCTACATTGAGACTTGTAATGAGACTAGGATGGGCTTTTAGAAGAGTTTAAAATATGATTACGATATTGGAGGTTGTTCTTTGTGATGACATGTATAGTCACTAAACAAAGTTTAACTTGCAACCTATTTGGATGGATGAACCACCATTATAGTTTTTCAAACCAACTGAGAATTTAAAGACTACAACTCCACAGTCTCTGTGGATAGATGAAAAATACATTTTCTGGAAGTATTTTTTTTGCTTACTATATCAGTCATAAATATAGTAGTTACAGATATGTTGTCTCAGAATCATTTTTCTTATACAGTTTAGTTTTCTTCCATTACAATACTGAATTCTGAACACCATTGCTAGCCTCACATATTCTGGGGACTCAAACTGTGTCACCATTTACTGTTGATCTACCTTACACAGTATTGTACTAAGTCACTGAAATACGCCAATCTGTCCTTTGATATTCTGAAGCAGGAAGACAGCAGGCATGTAGCAAGGCCATATGCTGCCTGGAAACAGGGCCTTGGGAACCAAAACACTTGGTTCCTGGGTCTCCCATGTCCTACCTATGTGTCCTTGAACAAATAGCTATGTGCTCTAAATGTCTCCCTGTCTCACATTTTATCAGGAAAATGGAGTTTAAAACCTGTCAATTACTTACATGTAGACATTTAAGTGAGGGTTTGAATAGGGTTTGACCCACAATGATTGCTATCTATACATAAGTAATGGCTATCACCATAACTACATACTACTACCAGACCAGGCTAACTATAACCACTACTTTATGTTTTATCAGAAGGCCTGTATCTAATTCTCAGCTCTTTGGAGTTGATGGGTGGGGCCTTTTATCCTTTACAAAAATTCTAATGATTAGACACTTACCGGAAAAACAGGCTTCAAACTCTGGCCACTTGGGCTTGCAGCGCTTGGCTGGGCATCAGCATGTGGCCCTGGTGCTGGGTCACTGCTTCTCCTCACCAGCAGTGGAGTGCCTGCAGGACACAATAAGAGGTGAGAGGTCAAATGAACCCCAGGGAGAAGAGAATATGAAGTACAATGTATTTTAATTAAAAGAGTGTATAACAAGCTTTCATGTTTCTCCATTCTGTTTCCTAGGATGCTTGTAAATGAGTCCATCTAGTGCTCTCTGGGTCTCTCTAGGTAAGACAGCATGCATGTCCTCAATCCCCATCTTTCCTTTCCTGAAGTTTAAAACCAGCCACTGCATTTAAAAGATGTGTTAGGTGATGCAAGACTGGAGAGTGGGCAATCTAAATGCTGTCCTCAGAAGCACATGGAGTTTCAAGGAATAATTATGCACAGGACTAATGAAGTTCAAACAATCAGTGTAATCTGTTATTCAGTAGACCCAGAAGCATAGTTATTACTGCCATTTGATGCTTCCAAACCTTCTGAACAATGATACCCATGGAATGAAATTATGCTGAGCTTATGGCATTGATGTCTATTTAAGTATATAAGGGGACTGGTTTCATTGTGTTCTTTTTCCCCTAAGTAGACAAAATTGATAAAGAAAATAAGTTAGTTCTTCTAAAAATATATTCTGATTTCTTTTTAATTTAATAAAAAGCTCCTACTATTAAATATTTGAGGCAGTTATTAAATTCTGAAAAAAAGATTAGAAAGTTCAAATGTAATTCAACCTCAACAGGGCTAGGAACCTAACCATGCTCACTGCAATGAGGCCTAAAATAATTTGCTTCATACAAGATTGGCTGCTATAGAGAAAAATTTAAAGAAAAAAATTTCCTCTGGTTTAAAAGTCACTCTCATAGAAACATTAACTTTGCATACTTTGGGGAGAGAGTGAAAAACAGTTGAATACAATTCCCCATTTATCAATAGTCTGAAAATAATTTCCTAAACTTCAATAGCTACTTCAGTTTACAGGGACATTTCATCTCTGTTTTAAGTTATTTACCAAACAGATCTCATATGTGCTTCAACATTATTTTTTTCTCTACAAAACTTAAAACCACTAACACTTTTTACCCCTTTCTACAAAGAAGCTGTCTTCTTGAAAACAAGACTTTGTTGGTTTTTAGATATTATGAATTTTCAGCTGAATTATACATACCTATACACACAAACATATACAGACATAACACATGTACACACATATCTATGCACAAAATATGCAGACATAATATATATACATACATGTACACACATAAACACATATAAGAGATACATACATATAGATGTACATATGCACATATACATACACATATGTATGGATATATACAAATGCACAAATATACACATACATATACACACATATACTAATATAAATATATTTATACAGACATACACATATGTACAAACAACATATATACACAATACATATGCATGCATGCATACATAATACACATAATACATTCACATATAAACATTCACACGTTATAATTAGATTATACATGTATTTTTTTCAAACTATAGAAAATAGAGGTTTTTTTCAGCTTCGAGGATGTGAGCCTTTGCCTCATCACAGTTTAAGACAACTTCAGTGATAAAATGTTAAATTATTTAAGATGCTTTTGAAGTAACAGGAATTCAGCTCTATGTATTCAATATGCAGTAACACTGTAGTATACTTCTTAGGAGATGACAATTCAGTTAATTCCACTATATCAACTACTTAGAACATAAAAATATCAACCATGGGTACTATGTTATTATGTATGCCTTTTACATTTTTATGTATCAGTTAAAAAATTTAATTAATAAATACGTACTGAAAACTCCAAGCAACCAATCAAACTTTAAGATGGATGATCTTTCTTAAACATGGATTCACCTCATTAGGAAAAAGTTTCCCTCTGTGTTTGTTTTTTCCTTCACATTTGAATGTCTCCTGTCGAGTCACCTTCTAATTTTTCCTTGGCTGTCTTAATGTGTTAATAGCAAGTGCAAATCATTTCATACTGGAATTAATAATGAGTATCTCAAAATATGAACTGTTATCTCAGTTTTAAACAAATCCTCCTTGTATTATTTTTTAGACTGCCAACCCCTATTAAGAGGCTGCTGCTAAGAAGAGTCAGAGTTGTTCCTCAAAGTGAGAGAGACATCCTTGTGTTCAACTAAAGCAGGCAAGGGGAAGGGTTAATAATGAGGCAAATCCTTGAACTGAAGGCTCATTTCCTGATTAAGCTCACTATATAAGGAGGCAGGCAACTCTGTTTTATTTTCCTTGTGGGGAGGGGAGGAAATAAACCTCCATATATACTGAGGTAGCTTGTAAACAAGTTTGTGGATGCTAATACGGCTAACTGCCATGCATCAGCACAGTGGCCTAGACAATGGGCTTTGAAGTCACATGGCTAAGCTATGCCTGTGCTGGCTCCAGGACATTGAAAGTGGACTATTCTATGACAGTCTCTCCACAGATCTTGTCATAGTAAGATCAATTCCAATTGGGGTAGCATCAATGGGAACTTATAGCTTAAGTCTCAATCTAAAGAAAACTTACACATTCACAAAGGGCTTTTGTCTTCAAACCTAAGACTGTTGGGCCAGTTAGTACCAACAGTGTTTGGATGGAGCTTACATTCATGACAAGTAAAGTCACTAATTACTGAATTTGGAGGACATTGAAAGACATGCTATACTTGTGGAGAAAAAAGTGCAATTAGTTCTCAGGTGTCTATGAATGATAATATATTTTCTAGTTATTAAACAATTACCAGTTTAATGATGGTGAAGGTAGTAACGGGGGTGCAGCTAAATATCCAGCACCCCATTAAAGCTTGAATTGTTACACCAATGAGTCATTCCCAATATAAAGGCAAACATGAATTACCAAGTTTCAGATTTTGATACATGTGTGACCATGCATACACAACACACACATACATATACATACACACACACACACACACACACACACACTCAGAAAGAGAGTTTTGTACACCTGAAGATTGCATTTGAATAGACTTGCTTTAATGTCAAGTGATCACACACACAAACACACACACACACACACAACCCACAGGGGGGAGGGGGAGATGGAGAGAGATTTCCACTTCTGTAGACTGTGCTTGGATGGAGTTGCTTAGGTGACAAGTGATGTCATTTAATATTGAACTTGGAGGGCCTTGAAGGACAGGCAATTACAGGAAAAGAAACCAAGAATCTGAGGAATCATAACAAAGAAAGATGCTGGCAGCAGAGAAAACAAACAATAGTTTCAAACACGAGCTCTGCTTCAAGTCACAGGGACACTTGTTCTAAATTGTATGGAGAGGAGCAGCAGGAATTTATTTATTTAAAGATGGTTAATGATCCCCATGAGCTAAGCCAGAAGGGCTGCTTGTCAGTATTAGTGCTGTTTCATCCCTAGGCAGTATAGTGAATGTGAAGACTGACATTCTGTAAGAATAAGAGGGGCCTCGGCTTAGGAGGGAAGGAGGGCAATGTCAAGATGCTGAAGGGAGTGTCTTCAGTCAGAAGCAGAAATAGAAAGTAGCTAGAGAAGAAAATGGGAGATTTGGACAACTGATTACAACTATATTCTAACAAGGGTGAGCACAGTATGTGAATGTGATCCTTATGTGTCTTGCATGAGGAAGAGCAATGGACATTTACTAATGATTTGCTTTTAATTTGAAATGATTCTGTATGCTTCAGAAAGCAAAGACTAGAATTTTTAACCAAGCAAATCCACAATGATGCAAATGAAGTTGTTATTGAAAATTTCGTTGGGGCTCAGAATGAAAGTAGAGAGAGCAACGTGACATGAGTCAAGGAATGGGAAGGAAAGTACCTGTGTGCATCCATATCACATGCCACAAAACCAAGAGCCAAGAATTCCTATTCTAGAATCCTCATTTGAAAGGCAAGTAAAACCATGAGTTGTTAGGGAAATGTCAGAGGAGAGTTTGGAGGATATGTGGTGGGAGAGAGGAGAAAGGATGGAGGTTGCCATGACAGCCTGTGAGTGTACAGAAAGCGCTAAGTGATGCCCTACCAAAGTCTTCAGTCATCTCTGCTGTGAAAAATTAGTTCCTGCAGTGCCATGAAAATCATGGAAAGAAACACTTGGACAGCTTACAGAAAAGGAACAAAAATTATCCTTCTAATATTTCTGACAAAAAAAAATGACAAGATAAATAGAAAAGAATTCTAAATAGAAACCTTTAAATTGGTGCAGCTCTGACATCAACCATGCAAATAGTAGAGAATTTTGTAACTTTAAAAATAGTTAAAAAAATAGGAAAAATTACAGGGAGTCAGGATTGCTTGTCCACCAACATGGACTGTACACTGCACTTCTTCCGCTGACTCTAGAAGTATTCAACCTAGAATATTACTTTGAAATTATTATAAGGTCTCAAATGTGTTGACTGTATCTGCTATCAATATGAGCTTGTCCTCCAGAAGTTTATCTCTAAATGCCAAAGCTCAGGGAATTTGCCTTTTAATGGTGGCTCTAGCATTTTGTAACCCATGGAATTCACTCCCTTTCCAAGTCTATCTCAGCAGCAGAATGGACAGGTTGGCATATTGGGTAGCTACCCCAAAGTCCTATTCCAGATCTACAAGGAGACAGTGCTATGATTTATATAGCTAATAGAGAAATTAAAGTCTAAAGAAGTTATTACTCATTTGATTTTAAAGATATTTTTCTTCACTTAATACTTCGTGACTGTGGATGATATCCTCTCTGTAGGTAAGAGAATAGAGGTGAGGGAATGGGATATTTTCAAAATATTTGAAATTATTTTAACCTCAAGGTGGCATAAAGAAAGCATTAAAGAAATGCAGATAAAAATAAGATGGTAGAAAAATCATGGAAAAGGTAGACATTTGCCCACAGCTTCCTGGGCAGCATTCTTCTGGGCAAATGATTCATATACCTTCCATATTACTATTCAAGTATCTTGTCAATACTTGAATAAAATTGGCCTGTTGAAAATAGGACACCATTTGTTTTTTTAAGACAACTAGGTAGCTGTATGTGTGGACTTTTATGAGTCTCAGAAAGGGCTTGTTCAACGGCTGCCTAACAAACTACACAGCACTGATACCTGGAGACCCATAAAAAAATTGGTAATGATATCAATAGCTGCACAATTTATGGCCAAGCACTGAACAGAGCTCACTTTCTCTACAGGAGGGACTGACCCACCCTGGGGCCCAGCTGTGATGAATGCTGCAGCTGTGACATGCTTTCAGACACTGCAATGGAAAAAACACACAAGAGAAACGAAGGCTGACGGTAGGCTGTACAGAAACTCCAGTCTTAAATATCATTCTGTTAGGAAAGAGACTCCCAGCATCACAATAAAAGGGGGAAAAGTGGAATATGACCAACATTTAGGCCCATTTATCTTTCATTTCAGACTACAAAGACTATGCTTGTTTGAATCATGGTGAAACAAACACAAGCAATTCACAGAAGTCCTCTTGACCTCACAATGGGTATGGAGGGACCCACATGATCAAATCTCTTGGAGAGCTGGGAACTGCTTCAGCCAGAGTGCTTTTGCTATCAGAACAGGAAAGAGTTTTTAAGACTTTTATTGAGACATTTTTCTCTGAAGATGGCAGTGTCTTCAACATCATGTAAATTGTGAACATTCCCCAGTGTCTGGGCTCTTTCATCTAAAGAATTTTCCACACTTCATCTTTTATGATATCATCTTTTATTTTATGATATTCATTTGTTCATTCTATATAAGGGTAGTTGATTCCAGATCCTATCATAAGTTAGGTTCCAAGTGTAAAACAGAATTTTTACAAAAAACAAGGTTCCTGATGTTTGAAAGGTAAACACTTATAAAGACATAAATCACAATCATAAATAAAGATATATAAATTAATAAGTCCAGGTAAGGCCTACTAAATCATTGAAGCTAGAAAGGGGACCTCAGCTTATATCATTGACCTTCAGTTCTTTGTTCTAGTTTCAAGGAATTCAGGGGCTTACACTACCTTCCACTCTTATATTGCCTGCTAAATTCTTTACATGTTCTGTGTGCTGAACAGGACCACCCATAATTGCCTAAAAGTATGCCATGTCCTCTGATTCTAAATGATCATTAGCTGATTTTACTATCTGCTGTAATCCTGCCAGCATTTCCAGATCTGTTCCCAACAGCAATGAACTGTCTCTACTTCTGTGAAATGTCCACACATCAGAACTTCAGGGCCTCCTGTGCATGGGTTTTTTATAGGATGGAGGAGTAATCTTAATAACAGGATCATGGGATTATATGATCTTCAATTTATCTGTGTGAGATGCTAATTTTTAATGTATCCCTATACCTTTCCTTCTATTGGTTGACACTAAAGTGGCCAAGTATTTCTGATATCCAGTTAATGGAAGCTGAGCTGAAGATACATACATACGTACATGCATACATACATATATGCAGTTTATTTTGTAAAAAACTTTTATAGTATAAGACAAATACAATCTGATTATCAAGTTAGAGTGAGGATTGAATTAGGAATTTAGTCCATTAAGACGATGCTAAATAGTAAAAGTCATTAAATAATATAAACACAATTCAGAGAAGTCTAGTGTTCAAATATTAATAAAGATATAGCAATTAAATAATATTTTTGTATTTTATTATATCTTTAACATACTAACTTTACTCAATTTATAATTGTTAATATTAGCATTTTGAAAAATAATCAATTTATACATATCATTTCATATTTAAAATTCTTGTTCCTTTTTAAAATATTAATCTGCCCCAAATTTCCTACAATTAGATACTGACAAGATGTGGCTCTGTCTCTGTCTTTGTGGACTTTACTACATCTTACTCTATGTTATGTGAATACTTATAATTTATTTACCTTGTAGCTCAGAAATTCAGCTATTAAATTTTTTCAGATGAATATCTAAAATATTCTAGATACTTTTGAGGCCTTCTGGATATTACCAGCATGTAAAAATGCACTAAGAATTAACCCTGAAGATCCTTCATGGTAACGGCAGGAAGTTGACTCCATGGTTAAAGTACCTATGCAGAAGCATGGGAACTGGAATTCAAATCCTTAGATATTCCCCAAAATGTTTAGTATGTGAAGCAGCCTGTTTGTAATTCTAGCCCCCACAGGGCTGAGATGGGATTCCTAGAGCAAACTGGTGGACAAGACTAGCCATATGTGGCCCAAAGCCCTGGGTTTAAGAGACTTTGCCTCAGTGAATAAGGTTGAAGAGATTCCCAGCAGTAACCTTCCCTTTACACATGTACATGCATATACATAGATATGCTCAGTGTTGGCTTGAACAAGAATGGCCTCAATGAGCTCATTTATATAATTCCCAGACCGCAGTTGGAGTAACCATTTGGGAAGGATCAGGAGTTGTGGTCATGTTAGAGGGTGGGTTTTGAGGTTTCCAAAGTCCTGCCATTCCCAGATAGCTTTCTCTCTCTATCTTGGGGTTGTTGTCTCAACAGGTCAGTTCACTGTTTCAGCACCATGCCTGTCTGCCTGCTGTCATGCACTCTACCATGATGACAATGGACTCACCTTCTGATACTGTAAATCCAATTAACTATTTCTTCTACAAGTACCCTGATCATGGTGACTCTTCATAGCACTGGAAAAGTAACTAAGACGTGTAACTTATGATATTGTTAACACACATACACTATACATCACAGAAATAAAGAAAGAAAAACAGAGAAATTAAAAAAATAAATTAAGGCAAACATTCAAGGGTAATTATAAAATGAGTTTTTGCCAGAAATGCAAAAGAAAAATAGACAAGCAAAGGAGAAAGAGAAAGCAATAACTCTATTGCCATTTTTTTACTGGCAAGTTGCTCACAAAATCCTATAGAAACCCTAGCAAATGGACATTTAACAGGGTATATGCAAAACAGAAGTAAACAGAGATACAGACCCCAGGATAAAGCTTTTAGTTCAGTAATATCTGGACTCTAAAAGGTCTCTGAAGTAGGATTTATTTTTTTAAGACCAAAAAGCATTCGAGCCGCCATATGTAAATAAATTGCTACCATCAGATTTGTTTCTCTTCACCCAACACTTTTTTCTTCAGCATCAACATTTATTTTAAAACAAACACCATTCACACCAATGCCGCATATGTTATCACCCTTGTGACTTAATGGTAAACGAACAGGAAAGTGACATGAACACCAATGTTAAACAACTCCAGTGCAGGCTCCGAGATCCTGACTGGGGTCTTGTCAATTACTGTGCTTTATGATAAAATTCATTGCCCTGGCACTTGATCTTTCAGGTTCCTATAGTTTATAGTCTTGGGTGCTAGATATTTATGAGCTAAATTTATATTCATAAGATTTATGGTAACCCATGGAAGAGCTAGAGAGATTATATTTGAGTTTACTTGAAAAGATTCTTTGTAACAACTGAATTTTAAACAGTATTTGAAATGCAGAAAATATATAAAATGATGCAGTGGTTGTCTTAGTCAGGGTTTATACTGCTGTGATAAAACATCACGAGAAAGAAAAACATGGGAGAAAGGGGTTTATTTGAGTTTACAACTTACAGTCCATACTCTATCACCAAGGAATGGCAGAGCAGGACCTCCAGGCAGGAACCTGGAGGCAGGAACTGAAGCAGAGGTCATGAAGGGATGCTGCTTACTAGTTTGCTCCCCAATGCTTGCATAGCCTGCTTTCTTATAGAACTCAGGACCACCTGTCCAGGGTGGGACCTACTCCATCAATTATTAATCAAGAAGCTTCTCCACAGGACTGCCTACAGGCCAATATGGTAGAAACATTTTCTTACTTGGGAGAACTGAGAGACCTTCTTTCCAGATTCAGTTTGTATCAAACTTTAGCCATTGCCTAAATACTAGGCAGCACAATGAGATGAAATGCATTTATAGTAGGCAGAATGGTACTTCATTTTAGAAGGTAGCAGCAGGTATCCAGGCATAAATATTGATTTACTCAGGCAGGAAAAGGATATGAACTAAGTGATTAGGGACCTACTATCTAATTGAGAAATCTAAAAAGTGATTAGAAGAACACTACCAGAAAATATATGAATGTAAAGGTTTTATTTCTCTAATTGAGACAACAGTAATGTTTTAATAGGGGATACTATCTAGCATAATTTTAGTAGAGATTAAAATAATTTTAGAAAGGCATTTGTACCATATGAGCATGTGAACACTTTAGCTGAGAAAGTCAGTGAGGAGCTGGCCTCCTCGTGGTTCATTTAATAATTATATTGTAAACACGCTGAAGTAAATTTTGATCCATGTATAGGGGAGGGGATATGGATGGAATTTGGGTGACTGCATGACTCAAGGTGAAGTATATTTGAGTTGATTCTTCAGTACATTGATGCTGGCTCATCAAAGGTCTTACAGAACATTTCATAGGTCCTAAATCTCAGGCTAGAGCATCAAGCCAGTTGATTCTTCACTAGAAGATGAGGGAGAAATGAGACACACCTTCAGAGCATCGAGCTGTACTTGCCAACAATTACTGACTACATCAAATATTACATTCAGATCTCCAAGTCCTTCTTCATAAAGTCAATCCTAGGCATCCTGGGGACAAGTTTGTAAGACTTATCAGTAGCATTTGAAACCTTTGACCATTAAATTTCATTGCATCATTTTATTTCCCTACAGAACTGGAGGAATAACTGAGGTCTGGAACCACTGTCATCTCTAAGGGACACTCAAAATACGGGTTAATTCTCCTGCCTGAGTATCCTCATGCTTTCTACTGTGTGGTAGCAAAGTAAAAGGCCTCTCAGGGCCTCCCTTCCAATGATGTGGAAGGCACACTTTCTGCTAAAGAACACTTAAAATTCTAAAGAAAGGTCATCAACTGTAGCTCAATGCAGGAAACACAGATCCTCAGGCTTTTCCAGCAGGGAACAGGCCTAATGAAAGTACCAGAGGCTCTTTGCTGCATGGAGATGTTTCCAACATTTGCATCTGTAGTTTGAGACCTCATTGTTGACCCATATCTGCTCCTGCAGCCCAAGGCTCAGTTTTAACACCAGGCACCTTTTAGTCAATACATCTGGCAGGTAGGAAGAGGTCATGTTCTGTCCAGGATGTCAGAATGATCCAGCTGTCTAAGCCATTGTGAATGCATATTAGACAAATGAAATCCAATACACTTTAAAGAACTCTGCAAGACCACCCAGATGTTTCATATGGCTGCTGTTTTGCTACTAAACAGGTCCATTACACAGGCTGCAGAACATTACCCCAGCTGACTAATTCACCCAGTAGCAGAGAGAGGCAACGATCCACAGATCATTATTGGCCTTTTTGTGTAACTGTGCACCAAATTCAATAGGCACCAAAGAGCAAAGTCCATGGGTACAAAAGATCCACAGATCATTATTGGCTTTTTTTGTGTAACTGTGCACCAAATTCAATGTTCACCAAAGAGCAAAGTCCATGAGTACAAAAACCTAGCTGCATTTTATGATTCATCAAGAAAAAATAAACTATTGATATTTGTTAGCCTCATTAGAGTTCTAAATTTTAAGGGACAGACATTTGGACACAAGAATGTTTACTAATGCTGAAGTATGGGCAATTAGTTAGAAGTTAAAATACCTTTCCATGGATGAATTTTTGAGAACCAGAAGTGTAATTTGGCTTGCATTAAATAGAAATATTTCTAGTAACTCAAGAACTGGAACAATAAAAGATTTTCATTAAAAAAAAAAAGGATTCACGTTTTAGAACATGAGAACATTTTTATCACAGTTTTCCTCACAGGTCATAAGAAAACATCAAAGTATATCAGAAGATGCCTATTAGTGTTGTGGCAACATCTGTTATCTGGCTTATGCCATCAATCCATTATGTGTTTATGTCACTACCTCTCAGAAACATATAGTGTTAGGTTGCTTATTAAAACAGAGGAGCATGAAAGAGCCCATGTTATTAAGAAGCTATAACAAATTATATCAGACTCCACTCTGATGAAAGGTAACCCGATGACAAACTTTAACAGAACAGGCCTATCACCTACGAAACACATCAAATTGAAGGTGCCAACAAGAGGCCAGTATCTACATTAGTCAGCTTTTGAACTCGTCAAATGGTTTCTGAGATAAGTGCCCTTTAATTTGAGACAAAAGAGAACAATCTCATCTTTCAGGTCTTGTTGGCAAGGAAAAAAAAAAAAAAAAAAAAAAAAAAAACATGTAGTGTTGCTTTCAAAAAGGCCACAAGAGGAAAGAAGGACATGTCCTATGAGCTTGACAGGACGCCAGGGACGCTATCGGAACTGTCTTCCTGTGCGGCTTGTCTTGATTTAGATCTCTCTCTCTCTCACACACACACACACACACACACACACACACACACACACACACACGCGTTGATGGTAAGCATGCACAAATGTTACAACCATTTGTGATGTTACATATCTCTCAAATTAAGATAAGCAGAATAAGCAGGCATGCTAGTATTAATACTCCTTTATAGTTTGTTTTTAATGTATGCAACTAAGTAGGCTATGTGGTATCTTCTTTTTTTAAGATTGTAGCAGTCTCTCCATATTTTCTTAAAGTTTCATATTTTTACCAAAGTCTTCTGATGTCCCTTATCCACTGCCACTGGTCACACTCAGAAGTAGCTTTTAAATGGTCTTTAAAGCAAAAACTCAGCAATTTCAAACTAGATTTATATACTATAATAAAAAGACTTACAGCCCAGCATTTGTTGGATTATCAACAAGGAATATGAGTAACACATTTTATCCAAGGGTGGGATAAGAGATTCCCCAGGAGGATGTACAGGGTCACAAAGTCATATGGCAAAGGGCTATACATTCTATGATGTGAGGAATTAATGGCCATAAAACAATTTGTCATTGCTTGTACTCCTATATTCTAATTTTATAAGCTCTTATGTTTAGAATACAGATTTCATAAGCCCTTATGTTTAGAATTGATTCAGTTTCCTATCTAAAACAAACATATGGTATCAAGCAGTCTTTTAATGCTCAGATTTAAATTAGTTCTAAAGAGATAAAAAGACTGAAATAGTTCTGTTATTTGTGCATGCTTAACAGCAATATTTATGTCAACATATTGGCAAAGGAAATGTAAGGATCCCTGTATCTCACTGGGCCCATGATTTCACTGTAGTAAAAGCACAACACAATTGCCTGCAATATTTACAGTGTTGTATCTCAATAAAGTGGAATGAAAGCCTAGTGGACTTGCCTCTAACAACTTTGCTACATACAATTCTAAATTGCAAAGCAACCTGCCTAAATAACCTGTCTGTGCATGATGGTTTGTTACATTTGAATAGCACACAGCCACTGTGACTTTCTTTCTATTATGCATATAGCACACAGTCAGTGTCCTCCCAGGTTCCAAGGAGAGTCTGGGCTTCTTTCTTTGCAATTTACTGCAGTGAAATCTTTTTCTGCTAATAGCGGGTTTCTCAATCTTGAGATACAACTCATTTGTGAGTCTTGAACATAAATTAAAGAGACTTAGCATTGTAACCCATGGATGATCCAGGAAAGATGATAGCATAGAGGGAAAAGAGTTCTGAAGCTGATTCTCTAGAGGATTCTCTACAGCTGCTTTGCAATAGGAAACTGGGTAGGAAGTCTGTAGGGATTACCAACTCCTTACAGAAACATAGTCCAAGATTCAGTCCAGTAACACTCCACAGTCCTCTGGGATTGGAGATTTATGTCCTGATTAACATTTATTGTCCCTAGTCATTTACTGGAAACCTGCTAAGTGCTAAGGAAATGTGTTAATCCCTGGGAAAACAAAGAATACTATGACAGAGTCTTCGACCTTCAAAGGGCTCTGAGGAGAGGGATTTACATATAACAATATGTAAGACAATGTCACTAAAAATATCTAAGAAACCACTGCAAAATTCTGTAAGATCAAGAACTATAGCTATAGCAGTTGGAGACAGGTTTACAGGACAGTTGATCCCTGTGATTATTCACATATCCATCCATCCATCCGTCCATCCATCAGTTCATCTATCCAACCACCCAAACACTGTGTTCAAAGGACTGACAAAGAAGGTAATTGAAGCTTAGATAAATAAGATGGCAAAATATGTTTATAGAAAAAAACAAAGAGGTTTACAGGATAAGGCAAGAAAAAAGATGGTGATAGGTAGCAGGCAAAAAGATGCCCCAAGGATTGGAGAGATGATTTGTCTATTGGAGTTGAAGAAAGTATGACTGGTGATGAGTGATGATGACAGCAGGGAAGGCTCTGATATCACAAACAAAGCTGGCCCATGTCTTAGCACAGCAAAATCACAACAATTGTGCACATATATTTGTAAATTATATAATACTAAGGACACAAGACAATGAGTGAAATATGCCAACACAGTGAGAGCAGAGATAACATATCAACCACACAGGTTGAGACTGAGATATAAGTCCGTTTTTAACAGGCTTCTGATTCAAATCTTTGGTTTTGAATATCTACAATAAAACAAAATCAAGTCCTTTCCCTATACCACAAAGTTTCTTTGTGGTGCTGTTGGAAGTAGAAGTGTTTTCCTGACTTCCTGTTTTATTATTAGTGTACACAAAGAAAACTGATTGTTATGTCCTGAAACTTGATGCGTTTATCATTCTTGTGAGTTTTTTGGCTGAGTTCCTAAACTTTCCTATGTAAAAGTATGTTAGCTATGAACAGAGATAAGTTCATTTATTATTTTCTAATTTGGAAACCATCTATTTTTTTCTTACCCAATTGCTTAGGCTAGTAGTGCTACTATATCACACATAAGTGCTAAGAGTGAATATCCTTGTTTAATTCCTGATCACAGAAGAAACACTTTCAGGGTGGGGATAAAGACCAGTTTGTAGGTTCTTTTCTTTATATATAGTAGGCCCTTGCTTCTGTTCCTAGCACTACATGGACTGGGTGTGGTGCTGCATATATGAAATGCTACCACTCAGGGAGTAGAGACAGGAACACAAGGAATTCATAGTCATCTTCAGCTACCAGTGAAGTTGAGGCCAGACTACACAAGACAATTTCTCAACCATAATATTTCAGGTTTTTCTCTCTTGAGCATGATCTGTATTGCTTATGGCCTTGTCTGAGCTGGAATGCTTTTGTTCAGTTCTTATGAACCTGAATTGTTAGGGCTTTCAGCTGAAAAAAATAATAATGTTGAATTTTTATCAAATAATTTGGTAACTTTAATTATGACAAAATGGGGTTTTCACATTTATTGAGATCACTTTTATCATTTATTCTATTAATGTATGATAGAATATCTGTACATAAAAAATTATAAGACATTGATGAAAGAAATTAAAAACACAAACAAAAGGAAAGACATCTCTCCTAATGAACTGAAGAAAAGGTAGAATTGTTTAAATATTCACACTATATAATGAGTCAATGCTATATCTACCGAACTTCTGATGGCATTTTTTACATAAATTTAAAAGTTCTAACAATTGTATGCAACCAAATACAAATTGTATGCAGGTTGAAATGGTCAAAGCAATCTTGAGCAAAAGAGCAAAAGCTGGAAGTATCAATACCCCATGATATAAAACTATATTATAAGGCTATAACTAATACAAACAGTATGTCAGCAGGATATACAAAGTCACATAAATCAATGAAACAGATAAACAATGCAGAAATAAACCACTTACACATTAATTATCCATTACTATGTTATAAATTATGTATTTTTAAAATACATTGCATAATATAATAATAAATTAAAATAAATATTATTAACAAAATATTAATGATCAAGCAATATTTTTAAAAAATTCAAAAATGTGTACTGGGGAATGCATAGTATTTGTAATAAATAGTGAGACTATGTGTTGAGGCATAAAGTTAAGGACACTGGCAGCTGAGCATGGCAATGCCCACCTGTGACCTCAGCATTTGGGAAGCAAAGGAAGGAAGACTGGGACTTTGAAGCCAGTCAACCTCCATAATGGTTCCAAGTCAGCCTGGATTGCTGAGTGAGACTCTGCCTCAAAACAAAACAAGGAATCAAAGCAAACAGACAATACACTCCAAAAGGAATAAAACAATGAAATAATTAATAATATACCAAAATTAGCTGAAAGCATAGAATGAGAAAGGTTGACCTTGTAGAAGGGAACATGGGTATGATGATGTTGGCAGTGATTTTAAGGATTATTTGGTATGATGGATATGCATTATTGTACAGCTCACTTGAAGATAGATAAAAGATGATGTTATTTCTACAAATGTACATACATATCATGATATATCAGCTATGGGTGATGTTAATTGTATAGCCAGTAGACAAAATATTGCGCCAACTCCTTATTTATCCAGATAACTTACAGTTTGTATTAGTGAAATAATTGTATTTTAAGATCAAATGTAAAAATGTGTGCTCACAGGCTGGCTCTGCTCTCTCACATGCTCTCTCACATCCCAGGCCTCCCTGCCTCTCTTGTGGGTGTGGATCTTTCCAGATCCCTTCAGACTGCTTTGGTGTTGAAAAACTGGCTGCTCCTGTGTCCAAGGCCCTTGCACAGTTCCTCCTCTCCCCGAAGTGAGATTTCCCAGCTTTCTCCACCACTCACACATTTTATTCTCTTCATAGCAGTCACTACTGGAGACTGTTCTGTGTCCCTGTTCACATATGTAATTTCTGTGAGCTAGAAGGAAGCTTCTCTGTGTTGTGTTTTCTAACCTCAGCTGACTATGGGAGTTGAGACAAGTACAGGTTGAACAATCAGGCAGAAATACTCATGTGTCAGAATCAGTGTACAGAGCCATAATCAGAAATGTAGGCTACTGGCCAAATGTTCAAGGTCAAGCACAATGGATAAAGTGTGCTGAAGGTCAGGAGCACATGTTCAGGTAGGGCATGAACTACAGAACCTGACTGATATTAAACCCATACTCTAAGAGTATATAAAACCTAAGAACATAGCATATGCCTTCTGATTTTCAAATGTCTGCACAGTTAAATCAAGGCAGAGAATCTATGGATCAATCTGCTAAGGAGAAACTGTGGCACAAATTCTGTCCACACTCATGGAGAAGCATGTAGGTAAGTGTGTGTGTGTGTGTGTGTGTGTGTGTGTGTGTTTGTGTGTGTATGGGTGTGTTTTCTTCTTCAAAAAATTCACTATGAGATACAATTCCTGCAAGATCATAAAAGCTGTCTACTGTGTTAGCAGCAAGCCACCCAGCATGCCAAAGGGCACCATGCACTTGTCATTTGGAGAGATCTGTAGAAGAAAAGCTGGCATTTTTGGAAATGACAGCAGCCCAAAAGAAAACACAAGCGCAATGGCCCATTTAAGGCAGCTGTGAATCACTCCGATTATGAGCCACTAGCATGCAATCGCTGGCACACAGAGCCGCCTGACTAATAGCCATGAGCAGTTTGCCTTTGCTATCTAAGTGTCACAGACTGAACACAGTCTTGCCTGACCTCGACTCGGCATTAATACCTGAATCACAGCCTGGGGGAGCTCAAGGTTCTACTGCTAGGAAGAAGATAAACAGCACCAATACAAAGATGCAGGCCTTTTAGTGCTTCTAGTTAAACCGAATGCACTTAATCTTTCTTCAGCATCTAAAACGTCTGTCATTATCTCTTGGTGGGATGAAATGTAGTCAAACACTTGCAGAAAGCCAGCTTTCAGAAGGTGTTTTCATATACCAAATGGAAAACAATAGTAAGGCAAAACCAAACAAAACTTGGTTATATTCAGTATCACAGGACACAAATCACCTGGTTGACTGTTTATGGTTACTCAACCAGATAAAACTTCCCGATTACTGAGCATAGCCTACACTAATGGGACTGGCATACAGAACCAATTTTTGTTGTATATAATATGTATAATCTTTTCTGGAAAGAAATGACATGCTGTATTAATATTATGGCCTGATGCATTTTAGATAGTATAAATGAAAATTATCCACATCAAATGTTTTCTAATAACCTTGCTACACTTATTATACATTGTGTGTATGTATGTGTAGGGGTGAGTATGTTATGGTCCATGTGTCAGAGGACAACTTGATGGAGTCTGTTCTTTCCATCTACCGTGTGGACTCAGAGCTCAGGTTTCCAGGTGGTGGCAAATGCTTTGACCAGATGACCGTCTTGCATACCCTTAGCCATTGTACCATCCTGCTGTCTTCTGGCCTTGGTCTTCTGCAAGTAATTAATCCTAATATCTTACAAGAAAGAATGGACAGGCATTCTACTTAACCATCAATTCCATTCTCAGAGCTATAAACCTATCATTTAAGGAAGAAAATAATACAGATATGAGTCAAGTTCTCGAGGAACAACTAACCCCTGTGGAAAACCATGGTGATGCCTACATGTCTAACATATACCAAAAGTTCACTGTGCAAAAGTGTTACCCAAAATGTGTTTTGTGTTTATTAGTCTCCACAGTTCTCCTAAAAATGAGATGAATGCCAATCCATATGCAGCTAAAGAAAGAGAGACTCCAAGAAAATTAAGTGTTTGTCTTGGCTTATCATATGGCAGGAAATAAGACTCAAATCCAAGTACATATCTTCAGGAAACATAAGCTTCTATTCCTACACACTACAGAATTCCAAAGTAAGACACTTGAGAGCAAACAGAGGTGCCAGAGACGCTGATACAGTCCATATTTGGTTTTGTAGGATGGACAGTGACATCATAACTCAGCACTTGTATGTTTTAGTCTATTAACACATCTGATAGCAAAGCAAAGCTTGTAATATTTCATTATATTTAACTTAACTTGTATCAGACATATTGTATAAAATTTCTTTTAAGCAAGCATTTTCTGACTACAGTGCTTTAAGCCATGGCTAGAGTTCCATCACCAGAATCTTCGGGACCTGAGAACAGGGCCAGGCTTGTGGTATTCCCAGTCCATATTCTCCTACTCTCTTGCTCCCCCCCCCAATAAAGGCCACTTCTGTTAAAATTAAAAGCATAAAAGTAAAATTAACGGCGTTGGTTGGGGGAAAGTATGAACATGAGGGAGCCTCCACTGAGTGAGCACCATTAGCACAGGCTGTTCCTGGGCCTGCCTTTCTTCCATTTCCTTTACTGGGAGGCCAAAGGTGGGGACCTATGGAAGCAGCATTGCTGCCATGTACAATTATTATTTTAATCGACATTGTGCTGTGTTAATGAGTGCCAAGCATGTGCCAGATGGTGTTGAAAACAAAGCCTTCCCTGCAGTCCCGCCCAGTGGGATCACCACCTCTCCTCTCTGTGAAAGCTATCGCAAAAGTGGTAATGAGCTAACTCCGATGCAACCGAACTTCTAATCCCCCGACACCTTCTGATTGGGCATTGCACCAAGATTTGGCATAGAAAAGGCACCTGGAGTGCTGTCGGATGATCTCTTCAGGGATAATGGACCAGGGAACTGAGCCTGTAATGATTTCATATCAGTTTGTTCAAGTTCAGTTGCTATTAATTGGGTTCAAGTTCAGCTCCAGTTCACACAATCTAAATAAATAGCTGTTGCAACCAGCTTAGAGGCTGGCACAGTATGTATCTTTGTAGCTAACAAGAAGCCAGCAAAAGAGAAAGATGTTGAAAAATGCCTTGCATAAATGTCTGGTATACAGCCTGCGTACTTGTCTTGTGCAGTATGTATGTGTGTGTGTGTGTATGCATAGGGAGGCAAACACTATTTTGGTTTCTTACAACTGTGCATATTGTATTGCTTAACAAATGATCATATTCTGAAGAATGGATCTGGGAAACAGGTCATAGAGTAAGACATGAATATGATTTTACTGGCAGCTTCAGGCACAATGCTGACTTGAAATCATCCCTGTGTGGAATCTCGATTTTACATTCTCCTTCCACTTTGGAAACTGTAGGAAGTTAATTCTATTGTAAATCTAATTAAAATCTGAAAAAGAAATATTTTAGACAAATTCATTACTAAACAGAGTAAAAGAGCAATATTGCAGAAACAATATATTTAAAGGGAGCATTGCATATTCTATTGCAAAAAAAATCAATCCAAAATCTATTTTTGGCTAGCTCAATAAAATTCACTCTAAATTGGTGTAGCTATAATGAAATTAAAATATATTTCTAGAGACTGTTTTCAGGAAATTTTGAATGAAGGCAATTTTAATTCATTGCTATCTGAAATATTGTAAATTTTGTTAGAATCAAGTCACAGAAGCTATGTACAGTTGGTTTGAGAAGGCACTAACCTGATGTGTGTAAAATAGTGTATAGAAGGCAACATGTACAGGTAATCTTAGACAAATTTAATATGTATTTACCTTTGTGATACTACATTTTTACATTTAAAATATAACTGCTTTAAATAGAATATTTTGCCCATAATTATTTTTTTCATTACTTTTACTTAGCCAAAACAATGAAATAAATTATAAATTATTTGTTTAAAAAACAAACATTTTAATCATTTGGATTTCTTTTTCTGTTTTAGTTTTCTAAAATAGTAAGAGGCAATTGTCTAGGTATGGTGTCCTTACAATGAAGAACATGATATAGCATCACAATAAATAAATAATAAAAGTATGTACTGCAGAATTAAAGAGCCTAGAGTTCTTTTGGTTTGGGTATTTACTTGATGTATAACTGGGGCAGCCTTTTAATTTTTGAGAGTCTCAGTTTCTTTTTATTTTAAAGCAGAAATTAAAAGAAAAGACTCAGAGCATCACCAGATGCAGGGAAATGCCACAATAAATAACAGCCTATAATAAAATGAATCACCTATAGAACTGCCTAGAGGATTTATTCTCCATTTCAACCATGCATGCTCCACATTCTCCAAGAGAGACAGAAAGGTGAAGTTCTGCTGGTGTGTCTGTTGTTTTTTTTTTTACAGCAATAGGCCACCTTGCTTCTCTGGACTCCATTCCTCTTGTAGGCCTAGCTGTACAGACACTTCAAACTGCTAACAGTTGCTTCCTTTGTGATGCCAAGTTTAGCAATTGAAGGTAAGGCAGAAGTAAATGGTCCGCTTTCCCTGTCCCCCGGCTCCCTCTCATCTCCTCTCACCTCCTCTGAACTCTGCCACCCTTTCAGTGGAGGTGCTCCAAGGTGAGGCCCGTGAGGGATTTCTTCCTGGTCAAATTTCCAGTTCAAGTGGTTATGGATCTCTGCAGAGATGGCCTCTAGGGGACCTTGCTTCAGGCTGATGGCTCCCACCTGTTTACCATTAGGCTGTCCATATTAACCTTTGCCTTGTTTGCCTGACTTTGCCCATCTCTGATTTCAGGTTGAGAGTTTAAGGACGGGAGTGGAATACAATGTTGCAGAAGGCTAACCCCAAGGGCAGCTCTGCAATGAAGCTCCTAAGTGCAGCATCTCACCCTGTGATCCCAGGTCTTTAACTTTGGAAGGAAAAGGCAACAGAAGCCAACATGTTCAGCTAACCTTGACAGCACAAAGAAGAGATTTCCAAGATAAATCTCCTCTATGTGACAAACCTCCATGCATGAGAACATAGACCCCAAGAAATATGATAAACTACTATAATTTTCAATATTCACTGACCTACAAACAAACTTAATTTTAATTTAAAAATAAAAAATCAATTATTTTCCTTTTGTATTAGTGAATTCACGAGAATAGTGGGACTTTTTTTTTTTTCAAAATGTCAGTGAGAATCTGTCTTCATTTATAAAATTCTATATGAAATTAATTATTTCCTTTTTTGTATAAGTGCATTCATGAGAATGGTGGTGTTTTCTTTTTCTAAATGCCAAAGAGAACCAGTCTTCACTTATGAAATTCTAACAGGAATTTAGAAACAGAAGAACTCTTTAACAAATATGCATATTCAACAAATATGCACTGTGCACTGCTTCTATTTCTGGGTTTTATAGGTAACATTAAGTAATATAAACCCATTCTTTCCCCTCAAGGAACACCCTGGGATACTTGAAACCACACAGAAAATAATGCAAGCAATCTAAGATATTTTTATCACTAGGTACCAGGCTTCATAATGCAAATCTCCTATGTGCTCTGAAAGAGGATCACATCAACTCTGCAGCCCCAAGCAGGAGGAGCTGATGCTACCTATCCTTACAAGAGCAGCACCAAGAAAAATAGAAAATAGTAGCCACTGAAAATAATGTCAACTATGAAATGAGTGGCAGAGACAGAAAAGACCCTAACCCTCACACCAAGCTGACAGGTGGGCAATGGGTGGATAATGAGTAAGGTCACGTCAACCAGGCTGAAGTAGCAGTTATGTGCTAGGAGAAGTGGGTACAGAAGGTGAGTCGCCTGCAGCCACACCCAGCCCTACCATTGAACATGCTGAGTTTAACATCTTAAGGGTTGTGTCCTGATTATAATGAAGACACCTAATGCCTATTCTCTTGATCAGGTTCCTGGCTAACTCTGACTTTTACATATTTATCTGATATCCTTCTCACTCTCTTTTGTAACTTTCCCTAAGTTTCACTTTGTATTGCTTGAATACTTTCTTTCAAGAATCCTTCATACCACTCTGAGTTAAAAAGTATTACCTTTGTATCTGCTAGACTGGCAAAGATAATTAAGACAGATGGCAGGAATTGTTGGTGGAGATACAAAAGATTGAACCAAAGGTAAAATGGTCCCAAGCTTTAGGTAAAAATGTGGCAGTTCCTCAAGTGACTGAACACAGAATTGCCTTGTGAAATGGCAATTTCATTCCTAAGTATATATTCAAGAGAAAGAAAACAGGGGTCTATTAAAAACAAGCTGCATATAAATGTCTGCAGCATCACTATTCATAACAGCTAAATAGTAGCCACAGTTGCCAGTGTCCCATAACTGATACGTGAACAGATAAAATATGGTAATATCTACAGGTATGATGTAGCAGTAAAAAAGAAATGAAGCACTAGAGCTAGAGAAATGGCTCCTTAGTCAAGAGCACTGGCTGTTCCTCTAGAGAACCCAGGTTCAATTTTAAGCACCCACAGGGCAACTCAGAACGATGTGTAAATTCAGTTCCTGGGGACTCGGGGCACCAACCATGCATACAGTACATGCAGGCAAAATACCCATACACATAAAATAAATCTTAAAAAAAGAAGTGAAGTACAAAAGTATACACTAAGTGGGTGAATGGTAAAGTCTTATGTAAGTGAACAAGGGCAGTCAGAAAGGCTCACATATTAATAGGAGTTTATTTGCATGGCATGTCCAGAACAGAGGTGCATAGTGTGAAGGTAGACCAGTAGTTGTTGGTAGCTAGATGAGGATTAGTGAGACTGAAGGATGTTGCTAAGAACGTTTTTATTTTTAAAATGTTTTAGAGGTGATAGTAGTGGTTATTTCATAAATCTCAAGATATATTAAAACCCACTGAGCTGTATATTTCAAATAGTGAATAATATGTTAGGAAGTATATCTCATTAAGCTGTTTAGTAAAACTGAAGTATTTATTCTGATGATCTTTGACTACAAATCACTGTTACTGCAAGCTCCTCCAAGCAGAAGTTGTTGTAGGTGAGGGCTTCTGATGGAAATGTATTGAACAGTGCAACTCAATGGCCAGGAAAAATATTGCATGAAAAAACAATAAATGGAACAGAGCAAAGTAATATTTTGTTGATATATGATTAACCTGCAGCTACACACTGAGTACAGTGTTTAGCTTTGTTTTCAGCAGAAGCTCTGAAACTAAGAGGCCTTAGTAGACCCCTCACTTCTATCCTTCCTCCCAGATGTAGCAATCTCATTTCACACTGGATGACCATTAGAAAGAATGGTGCTGTGGGTAAACTGGCAGATCCTGTGTGTCCAGATACATTACACCTGTTTATAACTCAGCCAGAGATGCCTTAAACTTCAAGGCTCAAAGGATCCCAGGGACTTGTGTTTACACTTAGCTACTGATTGCAGCACCTGGAAACAGCTTAAGTTCAGTCAACACTGGCAGAAAAAAAAAAAAAAAAACAAAAACAAAAAAAACACCTGATGACTAATCGTTGGGTATTATTAAAATGCATAGATTTCCAAAGAAGAAAACTGGCTGCTTATCTCTAATGGGGAAATATCACTCCTGTCTCTATACTATCTTTGTTGTGAATTACACTTATCTGGTGCCACTTGGCACCTCTTCTTTTGGCCTCACTGTTTATGTCAATGCTTCTATCTTTCTGCTAGGCCCTCAGTGAGGAGGCTAGGATTAGGGTATATCCTAGAGGCAAAGATGGTTCTCTTTAGGTGATCAACCTTAAGAAGAAATTAAAAGGTTACCAAAAAGCTCACCACTGGCTTGAATGAAAGCAGGAAAGGAAGACTCAGTAAACTAAAGAGCCTGGGTTATGTCCACTGAGCAAAGCCAGGCAAAATACTGGTGTCATTCAAAGGAAAGCAATCTAGTCGAGGGCAAAGGCTCTTGCAAGCTAGAAAAAGTTCATGCACATGAAACTTTAGAAGAGTGACCTCACAAATAAATACCAGTCAATGCTATGCTCAAAAAAAAAAAAAAAAAAAAAAAAAAAAAAAAAAAAAAAAAAAAAAAAAAAAAAAAAAAAAAAAAAAAAAAAAAAAAAAAAAAAAAAAAAAAAAAAAAAAAAAAAAAAAAAAAAAAAAAAAAAAAAAAAAAAAAAAAAAAAA